>WBMW01004278.1:84347-264497 GCA_013396635.1 Penelope pileata
GCAGGGCCGGAAGGCGGCGGGCGGGGCCAGGGCTCCGGCGGAAGGGGACCGGAGCGGGGTAAGGGAGGAGCCTGGGTGCTGCCCTGCTCTCGGGAGCTGCCTGCTGGAACTCCGCTCCCGTCTGCGGCGAGGCGGAGCCGAACCGCGTGTGACTGGAGACAGCGCGGTCACCCGCTGCTGCGTGCACCGCTAGGGGTGCTGCGGGACAGCGATGGCAATAAGGCATACTTCGAGGTAGAGATGAGACGCGAAGGAATGAGCACTCCAAGAACGAGTTTAGGCACACTGCTAGCTTTTGGTGGTGGTTCAGCAAGCTGACTGGACTGAAACCAGTGGCGAACGCAGTAACACAGAGCCCACGCTGGCTGGAGATGATGCTTGCAGCCATCCCGGCGGGCAGATTTTCCCACCCCTAAGCCAGGCTGTGACATGGGAAGCAGCGTGAGTGCACAGAGGTGTCTGTGCCCTGTGCCCCATGCAGCTCCAGCTCCCCACGGGGAATCCCGAGGCCAGCCCTGAGTTCTCAGACAGCAGCTGCCACCGGAAGGCTCAGGCAGCTCTCCCCCAGGTGCTGAGCAGCTCTTGTTGTGGGCACAGCCATGTGGCACAGTTCCCCTGCACAACCATGGCAGGAAGGCCCTGTGTGCCCGGGCTGCCAGCCAGGCGGCCACATCTGGGTGTGAAGGAACAGCCTTTGGGTGCCCATTCTCATCCTGGTCTGCTGCTGCTGACAGCTTCTTTTCCCTCTGCAGCCTGATATCTTAGAATCACAGAATGGCCTGGGTTGGAGGGGATCCCAAGGATCATAAAGTTCCAACCCCCTGCCACAGGCAGGGCCACCAGCCTCCAGATGGGGCCTCACAAGGGCAGAGCAGAGAGGGACGATCCCCTCCCTGTCCCTGCTGGCCACTCCTCTGCTGGTGGAGCCCAGGATAGCGTTGGCCTTCCGAGCTGCGAGAGCACACTGCTGGCTCATGTTCAGGTTTTCATCCGCCAGGACCCCCAGGCCCTTCTTGGCAGGGCAGCTCTCAAGGAGTTCTCCCAGTCTGTGCACATATCTGGGATTACTCTGACCCAAGTGCAGAGCCTTGCACTTTGCTGTGTTGAACCTCATTAGGTTCACATGGGCCCACCTTTCGAATTTGTCGAGGTTCCTCTGGCAGGCCTCCAGGCCGAGCTGCAGTCAGCAGCCCTGTGTTGCCCTTTTCAGCATGTGGCCGTAGCAGCCATGTGACAGCATACAGTGGTGCCAGTGGCTCCCAAGGGCCTCAGTTGTGAGATTTCCATTGTGCTCCTGCCCTTCAGATCATAGAGTCACAGAATGGCCTGAGCTGGAAAGGACCCAAGGATCATCAGGTTCCAGCCCCCTGCTGCAGGCAGGGCCGCCCTCCAGAGGGTGCTCCCCGCCCGGAGTGTGGTTGCTGCCCGTGCCCGCCAGGCGGCGGTGGCAGCGCACCAGCGCCCTGCACCCGCCCGCCCCGCGCCCGGCTGGAACCGCGGGGCTGCAAACAGCGCCCGGGGCACGGGAGCTGCTGAGCAAGTGGGAAGGATAAGGGCGCTGTGCTAGAGGCGCGATGTACGCGCAGAGCCCCTCGCCAGGGCTCTTGCAGCGATGGAGAAATGAACAAAGGAAGCAGGGATCATGCGGTCGTCTGGGATACTCTGCTACCACGAGTGAAACAGGATCTCAAACACACAGCTCTGAGCCGAGGAGGAGGAAACAAGCTGAGGCTGAAGGATGCCTCAAGCCAGCTCCAGGGCTGTGCTGGAGGCAGGTGGAAAACTACCCAGGCAGAAGCTCAGCTGCACAGAGTGGCTGCCCGGGACACCAGAGCGGTGCTCTTGCCACCATATTGCCACGCTGCACGGCTCCAGCTCTGAAGGCAGACAGCAGCTGGCCTTCCAACACTGAAAGACAACAGCCACCCCCCTCCCTACCCTGTCCAAATCGCCAATGTACAGCCCTTCTGTTTGTCACAGTCGCACGGTAACTGTGCCGTGGCCAGCCTGTAATCCAAAGTCTCAACAAGCAAAAAGCTAATTAGAGAAATACAAATGTGATCTTTTCAGTCACTGCCTGTGGTGTCAGAGAACAAGCAGGATCTTTAAATGCTTACAGAACACAGTACTGCAGCAACGCCTTTGACGAAAAGTCAACCAACCAAGCAAAAAATGAGGCCTTCCCCTGAAGATAACTGGATGGTGTTGCAGCAACACGCTGTGAGGAATTCTCCTTTTCTGCCTACCAGGGTTAGTTTCTAAAATGACCCTATATCCTTCCAGGTGTCTGGGTGCATTGCTCGCAGTTAAACTGCAAGTGGTTAGGAGCCTGAAAGTTTCCAGTGTTCATGACTTGGGCCATTGTTTTTTCTGCCTCTGCCACTTAGTGCTAAGCTCTGTCACCCAGACGAGACGGCTGAAGCTCCACGCTGCAGGGACATCTGCGCCAGAGAGTTAAATGTGATCTTTGCATCTCGGACTCACCTCTAAACGTGAGAAATGTTCGCCAGCATGTGACCTCCAAACCACATAGCAGAAGCTGCATTGAGCAAGGCAGCTGAAATTGTTTGTCAACGTGGCTTTTTTGGAAATAAACCTGCAGCAAGAGCAGTCATCCAAGATGAAAACTTCGGTGTATCACTGCTGTGGGCTCTTCTGAATGTAAGAACTGTGAACACAGGAAGCCCAACTTTCCTCTTGGAGTTGCCCACCTTCACATTTGAGGCACCAGTGGGTGCTGTGCCTCTCCTCAGCTAACCCACACCTACTGTTTGGAGGGGGGACGGGGATGGGATGCCTGCCTTCCTGCCCGTGGTTCCGCTCAGCAGTGGGTGCCTTGTGTCTGTTCAACCACAGGACTGAGGCCCAGGCACGTTTCTGCACAGCCGAGGACATCCATAAGCCAGCTGTGACTGGTGTGGGGGAGGAGCTCTGTCCCCTAGGAACAGGCAGAGGGGTGGCTTCAAGGTTTGGGGAGGCCAACGTTTTTGTGATAAAATTTGATTCAGTGCATTAATTTCTAAGGAGCTTCATCTCATGTCTAAGGAATGTACCTTTGTTGGTATAAGACAGCAGCATTAATCACACAGAAAGACTATCTACCCACCTTCCCTGCCCGGAGGGGAGCAGGGACTGGCAATGCCTTTTAGAGAAAAGGTTGTTGGGTACATGGGGAAAATAGAGTAGCAGGAAGGGGAATGCGTTTTAAGAGGGTTTTGTTTGTTTGCTGAGCATTTGTTAAGCAGAAGGCTAAGAATAACCTTCTCCCCATTCCTAATGATAAAATTCTCACTGTTAGATCAGAGCCAGGTGTAAAAGTCATTCTGCTTGTAACTCGTGCAAGTTCTGCTATAGATTTTATCTTCTCTGAGTAACATTATGCAAAAGGCCAGTGAACAGAAAGCGAACACCAATACCATTTCCTCTATGTTCACCAATTCTCAGCACAGGAAGAAGCTTCGTGCTATGAAGAACCACCCACCTAGCTATAGCTGCAGGGCCAGAGGAGGAGCAGTGGATCTGACCGCTGAGGATCACTGGCCGGGGAGATGGGGATCTCACAGCAGGCTGGATGGTGCAAGAAGCCGGCCTCCGCCACGAAGATGAGAGCTGCCTTGCAGGTTGGTGGGAACACCACGTGCACCGTTGTTCTGCTCGCCATCGCTGCAGTCACAGGAGCCACAGGTAGTTCTGGTGGTACTTTGGGACCAAGCGTCTGTTAAAGGCTGAGGAGGAACACCACTGTGCAGCACAGTGATATTTTCTCAATTCTTCAGAGGAAAAAAAAAATCTAGGGGAAGGGATCTTTAAAAATAGCTGCAGGGAATTTTTGATGGAAAAATCAATAACCTCCAAGAGTTTAAGATTTAATGGGGAAGTACTTTCTCCTTTTGCCAACAAATACTTAAACAAGCTAAGCCATTTTTCTCCTGCATTGGGCAGTGATGCTGAGGCAGAGATACGCTGAAGGACCTTCCCATGCAGATGGGCTCAGCCAGGTTTTCCTTCCAAGTCATGTTAACTATCTGTTGGTTTAGGGAGAGGACTTCACAGAGGACAGGAGTAAAACCAAGGACCAACTTTTGCAAACAAAGCCATAAATTTGGCAACTTTATTTTCTGTCTGGAGAGAGACACACAGAGCTCTTGGGCTGGCACAGACAAAGCCTCACTCCAGAACGTAACGGTGCTGACATTTCCCTGTGAAGCACAGACCAGAACTCCAAGGCCATGAGTGACACCCTTGGGCACCTTCTCACACATCCTCCTCCTTCCTTGTCTCCTCCAGGAAGCACTGGAGTGTCAGCAGAACTGGGTCACAGCGCTGTGCTGACCTGCCCTAAGTCTAAATTAAATGTATCTATGGTAATGTGGAAAATACGCCCCAAGACTGGACGCCTCTGCACCTTGGCATACTGGGTCGATAAGAACAAGACAGAGAGAACAAACTGCACTGACAGCATGGACTGGAGATTCAGATCAATTCAGGATCCGTCCCTTGAGAAACAGCAAGTGGGAATGGCTGATGAGGGAAATTACACCTGTGAAGTGGTAAATATGGATGGGAATTTCCACTGGACGTACCACCTGACCGTGCTAGGTAAGGGACTCCTTCTTCATTTCATTGTTCTCTGGAGCATCCAGGTGTGGGCACACAAAGAAAGTGTGCAGTAAGAAGAGGAGCTTTCTCACTGGGATAGAGAGTCACGCATTTCATTGATAGTAACTCTGTTTTTTCCCTTTCCTTATTTGTCAAATCTCTTCTCCCTTCTGCTGCCCCTTTCTCCCCTGCAGAGTTACAAGTGATGGGTGTGAAGCAATTTCCAACAGACTAAAGAAGGAGTCTGCACAAAGATCTTGTTATCCTGCAGTCACTCGGTAATGGCTGAGACAAAAGTCTAGTTCAGCCCTGTATTCTGGAGAATTCCCTAGCTCCACATCCAGGCATAGCTCCTCTCATGGAACATGGCTGTGGTAGCTCTCTTGAATATAGGACAGGCGCCCAAAATGAAAAAAGATACAGCATCTTTATCTCTTTATCTTTGGCACATGTTGATGCAACAGGATAGGCTCTCCAACCTTCTCCTCTTCCCACTACGTTCCTTTTGGGCAGCCAGTAAGAACCTCCTACCCCAGCTGCAGTGATCCACATGCATCTCCCCCTTCCCGGTGCTTTGCAGTCCGCCCAAGGATCACCCTGTACTGCGACGGCCATGGGAATGCTGTGTGTGAGGCAGCAGCGGGGAAGCCAGCTGCTGAGATCTCGTGGGTCCCAGAGAGCAACTCCACGCCCAGCACAGACAGCCATGGCGACGGGACAGTGACCGTTCGCAGCAGGTTCGCAGCATACACCACCAGCATGAAGAATTCCACCTGCACTGTGTCCCACGCAACTCTGAACGAGACCATGTCCATAGTCTGCTTCTCATGTAAGCTTCCCTTTGTGTGCTCACTGTCTGAAGTCCTGTTCAGCTCTCTGTTCATGCGCTAAGAAAGACATCAGTGACACTGGCGTGACTGTAGCAGTAACCATGCAGCTGAGCTGAAGTTTCCAGTAAGGAATTTTTTGAGGGTGGGGAAAGATAAACAAAAAGGCTGTCAGAATTGAGATGTGCTCTGTGAAATTTTAGGCAAGAAGATAGACTCGGTACTCTTCCCTTCCAAAACTAAGGCTAAATGGAAAGATGGGGTCATTCAGAAGCCCATGGCAAAGAATATTGTTTAGAAGGTGTGATCCTGACAGAGGCACACAGTAAATGGTTTCTGAGGTGTACCTAAAATAATTGTTTCTCTTTAGATCGCACTGCATGGTTTCTTCACTGCGTCATCAGCCTTGCTTGTCTGCTGAGCTCCTTTTTCCTTTTGGCTGTTCTTCACCTCTGGATATTCTGTGATGGCAGGTAAGTGCAAGACATGACACATGGAAAAGCCCTCTGGCCACACCTAGAGAAGTTTAGGAGGGCTTCTGGTGCTACTTCACATCATGCACAGCCACCTTACAGTCTGTCACCGGCAAGCCAGTTCAGCACATCTTCCTGCAGGTTTATCAGAGGTCCATAACACCACAGCTGCTCTTAGAATCTGTTCATCTGTGTGTTAGAGACCTGCTTTCTGCTGCCATACTTCTTCCAGCAGCAAACATACAAAAGGAATGGTTAGTTTTTCTGTCTGATTGATGCAACTGAACAAGGATTACCAGGCTATGAAGATTAAGTGGCAGCAAAATGTCTTTCTGAGGTTAGAGCCAGAGCTTTGGACAACCTTGTCTTACTCAAACGAAGGTGAGGAAGGCAGGGGCAGTGTAGAAAAGCAGGCAGTATTGCATGAGAGCAGAACAGGTCTGCTCTTGTAGCTGTTCTACAGTCCTGGCAGCCATCTGGCAGTGTGGCCGACTGTCAGAGCTGGCCTCTGCCACAAGGTGCAGCTGCTGCCCAGAGTTACAGCACAAACAATGCAGAGGCAGAACTAACTACCATGCCCAACTCATTTGAGCTCCATGTTTGCTGGGTATCATGATTTGCTTGGCCATCTCTGGTCATGCTCACACAAGATGACAGATATAAAGCCTTATGTTCCTGAGATTCCCTACCAAAATAAATAAATAGGAGGAATTATCTTCTTACCTTCCTAGAGCCCCAAGCTGCATTCCCCAAAAAGCCTAGTCCTCACATTTACAGTGTTGATATCTTGTTTCCTAGGAAAAGGAGGAACCCCTAAAAGCCAAGGCATCTCCCACGTGCAGAGCTGTCTGGGGCTATTTCTAACTCAGCACCTGAGCAGAGATGAAAGAAACTCTCCGCATGCCTCAGTCAGCAACGTGAGATGCAGCAGGGACTCACCACTGCCAAAGCATCAAAAAAGAAGAAGCAAACGTCCTCGATGCAGCCAGTGTAACTGTGCAGAAACATGGCGTGCAGGGCAGATCCTATGTGACTTTTGTCAGTTTTATCTTCTGTCATCTCTCTGTTGCAACTGTAGATGTCATCGCCCATGCAAGTATCCATTTTTTTTCAAATAAACACAATAAGGAAGTAATTCATGTAGTGTAAAAGGAAGTCACTCAATTTTAAATACTTTGTATCCTAGTGTTTAAGTACCCTATTTTACTGGTTAAGATAAATCAGAAGAAATTTTCTTGCATACTAGCAGCTTTCCCAATATTAATATTAGCAGCTTTCCCAAGATGATCATGCAGGACTGAAGCTAAATTTGAGCAGCTTTGTTATTTTTACTATAAGAATTTTGTATTCCACTGTAAGAAAGATTTATCACCAAGAGCTATCAAAAAAAAAAAAAAAAAAAAAAAGGGGCAAAAAACCCACAACTAAATAACAGCAATCTTTTCTGAGCTCTATCCTGATAGCAAAGCTAGAAAACGTTTGGAACAAAGNTTTGCCCTTGAGCAGTTGCTGCCAGGCCTGGAAGACATTACAATCCTGAGATCTAAGCCTCACACTCTCAACTACCTCTTTGCACAATCCAGAGAGCTGCAGCCCACAGAACACCGCTATCTGTATCAGTTTCTTTAAACACGTCTAACTGGTCCCATCACAAAAGAGTCCTTGAGTGTGATCTTTCAGTTGATGATATGCTGCCACAGCTAGAGTTGAACAGAGAATTAGCGCATGGAGACTATGCACCTGAAATTTCAAAGGAACTGGAGGTATTTCAGACCCACCCCATTCCTCCAAGCACAGCAGAAATCCAGGCCTCATCAGTGTTACTGTACAGAAGACCCTATTATAAACTGCCATAGCCACAGACCTTTTACATTTGCGAGCCATTAGGCCTCTCTGTACTCTTTACAACCCTTCCAATCCCTGATGAAGTTATTCACACATCCTGGGCCTCCAGTCTTGGGGCTTTTTTTCCATATTACCAAACCTATATTTAATTTAATGTTAGGGCAGGTCAGCACAGTGCTGTGACCCAGTTCTGCTGACACTCCAGTGTTTCCTGGAGGAGACAAGGAAGGAGGAGGATGTGTGAGAAGGTGCCCAAGGGTGTCACTCATGGCCTTGGAGTTCTGGTCTGTGCTTCACAGGGAAATGTCAGCACCGTTACGTTCTGGAGTGAGGCCCAGCCCAAGAGCTGTGTGTCTTGTTTTAGACAGAACCTCTCCACCCACCACCCCATTTTGTTAGCTATTCAAGTGTTTGTTTTGGGTATCAGCTACACAGATCTCTAGCTCTCAGCCATCAAGTTGGGGTTAAAGTTGAGGCATTAACAGGCTACAGAGAAAGTAAAACGCAGAATCCAAGGTATGAAATCCCTCTGGACCTTGGGGGCTCTTTGGGAAAGTGGTATTCCTGCACAAATGTCCACAAGCCTCAGGTGTTTTGAGGGCATCAATGGAATTCAACCAGATTTATTAGCTTTGTTCTAGTGCCTTGTGCACAAACACCCAGTTTAAGGCTGACAGAACAGGGAGATTGCCGGGACCCCCAGGCCAGAAGGGTGCCTGGCTGGGCTGAGTTCAATAGCATTGCAAGTCATATGGTGGGAGCAGGGGACAGAGAACAGGGAACTCCATGACTTCCAGAAAACTGGAGCACAATCCTGACCTCTGTTGTTCATTCACTGATCTGCGCGACTGACCACTTCTCCCGGTTTGTGAGCTCTCATGAACTTCAGTAATAAAAAGAGCAAGCTTTTAAATTTCAGCACATAGAGAAAATTAAGTGCCGTGTCACTTGTGTAGCTCTTCTAGCTGCCAGGCTTTCTGACAGTCCCTGCCATCAGGCCTGCCAAGTACATCTAGACAAACAAAAATAAGTATAAACCATCTCAAGACTCACAACTGCTTGCTCATAATCCTGATAATCTGGAAGATGTCTTGTTTTCTCCCTAAATAGCAGACCAGCTTGGCCTCTGCTTCCTGGCTGAAATCACTAATTTACACACCACTGCCTTGGTTCTCCTCACCCTTTCCTGGTGCAGCTGATAAAACTCCTGTAAATCGCTGCCTGGGGTGTTTCTGGCCATGACACCTGATGAACACAGCTGACGGTGCTGTTCCACACTCGGAGACACAGCCTCATTGTTCCCATCTGCTGCCATGTACGGCTGTGCTTGAACTCTGCACAACTGACAATGCAAATGAACTCGGAGACAAGATCTAGAAGAATAAACACTTTGCATGGCTAACCGAATTACTGCTAATTCTTTGTGGTAACCTGACTGCCTTATCAAAAGCCAGCAGAAAACCACACTGACTTGACTTGATATTTGTAGTTATCCTGGTAAGCAACTTTCCACAGCGTGCATCGAATGACTGCATGCAAGCAGTACTCAGCTAAATCGCATCTCTGCAGCAGCTGAGCAAGCTGTGGGCATGTATGCATACAAACCTGCAAGCAAATACAGAGCTGCTCCACCGATGGTTGCATTTTACATTAAGACCACCTGCAAAGCGGCAACTCTACTTGGCTCTTACTGAGTAAATTGCAGACAAACAGAATACACAGAGACTCCTCTTCCTTCTCTCTTTTCACAAACTGTAGGACAAGTTAAAATTTCAGAGATGCCAACGAAGATATGCCCTAGGTTAGCAATGCTCCACCAGTGTCACCAGGATGCAGGATGTGAATCTAAGACTTGCTGTGCTTCTTATTTGGGGCTAGCTTACTGTATTTCATTTCCTGTTCTCCAGATGGTCAAGACTCTAGCCAGAAAATAAAAATAAAAATAAAATAAATAAAAACAAAAAACAAAAAAAAAAAACCCTAGCATTCTTTGCTGCAGTTTCCATTCAAACAGCTCAGTCTCTCTGCGCTTCTTCATGGATGAAAGAGATCAAACTCACATAGTAGACTCCACAGGATTATATCATTAGCCTTGCCTCTATTCCTTGGTCTATTTACTCTCAAAGCCATCACAAATCCCTCTGCAGGATGGAGGATAAAGCAGCTTGAGCTTTCTACAGCCCAGTGTTTCAGCCCAGTCTCCTGGGCAACTAGTGGAACAACCAAGAATGTTTCATCTTTTCTCTCACCAGATGCTGCCTCTTCTCATTGGCACGTTCACCACGTAAAGAGCTTTGGCAAGAAAAGATTCCTTGCTTTTTTTTTGTTACTGGTTTTTAATATACCACTTCTAAATTATTGTTCCCCTCCTTCTCAAAAAGATTAAAAAGGGGAAAAGTTCTAACAAATTCAGAGACTGCACTAACTTTTCTCCCTCCACCTTCACCTTTAAGTAAGAATGGACTTCTCTAACCATCAGTCCTTCCCCAGCATGCATGTGCAACTACGAGACCACAGACTGACCACAGATTCTTATTTTCTTCTGCTCAGTGAGCCTACCCCAAAGTATGACAAAGCCCCTCTCACATCCTTTTCGCTTGCGGAATTGTTGCAGAGAGCTCTCCGGCGTCACCAGCTGTAGCTCTTCCACGTTACTAGTTATAAATCCTGAGTACAATTCTCCTCTTATCCCCACTTACACTATTTCAGCATGGTAAATGGATCGCTGGGAGACTGAAAGGTGTTCTCACTGCCACAGAGCATTTCCGAAGCTGGATATGAAAATACAAAGACGCATCTGTCTCCCTGACAAGCTCTCACACCAAGCTGCAGAGTACCCTGCTTTTCTTCTATGTATGTGCTATGATTCGTACAATTAGTCTGACCTACCCCAAGATTGCCATAAGGAAGTACTGCAGCAGTGGCAAGGAACAGCCAGGGAAGTGAAGATATGTTTAAACAGCAGAGGCTGCTGGGTCCCCTCAAGTGCTGATGGTGCCTGAAGACTGGAGGATAGCCGATGTCACTCCGGTCTTCAAAAAGAGCAAGAAGGACGATCTGGGAAACTGCAGGCCAGTCAGCCTCACTTCTGTCCCTGGAAAGGTGATGGAGCAGCTCATTCTGGATGCCATCTCCAAGCAATTGGAAGAGAAGAAGGATATCAGGAGTAGTCAGCATGGATTCACCAAGGGGAAGTCATGCTCGACCAGCCTGGTGGCCTTCTGTGATGTCACAGCTGGCTGAGTAGGTGGGGGAGAGCAGTGGATGTTGTGTTCCTTGACTCCAGCAAGGCGTTTGATGCTGTCTCCCACAACATCCTGACAATGAAGCTGAGGAAGTGTAGGACAGATGAGTGGACGGTGAGGTGGGCTGGGAACTGGCTGACTGGCCGAGCTCAGAGGGCTGTGACCAGCGGCGCAGAGTCCGGTTGGAGGCTGTAACCAGCGGTGTTCCCCAGGGGTCGGTGCTGGGCCCGGTCTTGTTCAGCATCTTCATCAGTGACCTGGACGAGGGGATAGTGTCCACCCTCAGCAAGTTTGCTGATGGTACAAAGCTGGGAGGAGTGGCTGACCTGCCAGAAGGCTGTGCTGCCATTCAGCGAGACCTGGACAGGCTGGAGAGTTGGGCAGAGAGGAACTAGATGAGGTTTAACAAAAGCAAGTGTAGAGTCTTGCACCTGGGGAGGAATAACCGCATGCATCAGGACAGGTTGGGGGCTGAGCTGCTGGAGAGGGGCTCTGCGGAGAAGGACCTGGGGGTCCTGGTGGCCAACAGGTTGGCCATGAGCCAGCAGTGTGCCCTGGTGGCCAAGAAGGCCAATGGTGTCCTGGGGTGCATTCAAAAGAGCGTGGCCAGCAGGTGGAGGGAGGTGATCCTCCCCCTCTCCTCTGCCCTGGTCAGGCCTCACCTGGAGTCTTGTGTCCAGTTCTGGGCTCCCCAGTACAGAAAAGACAGGGATCTCCTGGAAAGAGTGCAGCGGAGGGCCACAAAGATGGTAAAGGGCCTGGAGCATCTCCCTTGTGAGGAGAGGCTGAGGGAACTGGGTCTGTTCAGCCTGGAGGAGAGAAGGCTGAGAGGGGATCTTATCAATGT
Source organism: Penelope pileata (assembly GCA_013396635.1). Taxonomy (NCBI): domain Eukaryota; kingdom Metazoa; phylum Chordata; class Aves; order Galliformes; family Cracidae; genus Penelope; species Penelope pileata. Next base: position 96,184 of record WBMW01004278.1, read on the forward strand.
CTATAAATACCTGAAGTGCGGGAGGCAAAGGGGCATGGCCAATCTCTTTTCAGTGGTGTGTGGGGACAGGACAAGGGGCAATGGCCACAAACTGGAGCACAGGAAGTTCCGCATCAACACACGTAAGAACTTCTACATGGTGCGGGTGATGGAGCGCTGGCACAGGCTGCCCAGGAAGGCTGTGGAGTCTCCTTCCCTGGAGACATTCCAGACCCGTCTGGACACCCACCTGCGCGACCTGCTGTAGGGAACCTGCTCTGGCAGGGGGGTTGGAGTCCATGATCTCTCGAGGTCCCTTCCAGCCCCTGCAGTTCTGTGATTCTGTGCTCCAGCATAGAAGTGTTCCCGTTGGAAGCAGTATCTCTTTATAGTGGTAATAAAACTGCAGAGCATACGGTGAGGGAAGACACAACTAAATTTAAAGAGACATTTCTACTTAACCCTGCTATTGAGAGCCTGCCCTATTCTGGCACAGCTGCTTTCTCCAAAAGTGTTTTTAAAGCCCCTGTTGTTACTTTTCTGTCTTTGGACATGTTCAGGCATTGGCAGAAGACCACACTGCAAGGAAAAGATTAGTTTTTAATTAGTTTTTTTGGGGGAATAAGCGGGAGTCATGCTGGGATGCTGATAACACCCTGCCATTACTAGAGGAAAAACGTTTCCTTCAGTCTCCTAACATCTAATGCAAAATATATCTTCACCCAGCTGTGTCCAAAGAAGGGAGAAGCAGAAGCCACAGAAGTCCCTATATCTGTTTCCACATGCTTTCTCAGACTGTCAGCACAGGAAGCTTAGTGCTGCGAAGAGGGATCTCCAGCAATGACCAAGGCAGACTACCTTCAGGAGCAAGTAGCTATTGATGCTGGAGGTCAGGAGAACATGCAGCAATTTGTCTTTGCTGTTGTACCCATGGCTAGGTAGCATGCTCACATCAGGCAGCAGCTAGATGGAAAAAGGACAGAAGAAAATTCACTGCAGGAATTACAGACAAACAGGACCAGGCAGGAGTCTGCTCCCCAGATTTCCTTTTCATGATGCCAGACAGCAAACTCACAGCAGAGAAAGTATCTGGACAACCTTCCCTGATCCACTGCTGGACGGGGTGGGGAAGGAAACAGTGAAGGCTGTGAGCTTCTGGTGTTTTTTTCCTGCTTGTTTCTTTTTTTGGGAGGGGGAAAGACGTGTGGGAGGAAAGTGGCAGGGAACAGCTTAGGAAATGTTCAGCTTTTCTTAGGAAAACAGCAAAACCCTATCAAGAGGTTCTGAACTACCCATCAACACACGCCAGTTACTTTTATGGGGCTTTTTGATGTTTGATATAAATTTATAGCTCCCCTGGGTCTTGAAGGCAGTGTTCAAAACAGTCCAGACTTTAAGGGAGAGCATTTTGATGGAAAGCTCACTACTGAAACTACTCAAACAAATGCATGTCAAACTGTGCATCTTTCTGACTTGCCAGGCTGAGGACGGGATGCTGGTTTGGAGCAGATGGCAGATCCAAGCGGCTGCTCAGCCCATTGAGGCACAGGCCAAGGCACAGCCACTGAGGTCCCTTCACAAGGCATGCCAGAACTGGACATCACCCTGGAGGACAAACACTTTCTGGGTTAGGACAGCGAAGACACATCATTGACACGATTATGCTCATTATCTTCCTTAAAGCACTTAGAACAGTACTTGCCACGATGATTGCCAAACAACAACAGAACAAAAGAAAACCCTAAGACCATCAAAATCCACATATTTAGAAGTTAGACAGTTAGCAGTTCCTGTGTTTGGAGGAGAATGGCTAAAAAGTAGCCGTGTGTGCACTGTAGTTTTCGCAGCTATGCTTATACATCTGTTGCAGTGCTCCATTCTTGCACAAAAACTCAGCACCAAATAAAGCAGATATTTGCCCACTGCAAACTTATTCAGGGTTCAAACAGAATTAAACAAACAAAACCAGCAACAGCAACTACAACAAAAACAATACAGTGCTGAAGAGACTGGAGAAGAAATTCTGCACCAAAGGCAGAGCTGGAAATATATTATGATGGAGGTCAAATTTCTGAATGCTTCAATTTGTTTCAGCCAAAAAGCCTTAGAATTAAATATTTAGATTCAACAGGTAGGAGTCTAAGTCTTGACTGAAGTCTAATAATAACAAAAAAAGATGCACAGGAAATCCCCACAGTGAACCAAGTGCTGTTTTGGCTCAGTGAAAACTCTCATTGTACCCTAAAAGCCAAGTGTTAACTGCTTGCTTGACATACAAGATGGAGATGAAAGAGCAGGTAGTATATTAGAACTGTTATCTTGATTTTATACACAACAAGCACATCGGAAAGAATATCAGCATGTCTATGTATAGCATGCACCAAGTATCTCATGCACCAAGACATGAAAAGCCAGGAGGTATATTAAGAAATGTATTCACATGGGAATGTATGAAAAATGACATTTTTGGTCCACATTTGACTTTAGAGGCAAACACCACAGTTGGGTCTTAGAGTTGCCTGCGCACGGTCCCATGCCTTCAGCCAAAAGGCTGGAGGTGAAGAGAAAACAGGTTCTCCCTTGATTCCCTCACAGTCACCTCGATGCTTAATCATTCTGCATGCCTGCTCACGACGTAGCAGCGAGGTATGGTATTAACATCTGGCGCTGTGCTGGTGAATGCAGTCCTGATTGAATCACTGCTCTGTGTTTGCAGTCATTTCCAATGCTCCTCTGAAGAACAGTACAGCCTCCGAGACTTGATGCACAAGAAATTGTCACATAGCTCCAGAATCTAGGAGTTTTTTTAAATGGATCTTTGCTTTTTTTTCCCTTCTTCTTCAAACCTAGGTCTTTCCTTATTCTCATTTGCAGCAATAAAAGAAATGAAGAATTATATACAAGAAGGTAAGTGAATTTCTCCTACTCCGATATGTTTTAAGTCTAATTCTTAATTAGCATGTCTTTCAGAAACATTTTTCTAAAAGAAAAATATGGATTTTGCCACAGATCCTAATGAAGTAGGGATAGTAAACATTTTCCTTCATGACAGAAGAGACCAAATGCGTCCTCTTCAGAGACACTCAGTAGGAACAGTCCCCACCATAAAAGCAGGACTGTTGGTAAACATTAGTGCTGCAGCAAGCTTTAGCCTTTAGGTAGAGCTAAAGAGAAAATAAATCTGCACCTGCTATCCTGATTGAATTTGTCTGTCTGTCCCTTCCAGCCATTACTGGACAGTACACACTTCCCACAGAAGACTCCTTTTTAACACCTAGTATTTCTTCCTGGGTGGCTTTCGCAGATTCTTTATTTGTTAAAAATAACCAGTTTACAGATAAGAGTTTTTCAACAGAGCTAAGGAATGAAATTTGGAGTGAAATGAAGACAAGCACCTTTTTATTCATAAATAGACCTTAACAATCTCTATAGTTTTCCTAAAATGTCGCTGTTCCATTGGGCAGAATGCCAATAGTGTGAACTCTCATTCACACTAGCAGAAAGTTTGTCTTCAGATAGCTTAGTTTCTGAGACAAGTTGAGCTGAAAGCGCTTATCAGGGGAAGAAAAGTTCTATATCCCCTAACTCTACTGGTCTCTACAAAATCTTGCTGAATTTAGCACTAGAAAAATCTCTTATTAGGCTCTTACAACTTAATACAGACCATAAAGAGGGATTTTATGTAGGATATTTGTGCACAGTTACTTGAGTCAACAAATCATTCCAACCCAATGGAACAGGAATAACATGCAAATAAACCATAGGCGTTAGAAAGGACTTCATTACAAGTGGCTCTTTTATGGTTGCTGTTACTGTTTCACAAAGCAATCTGTATTATTGAAAGCCATTAGAGGTCTAGGCCCAGAAAACCACACTGACCGAGCTCACATTTGTACTCATACTAGTGAGTTTCCACAGTTAAATAACCTCTCACAACTCAAACCACTCAGCTGATTCAAATCAGTTGAGCTTTGCATGCATTTATCGGGACACATTTCACCAACCAGCATACTTGCATCTCATTCAACTTTATGAGACCAAGCAACGCTCTACAGCCAGGTATCACCGCTAGGCTAAGTCAAAATTTCACAGGTGCAACAGGGAAGTTGCACTGGTCACTCTCCCCCAGCACCTACCAGCCCTCTATTGAAGCAGCAACCTCACTGCACTCCTGTGGGTAACCAGGCAGAGCACGAGAGAAAAGAAAGAGCCAGCATCTTTTTTAATAATTCCTTTCTACATACCCAGCCACAGGTTCTACTCCCCTCAGGGCCGACAAAGCTCAGCATTCCACTCTGGATACCACATGATCGCTGGCAAACCCAAGATTCTCCACATGTTGCAGGTAATCCATTCTTGAACTCCCCTGGAGGAGAAAACAAGACCAGAACCCAGAAGAGCAGACATCACTCCAAGTTCCAGCACAGTGGCTCTGTGTCAATGAAGTAAAACCCAACCCTACTGAGCTGCCAGCAGTGCTTCTAATGCAGCTGTTCTTTTCTCCTACAGACCCAGTTTGTCTCAGCTGCAGTCCATTCCAACAACTGCCCATTCACAGCTGGGCAAAATAATGACAGCCCTCACTGATTGTTCCTGGACAGCCTTTCCCTGTGGTCTGTGCACATGTCACATTGCCAGTAAGTGCAGACTGTAAAATAACGCACATACGCTGTGCAATGTTTGGTAGGCCTTTCCTTACATCTTCTGATCGCTTAATTCTCAGGCCCATAGTAGTATGTTTCTAACATGATTTTCTTCATCTTTCTTCCTTGCCTTTTCTTCTATTTACTTTACTTCTTAATGTAATGTATACTAATGGTACAAAGTGAGCAAGAAGCAGCAAGAGCTTTTTGTGAGAAAACCGACCATTACTTCTAACTTTCCATTACCAGAACAGAGATCAGTAAGTTTCAAGTCTTCCTCTGCCACACAAGCTTAGTTGCAACACAGCAAATCTGCGACCACAGGTTCTTTATATTTTACTCACTGTATCTGTCCATCAGAGGATTATGAAAAATCCACCCACATCGTTTCGGCATGTGAGCTCCCCAGTGATCTCGGTTCTGCCTACCCCAAGTTAGCAATACCTTGCTTTGTAAGCACCCCTTAATCTGCTGGTTGTTTACTCACACGACAGCCCTTTGAATATGTATGTGCTTATAGTCAGGAAATTACAAGCCATTACCTGCTCAGCAGCAAACAGGAAGTCTCAAATCTGGAACAAAGCTGATCTGAGGTTATGCAACATACAGCATGGCTCTTGAATCCCTAACGCCTTTCTTTCACACACTATGACTAATGGAGCTCAGTGAAATGGCTTAGGGACCTCCTGCTACATGGGACTTCTCACTTTGGAAAAGGATTAAATAAAAAGGAGAGGCAAAACAGAACCTAAATTACGTATCTAAAAATGAACCGCCTGAAATAGGAGTAGTTTACTTTGACCAAACTGTAGTGTGGTGTTTCTTGTTTGCTTTTGTTTTGGTTTTTATTTTTCACAAGTGATCTTTTTGCACGTACTGTGCAGAAGCATGGGTGGGTGCTTGTAAGCAGGAGCGATAAGGTCAGCTGTTAAGAGTGTGTCTCAGATCTGTTATAAGAATGTTTCCTACAATTTATTATATTGCTACACGTTATGAGTTTCTGCTGGGATTATCTGTGATAGATGTCTGCCTCGGGCCGATATTTGATTTTTTGCTTTAATTTTCAGTTTAGATCAGTAACTCCCAAGAATGTTTTGCTCACGCCAGAAAGCGTGGGCAGCCTTTTGTTTGAAAAGCTGTAGCAGTGACATATTTTCACTCAGAGGGTTAATATATGACAGTATTTACTTTTCTGTTAATGGTATGCTGTGCTGAGTCCCACAAAGGCCTGGTCCAAATTAGTCAAGGGACAAGACTTTGTAAGTGTACAACTCATAGCTGCACTGGTCTGGTCACTGAATCTTCCCAAATGAGCATGCAAGAGGTCCAGAGAATGAAAGCACAGGCACAGCTCAGCATTGCTGCAAGACGTTATTCACAGAAACCTGAGTGTAAACCCAGACTCTAAAGTCATTGCAAGACCAATTATACTTTGAAACGAAGGATTTCTAAAGACAGAGGAATGTGTTTGTATAAATTTAAGGTCAAAACAATTCTAATCCTATGTATCCTAAGTATGAGCAGCATAAAGAAAGGGCTGGTCCTGCTGTTTCAGAAAAGGGAGATGAATGTAACATAGCCCCTTATAAATTTGGACAGAGAAGAACAATTGTATTTTAAGTCAGAGGATTTAGAATTTCTAGATTTGCCATAACAGGAAAACACAGTGAGCCTCTAGGATTCAGTAGAAACATCCAGTAGAAGAGAAATGGCCTAAAGAAGAAGCCTATGACCATGCCCAATTCAAGTTCCAAAGACTGATGAAGAGGAACAAGGAAACTGAGGAAGTGACAAACAAGTCACTTGAGTATCTCTGCCCTAGGACATGTAGGAGTAAAGAGTTTGGCTTAGAAACTTCCCTGAAAAATCTCTTCATACTTCATGCTACCCTGAAAGAAAAACTGTACCAGAAAGATCACAAGGGTGAAACACTGGGAAAATCAAGCATAATTTCTGGCTGCCCTGTATGGGTGAATAGCTGTCCTGGAGGTCTGCGGGACCTGGATCCTTGGGTTCCATTCACAGGAGAAAGAATCCAGTTAGAGACACTGCTCAGGAGATGGGCCAAAGGCAGCAGAGCCAGTGACTGAGGCAGAAAGCCATGCATCAGCCTTCCCGCTTTTCAGCTCTAGCTGTGTCAACACCACTACCAGTAGCAACTACTTGGTCTAGCCCTTCAGCATGGAGCAAGCTGTTGATGGGGAAGTGAGCTGCCTAGAGTCAGTGCTGGAATCACCTGTGTGCAAAGTAGGATAAACTCAATTTTCTTAAGCATTTAACAGCTCTCTCTGTGTCTGGGAGGCCTCCAATCAGTCACGGTCTGGAGTCCCTCCAGAAGGGAGAAATTGTAAAACAGCTTTCTACAGAGAAATTCTACAGCTGTTCATTTTTCCTTGACATAAGTAAAATTAAGCAATTCTTTGGGAACAAGCAGGTGCTATGGGTATGGAAAAAGTTAGAGAGCATGCAGAGGTTTCTTCCCATTTTTATTCTGTCCCGCGCCACTGAGACGTATGCAGTTGCAAACAGCGTTGGGAATTTCCAGAGAAACCACGAAATGGCTGTGTTGGAAAAAACCTTTGTTTTGTTCTTTTTGCCCAGCATGGTCATATGCCCTGACACACCAAGCTTTTATTCTCCACGGCCAACAAGAGGTGGAGGCTGAAAGGAACATATTATGGTCTGACTTTGAAGGCCCCGATACTCCCTTTCCCCCAAACATTTTTCATGCTCTCTTTCCCTCATAGCCACACACTCTCTTGTCAGCAGCCTAGCTGGAGAACAGTCATGAGTCAGATTTCAAGCTGATACAGCCAGTAATTTCAAGCCTTTGTTAAAAGAGGCTTATGCACAGCCACATCCATGTCTCCTTTTTGAAGGTAGTTTACCTAAAGCTACTGAGAGGTACCATCTAGACATACAGGTTTATCTCTGTGTGCATGTGTGTAGGCAGTACAGTTTCTACACAGTCTATTCCACATGAAGCAAAAGCGTGGTATAAATAACCTATCAGAGCAAAAACCTTCTTCCTTTTGCACTGAAAAATGAGAAGCAGCACAAGCAGCATTTCACATGAGTAAGCTGAGGGTGCTATTAGCTCTTTGTGGTAATGTAACTGCATAACTGAAAGCCACACTAGCAAAATATGTATTTTAAATTAACATGACAATCAAGTTCACAGAGTGAAAGTGATCCTGCTGCAGTTGAGGGTGCTTGGTTACTATAGAGCGCTATCTGCTGCAGCAGCAGCACAACATGAGCTCACGTCCACTCACACAGAGTACGCACACCTGGCACTGCTCATGCACACGCGGGGCCATTCTCTGGTCACAAAAAGAATTTACACTTCAAGACCTACTTAGGCCTCTCTGAGAAAAGTTGCTAACAGAATGCACTGGGTAAAGGGCATTCTGTATATTTTATGAGTACCGTTTTTCATTGAGACTCATGACAGTGGGCTTCGTCATGATTTCAAGTATTATCAAAGAAATATATTTTATTTTCAGATAAGCACTTTGTCTGCAACTTCCTCCGAGTACTAGCCATATTTGGATTTCAACCACTAACCTTATTTATCTTTTATGTTCATTTCATTTGCACTAGCTTTCTCCAAACTGGTTGTCTAAACAAACTGTAAGAAATAAGTAGCAGATGTTTCCTCGAGAGATTCAGAAACTGCCCTCAGTTTTCCCCTACCAAAAATGTCCAGTCAACAAGCTTTAAGGCTTAAGTGTTAGCATATAGTTTTACCCAGGAGACAGCAAACACCCAACTACAGACTTATTCATTATTACTACTCAAATTCATTACCACTTGCCAGCTTGTCCCAGGGCATCACACAGAAGTCCACCTGCACCATCTTAATGCGCAGACACCCCAAGAGAGGCAAGTGTTCTCCTGACCAAGGCCTTTATAGATCAGAAGTTATCTTTAATCTGGTATCTAACAAGTGACCCTCTACCACTGAGGTGAGCAGGTGCTTTCATCAGTACCACAGAGATGGGGAACGAAGGATAGGAGCATAAGATACCCTGTGAAGCCTGGGAATAATTGCCAGATGATAGAAGTAACAGTAGTGACTGAAAAAAATAAAAATAAAAATACAGAATTGTCTCCAGCAGAACTTCTCACTTAGGCAAGGATCCTTGGACAAATAGGCCTGATATATGCTAAGTGCTCCCTCAGGCTACGTGTCTGTTTCTCATTGTGCTGAATTTTCCAGAGAGATGGTATGCACTAGAACAGACTGGCACTGGAACAGAATTGGTACCAGTTCCCAAGTCTCAGAAGAATGTATGAGGGATGGTATTCCTCATTCCTCATGTTCTCTCCAAGTAGCTCTTTGTATGTGGCTCAGAACTATCCTCCCACTAATGGCAGAGCACCTCTTCAATGGAGGAAAACATCAACAATGCAAATGTAGAAAGATGTATTTTGTCAGCACTTTGAGCATTTTCAGTGCTAAATGAGGAACATGTTTCTTCCACTATCTCAGAACAGTAATTCTGTCTTTGATATGAAACAACACAAGAGAAGACTCCTACCCACCAGAGCATTGCTGCGGGCCTTATCAGCCACAGATCAGCCCTGTGAGGAAAGGCTGAGCAAAGAAGGTACAGGAAGTCCAGCTCTGTGAAAAGGCAGGGGTTGGACGCTCTCAAGCTTTGAGGACCTGATCCAGCAGAAGTATGGGGAGTCGTGGCACAATAGTGACAAGGGAGCAGTGACTCTTGTTGCTGAAAATGTACTGGCAGAACAGGAGTCAGGCACAAGCCAGGCTAAATGGAAGACCTGAGACACAGAGGCAAGAGCAGGCTCAAATATTGTTGCAAGAACTTCCTGTGCCTTGTGTGAAGAGTCCACCAGTGTAAGGGAGGGGTCAGACTGTTCCTTGGAACTCAGAGCTGTTACAATGGCCCAGGGCTCAGTGCCCAGGCTGCTTCTTTCTAACTTTGTCATGGCCTTAGCCAGACACCAGATCACATCAGAGAAGAGGTTAGAACCCCAGGTGTTCAAATGAGATGTCAAGAGGAGGGAAGAAAAACAGAACTGCTCATGGAGAGCAGTTGAGGAAGAGTCAAATTACTTTGTGAAATGACATGTGGGTGAATGTTTAACCTGACTCACAAGGGAATACGCTCTGCATTAGCCCAATATATTGATTGCGGTCACAATGCAGAACCACTCTTCCAAAGCTAAATGCGCTCCAGCATAATTAGATTATATGACAGAAAGAGCCGGCCAGAGACCCAGGTCGTCTGGAATTTAGCCATACTCTTGCTGACCTTACTGTAACAGACTTTCAGGGAAGAGAAAGAATGTATGAAAACTAAGTATGAACTAAATATCACCAAGGTCCCAAGGTCCTAAAGTACACATGCTTTTATTTTTATTTTTATTTATTTATTTTTTTTTTTGTGTAACTGCCTAAAAAATTATTCTAGGGACTTCATCCTTTTGGAATGTCTCTTTATTTCAGTGCTGAATATACTACAAGTTTTTCCAAATATGATGTTTATAGACAAATAGATAACATCACTCACTAGTGATTCCTGCTTGCAGTACCACTATATGGGAGCTCTAAGATCTCACTCAGACATGTAATTCTAAGAGCTGATGGAGAGTTTTCTCCAATTATCAGTATTATTGAATAATAGAATATCCTGAGGTGGAAGATCTTAGATACTGTGATCCACAAGGATCACCATGTCCAACTCCTGGCTCCATAAAGGACCTCTGTTGAGGCAAGAAAGTGTTCACTATACTGCCAAGTTTAAAAAAATAACACCCCACACAACAGATATTTGCACATTCATGGAAATGAAATGGTGATTATTTTCAATTTGGGCAACTGGTCAGGCCACCTCCTGAAGTACAAGAAGAAAGCAGAGACTGAGGAAGTCAGGAAAAAAATCTGTCTGCCACTGTACTGTGGGTTCCCTGTGCTGACAAGTAATTGAAAGGGCATAGGTGTCAGGGGGTAACAAGGGCCAGGTGCTCCCTTAAGGGGCAGGGAGCCAGAAGGATAACAGGGAGGCTGGCAGAGCAGGAGCTTGCCAGCCAGCGTCCATCCCACACTGCCTAAGTGAGGAGAGCAGAGCAGTTCTGGAGACAGTAGCCAAACTCAGCCAAGAGTCCAGATCATCGGGCAAGTTCACAGCGGTATGGCTGGACCACGGTCATGCTAGGAGTCAGTCAACAAGCCAAGGTCAGGTGAGGGTAACCAGGGCCAGATACAGCTCAGTAAACATCACACCTGTTCATATCTGAGGTCAAGCTGTGAAATGAGTCTAGAGTAAAGCAGGTATGGTCATGCTAGAGATCGAACAGGAAGCAAAAGCCCACACTTCGGCTTAAAATAGGCCTCCTGGCTCCACGGGCAGAGTGTGTGAGTGGAGGCTGAGGTGAGGCCAGTCAGGGCCCTTAAGGCCTCTTAGTGCACCCTGACAGAGGAACCTAACCACTGTAAAGGGCAAACTAACTGCACGGGGATGAGCTTCATTAAGTCCATCCAGAAGTCTGGTTCATTTGCTGCACCTAGATTTACAGAGAATGCAGTCACTCTTGGGGACTGTAACGTAGGCATATCTACAGAAACAAGAGAGAGAGTAGTTGGTATGAGTCCTGCATCACTGTGGCAGCCACAAAATGGGACTGTAAAACAGGCTGCATGTTACTCACAATTACCACTGAGCAAGAGTGCCTTGGTCTACAGGGCTGTGCTTAAACTGAACACAACGCTATGGCTTCATCTATAGTTTGCCTGCATCCAGACCTTCACTCAGAACCAAAATTGGTTCTTGTGTGCATTGGTTTGTCCTTCCCGAGGATAATAATGAGCCTGGAGAGAGCCCTATACATATCTATGCAGAAGGAATTCAAAATCTACAACTTCTAGTCTGACCAACAGTGCAAAAATATATCCCAGCTGGCATAATTTCAGTGATGGGGGATTGTTCAGTGCCGAATCTTCAGTTGCACATCAGAAGGTTATCTTACATTGCATCAAATAGTTTATTCATTTCATGTTGCCTGATGGTGTCATCAAAATGCAATGTGTTACGAAACACAGCAAACACAAATAACCCTCTAAACCAGTGAGTCTCAAGTTTTTCAAGTGGGTAGCCCAATCCACCAAGAAGAATATTTATTGATAAAACTCCTATAAGCACCACATCACAGTAAAAGCCGTGCCTCAGAGATGAATTTGAAAACCACGTGGATTTGCAGTGTATGTGTATGAGAGTATTTTTGTAAGAGAAAGAAAAGTGCATGGGAAGAACTTGAATGTGAAAGGTTGAGAGCCCACGAATAGCAGTGTGGGATTGTATTTATGTTAGGTATTGGTAAGGCTTTTGATGACTTGCTGTCCCCTGCTCACTGTCTGTGATGTATCAGATGTATCAGCAAACCATCTGAGGAGCTTCACTGTCCAGATATCCCGCATTTTACTCCAGACAAACAGCTTTGGTTCTTTTCAGGATCACTAGACTGAGTAGGGCAGGAAATTACAGGGAGTAAGACAAACATAATGTCAGGATTGCTTGTATTCACTGTTGCATGGGCTGCAAACCACTTCAGCAAGCAAATCCCTTACTATTCCATGGAACGAGGAAATCATACAGCCCATTCATATCCACTGCACCGAGAGGCAACTATAAACTCAGCCTAACGCTGTCTTTGAGAACAGTGAGTTAAATCACAGCTGTCAAGCACATGCAAGATGATGCAAGTACATCCTAATAGCAAACTCATTTCTGCTTATTTCATGTTTTGTGCTGTGGGAGCAAGCAGCAATTCTCATGATGCTAATTGTTTTTATTTATTTATTTATTTAAAGAGGAAATATCATTACATTGTTTTCTCTCATTTATCTTGCTCTCAGACGTATAGAAGAACAAGTTTACCTTTCTTAGACAAAGATGAATCTTTACAGGAGTCTACATGCAGCAGTCTAAATTTAATCAGACATTTTCATGTAAATATTTTAAATAAACCGAAAACAATGAAGGACAATCACTATTCAATACCTGTTCAAGTAATTACTCGCCCCCGGGACTCCTGGACCCTGGAGGTAAGAGAGAGAGTTCAGGAAATGGAAGGCTTTCCTTTGGTTGAGGAGGGGGTGCTCCAGGAGCATCTGGGGGGGACCAATGTGCACAAATCCATGGGCCCTGATGGGATGCACCCACGTGTGCTGAGGGAGCTGGCAGTGGTGATTGCTGAACTGTTCTCTATCATCTTTGAAAGGTCTTGGAGAACAGGAGAGGTGTCTGAAGACTGGAAGATAGACGATGTCACTCTGGTCTTCAAAAAGGGCAAGAAGGAGGATCCTGGAAACTACAGGCCAGTCAGCCTCACCTCCACCCCTGGAAAGGTGATGGAGCAGCTCGTTCTGGATGCCATCTCCAAGCAATTGGAGGAGAAGAAGGTGATCAGGAGTAGCCAGCATGGATTCACCAAGGGGAAGTCGTGCTCGACCAACCTGGTGGCCTTCTGTGATGTCACAGCTGGCTGGGTAGGTGGGGGAGAGCAGTGGATGTTGTGTTCCTTGACTCCAGCAAGGCGTTTGATGCTGTCTCCCACAACATCCTGATAATGAAGCTGAGAAAGTGCGGGACAGACGAGTGGACGGTGAGGTGGGCTGGGAACTGGCTGACTGGCTGAGCTCAGAGGGCTGTGACCAGCGGTGCAGAGTCCGGTTGGAGGCTGTAACCAGCGGTGTTCCCCAGGGGCTGGTGCTGGGCCTGGTCTTGTTCAGCATCTTCATCAGTGACCTGGACGAGTGGACAGTGTCCACTCTCAGCAAGTTTTCTGATGGTACAAAGCTGGGAGGAGTGGCTGACACGCCAGAAGGCTGTTAAACGTACATTATCAAAACTGCATAGTCTTACAGACTGGACAATGAGAAAAACTGATAGGGGCTATTTGACGCTAGGTTTTGAAACATCTGGGAAAGAGATAAAACAATGTTTCAGTTCACTGTGAATCTAGCTAAATCTGTGGGGTAGAATGGAGAAAAGGGGACAGTTTTATCCTCTAGAGGAAATATAACACTCTTAGATCTTATTGCCAGAACAGCTGAAAAAGTAAGGTGGAACGTAAATAGATACTATGGGAGAACCATGCGACACAGACGAGGTATTCCTTGTAAAGTCACTTCTGGTCTTTCCACTATTTCTGGTGAAACAAGACCTTGTGACATGTTTACTAGCACAAGATGCCAGCCAGGTAGAAAACCAGGCTGGTGGGTTTGCAGAAGAATTATTCACACATATGGTAGGGATGGCCAACTCTATTAGGTAAAAAGCCCACACTGAATGTGGAGAGCAATACAGGAAACTGCAGTTATTTCAGCTGTGTGAAGGACAGCTGTTTTTAAAAGTGGTCACGATTGGAGTTCTCAGATAATTATTTTCACGCAATACCTGTGAAAATATTTTGAATATCTGTATTGCACTTTGCAGTATTCTTCATTGCCTTTTCTGTTTGTTTGGAACATTAGCCCAGACCCTTCTGGATTTAGACGTAGATGTTTGATTCTCACAGAAATCAAACATTAATCTATGCCAAAAAGCTTCTGTGATTTGAGGTGTTAATGCACTTGCCATTTCATATTCTACAGAGCATAATTGAACCATATCACTGCATAGAGAAGTTGGGAAACTTCTGCTGTTCAAAACAATGACAAACAATATATGCATCTCAACTTACCTTGAAAGAAAGCAGAATACTTGATCACAGAAGATTTAATCTAAAGTTGTACCCAGCGATTTGGAGCGGTGATTTGGATCACAACAATGTATCAAAATGATCTTTTGGAAAGAAAAATGCTGTACTCATGTTGCACACGTACTGACAGAAATGACACGTTTATTAGTAAGCTGCTGTTGGAAGTTATAGCTTATCAAGAAGAACAGGTGCTCTTTAGAGAGCTCTAGTCATAAGCTGCCATCATAATCAAAGGGCTCAAGGTTTTGAAAACCATCCCAAAGTGGAAAGCTCGATACCCTTCTTTCGCCTCATCAAAATTGTAGTTGCAGTATTTCCTGGATTTTAGTGCTGTTTCATTCTACATCAGGAGTTCAGCATTTTCATTCCAAATAGCTACTACAGCAGTTTCTAAAGACAGAACAGAGCAGTGTGAGGCAACATGTCATTGCCAGTGCCGAAGTTTCTATTTTTGAGCTTCTAACTCACTGCCTTATTCTTACTACTGCTCAGACATGCTTGCCAAGCACTGGAGAGATACAAATTTCACATCATCGCTATTACTCACCAATATGTAGATTACAAGTTGACTTGATCAAAACATAAAAAGCCAAACTTATTGTAGCTACCAGAATGTTACCTTCTTGTTCTTTTTTTCTTTCTTTCTTTCCTTTTTTTTTTTTTCATCTGAAGTGTTCTCAGTACTGCTAAATCCCCAGATTAAGTGATAGAGTTCTGCCTCATTTTCTGTGCCAGATAGGCCTTGCTTGTTCTGGATTTAACAAGCAGGGCTGATTCCTAGTCATGTATCAGCATCAGAAAAAATGAACTGATTAGATTAGCAAGTCTGCTTACACGAGAGAAGCCCATTTGCTCTCAATTTCTAATACACGCATCTGCATCACAATACAAGCATTGTATGTATATAATGCATGTAGTCTGGGGAACTGTGCTCCTCTGTTGACACAAGCTGTTTTTACAATCCACTTGCAAAAAGTGACGGTCACAAAATCAACCAGTGGCAAAGCTAGAAGAGACAGCTTTACCTCCAGCCTATCCTGATTCCCACAAATCAAGTTTCTTCCCTTCCACAGAAAGTGGCAAGAACAGCACCATAAAAACAGAAAAATCCATCCTATATTCTAAAAACATGATCAGGAAAAATCAGTCGACAAATAAATAAACTGGGCTTTCTGAAGTTATAATAGCGGTTCATTGAGACTCTGCTCATCTTAATTAAACCAATTATAATGGAATGACTTTATGCCTAACTCTTGTGGATTAGAATTAGCTAACAAACAGCCCACCCAGCTGCTCTCTTACTTCTCTCACTCTGAGTGGGACAGGGGGAGAGAATAGGAAGAATAGGAATGAGAAATCTCATGGGTTGAGATAGAAACAAGGAGATCACTTACCATTTACTGTCATGGGCAAAACAGACTCAACTTGGGAAAATTATTGTCAATGAATAAAAACATTTGGGTAGGGGGAAACAAGAAGACAAACATTAAAAGAACAACATTCCTCCCCACTTTCCTATGCTCAGCTTCATTGCTGACCCCTCTGCTGCCCTAGAGGCACAGGGGAGGATGTGGGGTTGCAGTCAGCAAACAGCAATGCCTCTCTGCTGCATTTTGGACCCAGCTGAAGCTGTCTGTGTCCAGCTCAGGAAAGCCCCTGTCCAATTCTCATGGAGGCCACTCCTGCAGTATAGTTTCCACCAAACCTTGCCACTTACACCCAGTACTGAAATCAAAGGAAAATTCCCATTGTGGGGAATTCTTCAAATGCTAAATATTTTTCAACTGGACCACGATTTTATATATTAATTATGTCCTTTTTCTGAAAGAGCTGGTGACACAGGAGTTGATGATATGAGGTAAAAGAAGGCACAGACATTATCTGAATAATATGTATGATTTCCAAACCTCCCAAATTTCAGGCTGACAGCTGAAGCTGCAGATATTCATTTCAGTGTGACCTGTATCACAACATAGATCCTCTTCTAGGATAGCCCTCTTTCACGGAATGACATTTTTTTTTCAGAATATAAATACACACTGCTGGAATACAGACAATAGATACCACCCTCCATTTCAGATTCTAGGGGTTGCTGAAGATTTTGTCAGAGATGAGACCCAGAGATGAGATAAGGAAAAGCATGGGACGAGATTTGGTGATAATATCATCATTCATACCTCTGGTAGCCTTGAGGAAATTATGGGTTTCTTATTATTTTTTCAGTTTAGTCTCCTTTTCCCTCTATAGCTCTCTTTTTTTTCACTGGAATAATAAAGAAAGAGCAGGGTAAAATCCTAAAGCTAATGACACATAACTTCCCTCAATCATCTGTAGATTACGTTCATCACTGCTGTACAATTTACTAACGTGTTTAAGATTGATCCCAGGAAAACAGGTATGAATATAGGGTGTTTCAAATGCCAGGTGTAGCCTGTTCTTCATCTCAAAAAGAGACACCATTAGTACTCATTCTCTGTGGTGAGAAAACCCAGGCAGAGCACATTTCTAACAAGGCAGCTAGTTTCTAACCTGAAGACATTGAGGCATGGGAATCATCATTTCCTATGGCAGTTTGTTCCAACACTTAGTCATATTCACTGTTAAAAAAACATGTCTGATTTACAGTTTGAATTTGACTGGATGTAACTTGGTGGGTGTTACATCTTTTTCACTCAGTTAAAACGTCCTTTACCACCTGCACTTTTCCCCTGTCTACGTTTCCCACACATTTGCATATTGTCATCAGATCACATTTTAGTCTCCTGTATTTCATTTATATGGTGCTTCATATGCTATTATAGTTACCTAACCAAAGGATTAGAGCTCCCAGAAAGGCATTTCTTGCTATATTTGAGGAAATGAATGTGTACAAGCCAGGATAACCTGACAGGTTATTTCACAGAGGTTTCTTCAAACCTTGAGGCAAAATTCCAGCGAAACTAATGAATTTGACAACATATAGCTTGCAAAGTTTGGCCTTTTCAGAATGACATATATCAATGAATGCTCTTGTTCAATTTAATGGTGGTGACCCTATAAAGAAAGGCTCCGTCATCTGTCCTCTCAAGTTCCACTTATCCCTGTTCAAAAGTTTTAATACAAAGATGATTTTGCACACTTACCTGACAGGTTTTTGGTTTACAAAAAAATGACTAATTTCAACCTTCTGTGACTGCTGTTTTGCTGACACATGAATGTCATGATGGATCTCAATGGAATTTACAAAGTGTAAGAATGATCTTGAGCTGTGAGATTACTGTGAATGTCTCTGTACTAAGTTGAACTTCACAGAGGAGAGAGGCTATCCTAATAAACCAGAGGAACTGAGAGAGGTTTCCTCTCCAGTGTCCAAAGGTAAGATGCTGAAAATAACTGTTCCAAATGGCAAAGCTGAGGTTTTGCTGATTCTTTGTGGCAGCATACGTGGCTTCGGGGAGCTCTTTTGATGCAGAGGCATGAATCTAGCATATGTTTTTGTGGCTATCCCGCACATAAAAAGTCCATTTGATTGGAATTGTCTATAGACAATAACAGTAGCAACATACACACCCACACATACAAGGCTCACTACTGTGTGCCTTCATCACAACGTGGAAAGACTGTCGCTTTTTGAAGTTACAGGAGACATTGAGATCCATCAGCTCTTTCAGCTCTGTGTCTTTCTCTCAGTAGGAAATACTGAGTTTTACAGAGGAGTCCCTCATAAACTGTAGTCTATAATTTCAGAGTGGCCTTAAAAACCCTCTCATACAGTAGCAACCACCACCATCAGATATCTCAGACTTGAATTAAATGCTTCTGTTAACTTCCTCTTTTTCCTTCAGCTTGAAGTCATACTTTTCATATACTTTCCTCCAGACTAGCTGTATATGTAGGTAAAGTGCAAGACTGAAAAACAATCCACACTTTTGATCATCTCTATTGGATCTAAATGGCCAGTGACCTCATCTCTCTCACGGGGACTACAGCTTCAGACTGACATGCCAGAAGCTACCAGGCCATGACATTTGGCTCTCTCTACAATCTATCAATCTCTGATCTATGTTTTTCTTACTTCAGCCTCCAACGCTAGTCCTTCTGCAGCAGGAGGAAGACAAAACAACACCTGTCTGCCCTCAGTTTTCCTGTGTTAAGAAGTTGAGCACCTAAATATTGTTAATGCTTAGGGTACGTAGATTTCTAAATTCCAAAACAGGTTTTAATAAAGTGGTTTGCGAATTAAAGAGCAGTGGGAAAACAACCTGTGAGAAGTCCAGTAATTGCCTCTTTTCTCCCCTAAGGAAAAGAAAACACCAAGTTTCATTCTCCTCAAGTTCACACCTTTAACCAAAAACTCCCCACACTGCAACCATAGGACCATATTAACTGTCATTTTGTGACTCTGTCCACCAGAGGATTACACAGAAACTCATACGCTGTCTGCATGCATGATTTCCTTAAATAGACAGCAATCTGGTGTCAGCAGCTGTATCTGCCTGAAGTTAAGATTGTCATCATGGCACTCACCACATTCCTCTGCGTAACAGATGTCTGTTGCCATCCATCCAGATGGAAACCAAGGCACATACACAATGTGAATTGCAGTTGTTCCACCACACGACAATGACCGCCACAATGGTGCCTTGCTTACCTGTCTTACTCCTCAAAAATGTCTTGGTTACAAAGGGGACCCTAATTTTGGCAAAGGGTTGTGGCAAACAAGCAGATCTGTACCAAAATATCTTCAGGCAAGAGGCAATCCCACAAGCTCAGTAGGGGCCTACAATTTTAGTGATATGGGAGATGAAGCCCTCTGATCCAGACAGATAAGAACAGAGTGAAAAGGGGAAATCGAAGCTGATATGAAATGCAGTCTGAAAAAAAACCAACAAAACAGAGTTTTTAGAAGAAGGGCAGAAAGATTAGAATCCAAGCTTGGTTAGCTAATAATTTCCATTAAGACTAGGAATTAGTTTCTCTTTTCCTTGATCCCCATAATGCAAGAACAACAGGATGTTTGACCACACCTCTTACCAACTTCAAGCTAAGAAAATTGAAGTAATTTCATGCACTGCACAAATGGACGATGTACCTCTTTCTTACCAGCTATTGCTGAAATAAAAAAACACCATGGAAATGTCTCCACACCCTGTTCCTTCCACCAAGCCAAGGATTTCAGCATTTTAAGGAATCAGAGAAGTGAAACAGCTCTTTCCTATTGAGAAAGTGGAGCCTTAACAATGTCTTATTTCAGTACGACATCTTGCAAGATTTTCCTCCTGACCAAAGAAAAGAAGGGCTGACTCCAACGTTTTGGGCCTCCAGCCCAGAGGGGAGCCAGGGCTCATGTGCAAGTTCCTGCTCCTTTCCTCTCATGAAACATCTGTCTCATTTAATCCGGTCCTCTGAGTCACTTCCTCCCCACTTTTCAGACATCCGCCCTCAGTGCACTTCTCCAAGTAAACCCAGTCTTCTTTGCACAATCTGGAGCAGGGTTCAAGGCAAGTCTTGCTGGGAGGGAGGCTACAATCCAACTACTGCGTATCACAGGATGAAACTCGTAAATATTGTTTCCTATGCAGGAGTTTGGAGCAGGTGAACATCATGCACTTTAGGGACCTTAATGCTGAAAAGGAGCCACCACATTTCACATCAACACAAACTGTGCATACGTTAGCGACTCCAGAACTAGCTCCAAGTAAGCTGATACATCATTGTGTTGAACTGGGTGGAAACATTCATCCCCACAGGGCAGTGGTTCGTTGCATGGACAAGTTGCTATGCCCTGCCCAGCTGCAGTGCTGCTCAGTTGCCTGTACCACTTCCATTTCTGATGCTAGCTCAAAGCCAGCTCAGGATGCTTTGCACTGTTAGCAACCGCACAGTGCAGACATTGCCTGCAGAAGGTTTTGAGACAGGAATCACAAGGAGCCACAGGAAGCAGAATTTCAGACTAGGCCACAGGGAAGTGTTTAGTGCGTTTAGCCCCCCATGCAACACCTCCAGAAATACTTTGAAGCGTGGGTACAATTTTATTTACCTGTACACGCATAGAGTGTGCACAACAGCTCTGAACTCAAAGCCAGGTCCTCCAGTTTCAGCCTTGCTATTCAATGCAAGCTTCCCTGAAGGGAGAGAGACTCTGGGAATGTGGGCTTCATCTCAGGCTTACCTACGCTCCAGTAGGGGTTGTGTAAAAGAAACCAAATTCTCATCAGGACTTTCAGGTGTGTGGGCGTTTCCAGGAATAAACAACACTCAACCACAGAACAACCAGGAAATGGCTTTATAAGCATATCATGTCACTTTACTGCTACAAAGTTTATAAATTTTATCTCCACAGCCAGCCTGCCTCATAGTGCCATTCTACTAGAGGACTTGCCATGTGGTGGGCTAGGCAATGACTCTGGTGCACCACCCTCTATAGCATGCTGAAAGCAGGAGCTGAAATGACAAATCCTGCAATTGCAAGCATTCAGACAACCACATTTCTGGGAGACCTGTCAGTCGTACTCCCGGTAGACTGTTAAAGTTCTAAACTGGAAAAGTAGGAGGAACAGCCAGTCAGAGTGAAGTGCATTTGCAAGGTGGACGTAGGAGCAGTTTTGCATCTGTCCACACAGGAGGTGAGGCTATTCAACGCTTTGGCTTTCTCTTTCATATACCCTTATATGCAAAAATAATATTTTGTTACAGAGAATACAAATAAAATGTATAATTTTTTTTCCTTCATTAGGAATGTGACAAGTTCTAGGCTCTAAGACAGATCACCAAAAGGCAGGAAATTCACTGACAAGCGTGACACACATTGAAGTGCTTTTCATGCCATACACATGGGATAAGGCCGTTACATAATGTGATCCAGCCTTAATTCCACCTACTTCCAAATTCCCAGACGAGACCACTGTATTTCTTTACCAGGATGTGCACTAACTCCGTAAGACAAATCTCTCAGTAGCACAGAGAATCACAACACTTTCCCAGAACCATTCTCAGCTTCAGAGATAATTGGATTTTCCCATATATGTGCAGCCGGTTGTGCTACATGTATGGCCCTAGGATTTAGGGTCTTCAGCTGACATAGAAGGAGACACAGCAGGGAGAATTCTTGCATGTAGAAAAACATGGCAGCTCCATGAGAAGACGCCAGACCCAGGACAGCTTATTACTTTATACCAGCTGAGGTTCCAGCACACTGATATTCATATCAACACTGGAAACGAATTTTCTGAAATAATTCAATTTCTGCCTGCGCCTTGATAGTTAAAATGCAGCTTTACACTCCTCCTCTTCTTATTGAACAAGTTATTGGCATGGAATCTGCTGTCAGCAGGGACTTTAAGGCTGAGTAAAACCACTTCAAACAGAGCAGATCACAGACAGTGCCTTTGTCAAATAATATCTGACGACATGACATTTAACATAAAATGGGTCCGCAATAACCCACACTGAAAACCACAGGCAAAGCCCAGGTCTATGCAGTCTGTAGACAGAAGACAGGGAAAGTTCATACTCCAGGAAGACCGTGATGGCTCTGCATGGCACCTTAAACAAACCATCCTTGAGTTTTCTCTGCTGACACGTAGAAATGTGCATTCACTACGAGTGTCTTTAATTACACCTTTGTTGGCAAATTTGTTGGTAAATTTTTCACCCTCAGCTATGTGTTAGGCTTCAGTCTTAACTACTACAATCAGTTCATTCCTGTCTTCCTCCTACTTTCCATCAAATACACAGCACGTTTCTGGCTGATGCAGCCAGCAATCCCTGACACCTGTCCCTTGCCTCTGTGCATTATTTCTCCATCTAGTTCATCCTCTGGCCCATCCTGGCCTTTCTCAGGGTCAGTTCCTTCATCATGGAATCCTGGCTCCCAACGTGTACCTGAGCAGACAGGACGAAGAAATAAAGGATCCGCCACTTCTTGTGGTAGAAGAGTGTTTTCAACAACATCCCGCCACAGACCTTGCACCTCTCACTTCCTAAGTTCAGTTGTCTGCAGCAGTATTTTCACAAGGGTAAAAAAAAGGCACCGCAGCAGTACTTCCCAACCTCAGTCATCCTCAGATTTCTGTCCTGTCTTCTCATATGAGTCCCCAACTGTTCCTGGACACCCACGCTTCAAGCAGAAAGTTGCTCACAAGGCTTCTTAATACCAGTTTAAACTACACTTGCCTAGCAAAAGAATCCAGCTGTCTCATCTCTGGTTCCAAAGGAATTCTAGGAATTGTAGAGACTTTTACCTACGGCAATTTAAAGTAGAATTTTTGTTATTAACAAGGTAGTTTACTCTCTTCTAAAATCTCCTCTATCCCATTGCATCTTTCATTTTCCAGGTATTTCTGTTCATGCAGCAATCATCCAGTTTGCCAAATATGTGCACATTTACACCACTTCAGTTTCATTTGGCCTTTGCATCAACTTTGAATACCATTTATTTCACATTTAAGGTCTCATACTGCTTGTTTGCTGCCTAATTCTTTCTCCAGCCTTATATCTTGATCTTGACTTAAATGACTCCCCTTGCTCTCCATGCCCTTATCTAGAACACAACTATGTTTTCTCTACTCACATATATTACTAATTCCTAGATCAACGTCAAACACACAAAAAATAAACCAGCGTTACTGTTAATAGCATATTGAAAACCTCAGAATAGTGCAGAGGAGTGTCAAAATGTTAAACTGAATTCAAAAATTGAGTGGGAAAAATGTACAACGCTCCTTGCCACACAACCTGTAGAGTCAATAGTAAGACTCTAAGACCAAGAATTTCTGCCCTGATTTTCTTTATCAAGTCATTATAAGTTGTTTTTTTTACTTATTTACAGAAGACTTTAAATCACAGTCATTTGCTCAGTGAATGCAGACCATTTTTGAACATCGGTCTGACCAAACAAAATTACCAGAACATCAGCCTGTTGGTGTCCAAATGTTTGTACAGTTCTAGTTCGTGAACACCTCAACTTCATGCTGACTTTGATCTGTTTTCTGTCTTTACTGCTTTTGTCTCCGTCCTCGGTGATAACTATTCTGACTTGTAGCTTTTAGCAGCTGAAACCTTCTCTACTGCTGGCCCACAGAATTGCACCAGTGGAGTGTTGTGGCTCGAGAAAAGAACAGAAAACTCTGAATCTGAAATGACTAGATCAGTGAGGAAGTGAAGAAACAGGTTCAGTGTTATTAAAAGATAAAAAAAAGTCCAAAAACCCCACCAGATTTTCATTGAAAGATGTGGGTCAGATTCAATTCGTATGATTTCTATTGAAAAGTATGTAAAATAGCATTTCTTTCTTCTCACTCAGTCTCTCCTCCAGGGTCTGGAAAGCCTTGTTGTTCAAGGTGGAAACAAATCTGCCAGTAGCTACTGAAGGGAGAAATCATTAAGACAGGAGGAGGAATTTTCTATATTGTAGTGTCAAACAACTGCCAAACGTAGAATAGCAGTAGTAGTGGTGACAAAGATGAAGAAAAAGTTTCTCTCTAGCTCCCCAAGATAAAGATTTTCTTTTTGATATTAAACTCAGGCTTGAATAACCTGCACTTTTACCCCCTCTGTGCTCTGCTGCAGGGTTTATCTTCGCTCATCAGCCTCCTGAGGAGAGCCAATGAACGGAAGGCAGAGCTGCTCAGTCTGTTTCCTCAGTGTTTGCCTAGGCTCTCAGCACAGGAAGCCTAGTGCTCTCAAAAGTCAGAAGCAGGAACCTCTCCAGCTTTGAGGAGCCAGGCGATCAGGAGAGGAGTGGGAAAGGAGAAGAGAAAACACTGGCATTGGCTTCTGAGGATGCGCTGGCAGGCAAGAAACGCTCCCCATGACTACAGCTAGGCTGGCGGCAAGAGAGATGGAGTGACGGAGCTGTGTGAGCCATGAAAGCAGGAGCTGACATGGAGATTGCTGGAAAGGCTGTGTGTATTTTCATGCTGCTCACTATCATCAAGCTCAGAAGAACAGAGGGTGAGTCTAACTGCTCTCTGGGAGCAATCAGGCGGCAGTATGGAAGAAAGGGAAATGTGTACAGGTCTTTTCACAAGGGTTTCTGCTGAGGGGAGGTGGTACATGCTGTGAAATAGGGCAGGAATTTCTTGTGTCTTTCTGAAGAGTCATGGAAGATCGCTGGTATGCTGACAGTAGGGATCAGCTTCTGGAATTTTGTTCTGAGGCAAACAGGAGTGATTGCTATCAAGCATAGGCAGGGCTGTGGTGCCAAAGACAGTGACACTCCTAACCCTTTCCAACTCTATCTATTTGTGTAGTTGACTTAGTTTTAATATATTCTAGCTATGGCAGTTAATGTCTTCTAGATACTGTTCATTTGCATTTCTAGAGCTCGTGCTCTTCCAGCTGCCCCACGGCAGTCCTGGGATTTGGTCACTGAATTAGGAATTTGAGCAGCAGTTCCAGAAACCTAAACTGTCAGCTGGAGACATCTCCGAATAACATGTAATGTGCTTGTGTCTGTCACTATAATGGACACAACTAAGCTGCATGGAAACTTTATTTATACATTTATATTTATTTATATCTTTGTATTTATTATTTTAATTTCATTCCACTTGGCCAGAAAATAAAAGTGGCTCCTTGGAGATGTTTTTAAGCGAAGTGAATGCAGTCGTTGTTGGCAGTAAGGGAACACCAGTCTACAGAGCAGGTGACAGATCAAACGAGGAATCTGAAATGGTAACCTCAGTGCCACCAATTGGAAAAATCTGAAATCACAAACTTTATTGAGCTCTGCAGCAGTAAACTCACAATAGGCATAGTGCAGGCAAAAAAAAATACAACAGCTGTCCCTGTTGTGTCAGTAAATTATCTCAGAAGAACACTGAGGAACTGTCTCGAGGTCATACACACAGATTATAGCAGCATCAGAGACAGTCTATAGATTTGAAAACAGCCACTCAAAAAGTATGGACACATCAGAAAACGTTGAAGAAAATGGGGGAGACAAAGAAGAATTCTACTGGCAAAATTTATTTATAAAAATGGACTTTGCTGGAAATATTAAAAAAAATCAAATGCCAAAAAAGCTCTGTTTTTTTTAATCCAAAAGGTAATTAGATTTTAACTTCTTGGTGTCTTGTATCAATGATATTCCCCTTCAAAGAACACAAAAAAAGATGTTTAGTTAAAATCTAATTTCAAGTTTGAACCTCCCCTCTCCCCCCCAAAAAAAACCAGCACACATTTGATGGGAAGTTCTTAGCTAACACTGTTTTTAATCATTTTTCCTTCAATACCAGCTTGACAGTTCTAAGCAAGGCGTAGTGATGAGGTTTTTCCCTTAGAGATCACAGGCCAAATGTGTTAACATGATCTAGTGCATTCTGTTGAGAGAATTTGAATGCTGTATGAAGCTCAAAGGGAAGTATGCTCCCCATCTGATGACCAGAGCAAGCTACTCTGTATGAAATAATGTCATGCAAAAACAGTCGAGCATAGCCACACTTATCTGCATTAACATTTTCCTTAACATTTCCTTAACACGTTGCCTTATGTGGCTTGGTCAGTTTTTACAAATGAGAACAGGGGGAGCTCAGCAAAGGCACGTTGTGATCACCATATCTATATCTACACTCACGTGGAGCTGAACAATATACTACCAAAGCTGCCGGTGCATGATCTGTATGACCCTTCCACAAGGATCCTCATACTAGCAGCAGTGGAAATGACTCAGAATTAGCATCTTATAGGCAAACTTGGAAGACTTTTCCTAGTTTAACTGAACAAATAGGGCACCTCAGGTGGCTGTATGCATACTCCAGAGGGAAAAGGACAAGGGAGGGCAAGATCTTCCATGAGAGATTCGTACAACTAAACTCTTTGTATAGGAGTAACATTTGCATGTTGAGTTGTACAAGTGCTGCATCTCCAGTACTACCCTGTGACAATAGATATGACCAAATGCTTCAGAGGAAGATGCAAGAAATTCATTGTCAGGAATGAGATGTGATTCTCTATGATTAGTTCAGTTTTATCAATAGTAAAAAAGTGAAATCAACAACATTGCATCAGTACTGGAATTAGAATGTGTGAGGTGAATGAAAATGAATTAGAACTTCAGACCAACCTGTCTAGAGTATAAGTTCACCTATACAAATTCTTGAATGCAACTGCTTTCAGCTTTCACTTAGCTTCTTTCCTCAATGAAACCTTTTACTTCTCCTTTGCTAGTGTACTAGTGTTTTACCGCCTTCTTACTTACATTGTCTTGGTGTGTTCCCTGTCTCTGTTGCCTCCTATTCTAGTTTACTCTGGAATCTTGCTCCTGATATAAAAATCACAGGCTAAAAATCTATTCTGGTAAATTTATATTTGTCTCAGTTTCACCATTGTTCCGCTGTTTCTTTGGCTCTATGTGCTGTACTACTCTGAAAGAAACAGTACCCAAACCACTTTGGCATCCAGTGTAAAGCCCTTTTCCTCTCATCCACTCCAGTTCACATTCTGCAAGGATAAAGATCTCCTCCCTTTGCACATAGAAGTTGCTACAGCAAGTTTAAAGTTAACAGTCAGAGTCATATAAAACGTGACAGCTTCTTAAGTTCAATGCAGATTTACGGACGGTGGAGGATTTAGGGCAAAGGTGCTAATTCTGCAAGCTAGAGGACTCCAACCCACCACTTAAACACCAGCTCCTCCATTAAAGAACCATACTGATCCTTTCTTTCTGCAAAGGCATGTTTATACTGAGATGCAGACCTTTTACATAGGAGTAGAAACCTAGCCTCAGAAAAGATCCCTAAACCACTGCATCAAATTGCTCTCTTTTGCAGGCATTGTATCATGAAACAATTCTCATAAACAATCTGAGCATCAAAAAAAGAGAATGAACCCTCAGAACCCTACTGAAAGGCTGTTTTTAATCTGGATTGAGGCAAGTTTGTCTATTCCAACTTCCAGCCTCAATTCATCGTACTAATAAACTATTTTTGTTATTACACTTTGAGCTGGCAGATTTCAGTGGACATCTACAACGTCACTCATGAAAGTTACCCATTTCTTATTCTGTGACATTTCTGTAGTACTATAGACTTTCTGCCTTCAACAAATTTCCTCACACACTCCTGATACAAATGACAATGACATTATTAAAAACATTAAACAGAACTGGTATAAAAGTTGTCTGGTGAAAAACATTATTAGCAAGCTACCTTCAGTGTGACACCTCCTTTCAACACTACCTTTTGCTTTCTCTCCATGATACAGTTCTTTATCCATCATACTACCCTCCGGCTGTCCCTCTTTTTCCAGCTTAATTTAGGATTTTTGAGAGGACCTGTATCAAACCTCATTTCCAGCTAGGTGAGATTTCATCTTTCCTTTGCCTACAAAATCAGCTGTCTTGAATGACTGAAAGGATGCTGTAGAAAGCTAAAGAGCACGAGCAGATCACAGGACTTGGTAACTGTGGAGTTCTATTCTGTCTTTAATGTGAAGACTGAAACCTTGGGTTTTTTATTAAGTTCTGTCAGCGTGCTTGTCTGTCTGCAAGATAAAAAGTCACTTCCTGATATTAAAGCTTGCAATCTAAAAAGATCCCAGCCATGCTGCAGACTATTCATGCTGTAAAACCAGAGTTTACAGTGAAAAAGTGTCATTT
The DNA here is from genome assembly GCA_013396635.1 of Penelope pileata. Lineage (NCBI taxonomy): Eukaryota > Metazoa > Chordata > Aves > Galliformes > Cracidae > Penelope > Penelope pileata. Next base: position 124,117 of record WBMW01004278.1, read on the forward strand.
GCTGGCTGTGTTTTAAATTTGCCATTAAATTTGGTAAAACAGCAGGAAAGAGATTCACACTGCAAATGACATGGTAATGGTGACAGAAGTGTGTTACATGGAGAAAGAATCTGGGTATGAGGAAGAATGGAATTTCTGAAGATGAGAAAAAGGCATAAATTGAATGAAATGAGAATAGGATACATTCAAAGAATAATGATAAATATAGATAAAAGAGTGCTAGAGGGAAATTAATGATAAAGGTTTAAGTCTCTCACTGTGTCCAATGCTGCCCTTTTAAAGATGTATTGACACTGAAAAAGCTGTGATTGCAGCTTCAAGAGACCAAGCCACATCAGCTCAAGCCAGCTGGTTCATGCATTTCTACCACAAAATTTACAGCACTGACTGCTTACTACTTACCCAGAGTGCAGGGCAGGTTTTCAGCCTGCACTCTGTCCTGCGCTGTTGTAGGTTCTTTGACAGAGTCATAAAGCTGCCACATATAAAACTGATGGTACTTTAGTAATTTCTATCCTCATACAAAGCCCTTCTATTTGTTTATCTTTCACTTCATTCCAGACAAGTCTTTCTAAGTGTCCACAGGCATTCTGTGATGGTAAAAGGGGAAAATAGATGCAGAGCTCAGCCTATTGTATCTGGTCTCTTCCAAGCATCCGGTACTACCTTTTTGATTATAACTTGCTATGACTCATACGTTATATATTCATTCCAAGACACAGTTAGTCATTTACTTGTGGTATTATCACTGTTTCAGTTCATGATACCTGTAAGTTCAATGTGTCATTATCGGGGGGAAGAGGGGAGAAATGCTCCAAAACACTGTTGTAGATTGTGACTACAAGAAATAACAACATAATGGGATCATGTCTGAGAAATTAAAGAGGTCTCCCTACAACATGAAAAACTCTAACAGCTGAATTTCTAAAGAGGCTGTAATGGAACTTGAGTCATTCATGGGGTAAGAAAAGAATAACAGGCTGGAAATCTTTCCTACTTGAAAGGAATCAAAAGTGCTTTCAAGCTGTGTAGCAGTCTCTGATTGTGCAGTGATCCCCCTGAAAATTTTCGTGGTTTCACATTCAAATTTTCCTGTTTTTAAAATATTTGTTTCTCCTTTTACTGTGTGAAACACTGAGAAACAGGAGAAATGACTAAGTGACACTGCGAAGGAACTGGTGCAACTAGTTATCCACGAGAGCTGTCAAACACGCTACATAAACCAAGTTAGAAAAACAGGGCAACTTTTTCCCCCAGTCTTTTTCAATTACAGTAATCTTAGCACGACAACAGTAACCAGTATACTTTTGAAACACACATACAAACTCCTGGGTTGAGTGTGTTTTTTCCTGAGGGAGGATATGTCCATTTTCAAACACAAAACTGGAATCTGTCAGTGCATTGGAATGTGCACTCAATGCATTGGAATAAGGCTCAAGAACATTCCCAAATATCACTTAAAATCTTCAACAGTCAAGGGAAGACACTGAAAGATGACATCATGTTATTTGTATTTTAATTATGTGAATTTCAGAGACTGGAGCCAAGTCAGAGGACTTCAGTCTGCAGACCTCCAACTCTATCCACTCATAACCTGTCAGAGGAGGCTTCAAAGTGAAAACCGCCAACACAGGATTTGTGTCCATAACCAAATTTGGGTAGTTCAGCTCGGAGCTGTACAGAACTCCCTGAACCTTAAATGCCTCTTTTCTACATCAGTATGACTGATGTGTTCTCCTGGGCTCTGTACTTTCTGACAAACAGAAATAATGATTGCCATTTTCCAGTATTCACTCTTTTATGAAGGATAAGACTGAAAATGAGAAGTTATTTACAATAAATGTATAGATACATGATCCTTCATATCACCTCTCTTGGATAGAATGAAATAGTTAACAGGGTTGACATTTAATTATCATCCTTCAGTCATCACTGCACAGAGACAAGCCTGATAACTCACACCTTTTCAATTTTCTTACTGTCTGCAGACCTACAGAGAGGGAGGCTTTTGCTGCACTGGCTATCCCCTTTTTCAGTTGCAGCAAGCTGCCCATTCAGCTCAGCTATAACATGGGATTTCACCTTTTGAGAAGTAGCAGTGCAATGTACTGGCTCATTTCCAAGCCATCATTCAAATAGATAAATGCTGATGTGTATGGCACATATGCCCTGATACTATAGGTCTTAAACCAATCAGCTATCACAGAGGAAACTTTAGCAACTGACTGTTAGCCATTTTACTGTATGAAAGCACCATTCCGGGAAACAATGCTGCGGTGACCGGTCTGAATTTTTGTACCTGCAGCATCGAACCTTTTCTCTTTAGGAGTGGAACAGTTTTGCTTGTTTGGTTTGCCTGTGCAGGAGGCAAACACCCTTTATGTTTAGTTAAATTCCTGGAGTGAAGAGAGATTGTGTCCCCCCAGGACCTTCTGAACTCATACCCAAAAGTGCAGGCTGGGGCAGGATGCAGAAAGGCAAAGAAAACTGACTGGGAGATAGAACCTTGCAAAGGGTTTGGTTGAAACAGATCTACAAGAAGTCATAGAAGTGATGGAAAAAGAGGACAAGAAGAGATTATGTGAAATCTGTGCAGCCTGACAAGTCACTGAAAGTTGGTGGACTAGGGGAAGGAAGCCATTTTGTAAAGGCACAGAGAAAAGGGGAGATTCATTTTCAGCCATTCTTAGAATGAATATAGCCAGCAACTATGAGCTACCTAAAGAGCTATCACTTCCTAGCATATTGGTTTATGTTCTAATAGAGCATACTTTTAGAGACTGGAAGGCTTTTGGAATGCTCACTGGAAAGAAAAGGTATGGCATGTTCACCTGCAGCCCTTGACTAACATGAGATCCTATCAACATCTCCAAACTAAAGCTGTAGCTGCCCAGGAAGAACTGGATAGGGATGAGGATAGTTTTCATTTAAATAACTGCTTTTGTGCTGGTTGATCCCATAGATACTTGCAGAGTCATTTCTGAGCATATATATTTTGGTCTGTCTTTAAATAAAGCTAATTCTGTGGTAAAAACCAGAAAGTTTTGACATCTCATTAGACTATATCTTAGCTTGAAATAGAAAGAAAGGCAAATCTTGTTTTTATCAGAAACTGTTATGAAAATGGCTGACATGTTCTTTATAAGCTCCTGTTTGGTAAATTTTCATCAAGTGTTAACCATGCCCAGTCTTAATTTTCGTGTGAACTACAAGACTTTATCTCACTCATCTAAAAATCATAAATTATCTGAACTTTGTACTATGCTCTGTGGTAAAAAGAAGCAAAACTCCCTTTCTGCATCTGCTTTCTTGGGAGACTGACAAGTCTGTTGGAATATTTTTCCATCGTATGATAATGTAAATGAGTGCCTATAGGAACAGAAGCACTGTACCTCTCCACGTCACTGACAAGCAGGACTAATGAGCAAAGGCGCAGCAGAACCATCAGCCTGGTTGCACTGGTTTTGGGATTCAGTCTATAAGGCATCCACAGCAATGCAAAAGCAACAAGCTTCCATGCCACATCGAACCAGAAGGGGATCAAAATAGGTGCAGGCCCTGCAGTTACACCTTGCTTCCTTACCGTTTTCTCTCTTTCTCTGTCTTCATCTCAACAACAGACAGCCAGAGTTTTAGATAGTTCTAGAATACTAACAGGGTCATAATACAGTATGAAGCCTAGCAACAATATGTTTGTGTTCTACAGAGGGAAAAACATATTCCCTACTCCACTTTAAGAGGAGGTTTTCAGTCAATTCAGAAATTTACACCAACCAAACCTTTCACAAGGTATGCCTTTTTGGCATACACATCCCTCTTCGGCAAAGGAAGTCTAAAGATTATGTTTCTAACAGCATACATGTCAAAAGAAGAAAAGCAAGAAAGAAAATACACAATTCATACCTATGCAAATGCCACTTACCTACACTCTAGCAATGAAAGAGGGCACTAAAGTGAAAGCAGTTTAACATTATAATAAAAAATATATTTCACTAATTGATCTACCACATGGAGAAAAACTCTTGCCTTGCTAAAAGCTTTCTAATTAATGACAATATACAGGGGAATTCAGAACCCTTCTACAGATTTATCATAAACCTAAAATTGTACTTAAACAAGACTCAGCAGATTTTAAGCTGACTAATGTGGCTTACCATTACAAGAGAACAGTATGTGATTAATTCAGGGGAGACTATGACAGAAAGGCGTAACAGTAAGCACTACTTTCACTCCCTCTTTCTTTCCAGTCTTGAAGCACGCAAGCTCGTGTTGGGAAACTTGCCCAACACAATAGGCTGCTTAGGAGACGCACAGTTGAAAGCCAATTGAATTGATATTGCTGTAAGATGTAAATGAAAGCAGACACCATTAAACATGCACAAGATTGTCGTTCCTGGTCATCATTTGCAACCATTACCCAAAAAAGCACCCCTGCCCCAATACATAGTCTGTTCGAATGCTTAGGTTTGCTTAGTCATTTTTAGATGAGGTCAGCCATACTGATGACATGACTCAGAGCTTCAAGACACTTGGCCGTATTAGGCTGGCAAAGGAAACACTTTGTTCTCCAGTTTTCAGAGACATTCATAGAACTCACATGCAGAAATGAGACAAAAGGCTACTTTCAGTTCTTCTTCTGGTGGAATAATCTGAGTTTAAAACATCCACCTCACACGTTTTCTTGAAATGCCATTTAGCAGAAAAAACTTTATCATTTAAAACACCTTCACTGTAACAATGTATCATAAAATACTGCTAATAACTGAATTAAGGCAACAGCATTTGTGGGGGTGGTGTATAATTTACGTATCAGAATATGATGTGAATAAATAGCACTTCTCATTTTCAACATTGCTTGGAAACAGTAACCAATGCATTCTGGTAGTAATGAGCAGCAGAAAGCTAAGTAGTATTTCCACTTTTTAATGAAAATAGGAAGTGGATGGTTTACTATCCCCACCTGATTTTCCTCTTTGACCAGGAGAAAACAAACAAACAAACAAAAAACTATCAGAATTATACTCTGGTTTATGTTATATAGCTGGAGTAACTAATACTTTACAGCACTGTGTTCTGTACTGGTGGGCAATGTTGCAGCTAGATCTCCTACCAATCTGCAGGAGATAGATCTAGATTTGGAAAAGAATTCACCCAAAGGATACTTAATCCTCAAAATTAAAAAACAAAAGCCTTCAAGGGAATATGCAAGTAGCTAAAATGCAGTAAACTGTCTTCATTTTGCAAGGTGGAAAATACTTCCTAAGAACTCAGTTAAACAAAAGGAATAGTGGTTGGCCTGGAATCATTTGTTCACTTAGATTTCAGAAGATAACAAGATATCAAACAATATTATTAAGGTGGAAACAAATTTTCCTTTCTCAAACAGACTGATAGTAATGATTTGACTAATAACTTAAAGGTAGCGCTCATAAAGACCATTTCTTATAGTGTGGTAAATGTTCAGGAACTGGGCTTCACATTGTGCTGCCAGAGGTCATAGAATTCCAGCTCTAAGTAGGGGACTGAGAAACAAAGCAAGGTCAGGCCTGGGGAAGCCTTTGACAAAGGTTTGAATAATCATGCACAACTTATGTCTTCTAATCCTTTGCATTTAGAATAGCATAGCACAGTCCAATTGGAAGGGACCTTCAGAGATCATCTAGTCCAATGGCCTGGCCACTTCAGGGCTAACCAAAAGACAAAATGTCACTGAGTGCTTATCCAAATGCTTTCTGAACACTAACAGAAATGGGGCATTAACCACCTCTCAAGGAAGCCTGTTCCAGTGTTTGATCATCCTCACGGTAAAGAAATTTTACCTAATGTCCACACATGATTTGAAAATAGTACTCCAATTTTCTCCTCAACAAACTCGAAAGGTGGGCCCATGTGAACCTAATGAGGTTCAATACAGTAAAGTTCAAGGTTTTGCACTTACGTCAGAGTAATCCCAGATATGCATACAGACTGGGAGAAGAACTCCTTGAGAGCAGCCCTGCTGAGAAGGGCCTGGGGGTCCTGGTGGATGAAAAACTGAACATGAGCCAGCACTGTGTGCTTGCAGCTCAGAAGGCCAATGGTATCCTGGGCTCCACCAGAAGAGGGGTGGCCAGCAGGGACAGCGAAGTGATTGTCCCTCTCTGCTCTGCCCTTGTGAGGCTCCATCTGGAGTACTGTGTCCAGGTCTGGGGCCTACAGCACAAGAAGGACGTGGAGCTGTTGGAGGGGGTTCAGAGGAGAGCCACGGAGATGCTCAGAGGGCTGAAGCACCTCCCCTGCAAGGACAGACTGAGGGAAACGGGGCTTGTTCAGCCTGGAGAAGAGAAGGCTGCAGGGAGACCTCATTGTGCCCTTCCACTATTTAAAGGGAGATCATAAACAGGAGGGAAATCAACTTCATGAGGGTAGATAGTGGTGGGACAAGGGGGGATGGTTTTAAGCTGAAGGAGGGACGGTTTAGATGAGATATCAGGGGGAAGTTCTTTACTGAGTAAATGGTGAGGCACTGGCACAGGCTGCCCAGAGAGGTTGTGGATGCCCTGACCCTGGATGTGTTCAAGGCCAGGTTGGATGGGACCCTGGGCAGCCTGATCTAGCACCTGATCTGGAGGTTGGCAGCCCAGCCTGTGGCAGAGGGGTTGGAACTTGATGATCCCTGAGGTGCCTTCCAACCCAAGCCATTCTACGATTCTATCATTCCATGAAACAACTGTCTTAGAATGCCACCAAAACCTTCAGCCAGCCCAAGGAAAGAGCAACTCAGGGTTCCACCAGAGGCACAAAGAGCACTCAAAGATCAGTGATTTATAATTCCAAAGTATAATGGTTGCCTATTTAAGGAGGAAATGTGTGAAGTGGTAAATGGATGCTACTCTGGACTGCAGCTTTGGTATTAATCCTATTAACTCATTAATTGTTGTACCCATGATTGTGAGAAAGAAAGATGATCTGCAACAGGTATTCTTCAGGAGGTTACTTATAGATACAGTGTTGATTTTTTTGCTTCTTGGGTTTTTCCTTCAACAGGACCCAAAGAACACGGAAGTCCCATTCCCTCTCTGGTTGTTCATACTGTTTTATTACCTGTGCCTTGGGATTTTGTTTTCTCTCAGTCTCAGAAGAGTCTCACAGAGGAAGGAGGGTGGGCTATGTACGTAAGAACATATAAGAAATTCATCTTAACACTTACAGATAACTTTTCTTTAATCTCTGAGTGCTTGCCTACGTGTACATTTACTATGAACAACACCCATCACATATTGCTGTATTAAGGAAAAGGTCCCAATGAGGTGGCTAGTTGAAACAGAGCAAGAAAAAACCCACTGACCCAAATGCGGCATCGTGTTGAGAGGCTTCAAGGCACCGTAATGGTCAAGGAAACAGCAAAAGTTTAGAAACTTGACCACTTGTGTCATATGAAGACACAGACAGATGAGGGGTTACAAGTCTGGTCAAGATAAAAAGAGCAAGCATGTGCAAAAAAGATTCAATCCTGACAGCTTGTGGAAAAAATAATTCAGGGACTCACAAGAGAAATAAAAACAAAATAAATTAAAAAAAAAAAAAAAAAGGTAATCCTGATTGTGAAACCATCTCTCTTGAATAAACGTAACATAGAGGAGCAATCAACAGTGGCCTGGCTGTTCCCCTTCCAATGGTCAATGTGGTAACTTCCAGAAAGGACTTGAATACTATGTCCAGGCTTTTTCCATACAAACATTTAGCCTCCTCAAGTACAAAATTCATGGTTCATGAAAAGACAAAGACAGAAGACACTGCATGTGTCTCCATGCAAAAGTCATTTTTAAAGCCCAAAAGAAGAGTTGGTGTCATATAAATAAAATCAAACAAAAAAATAAAGAGAAGGTGTTTTCAAGCAAATGCAAAACAGAACTCAGGAACAAGACACAATATTACAGAGTCACATTAGTTGATATACCAGCTGGTATAAGTTTATTTGCAATGTTAGCCTCATAAGCAAGAGGGATAAAGATATTTAAATAGCTTTCGCTTATAAGATTTTACACCTTATGGGCATATTTTACACCTTTGCAGCTGAATGCATGGAGCAAAGATGGGTAGGAGCTACATACACGTCCCATGTGGAGTGCTGCCAATGTTATGCATGCTTATTGTGTACACACACGGTGTAAATGAATATGTTCACAAAGATTCAGAAAATAAAAAGACACCCCTGAGACATAAGGCAATAAACTTTCCTCTTGCACAAAGCTCCCCGATTGCTATCTGTGCTGTGGTCATGTCTGAGAGGCATAGGCAAGGTCTTTGTCCACAGAGCTGGATTTTGCATGAATGCAGAAGCAAAAATTGTTTACTTCCTTGGTGACAACAGTTTCAGAGAAAAGTCATTATCACATGGTCATATAAAATAGTCAAATTTCTACAGTGTCAGCTCATAGGTGGTAATAGCCCTGAAGAGTTAAGACACATTTCTACAAGGATGGGGGAAGGGGACATGGTGAGAGGTGCATGTAAATCCACCTATTTTCTGAATCACTATCTTTCGTGGGCAGCAAATATCCATCTAGCTTGTCTGTTTCTCAAGCTTTGTCCTCCCAACTGCGGCAAATTTTGTCCTCTGAAAGATAAAAAAAAAAAAAAAGAACCTTTATTTTTTTTCTTTTTCATGTCCTGACCCAGAAAACTATCTAAAAACAAGAACACTGAGTATGTGTAGATTGCAAGGTGCTAGCCTACACCATCTACACCTGGGAGGTCTGGTATGATGCAAAACAGGGGTATTAGGCAGATCACTGGAAGAAATTTAAAAATACCTAGCGTTTAACCCAATGAATTATTGTTGCTTTTGCTCACTAGTGGAGGTGAGCCTTTCTGTGAAATCTCATTCAGTGGAACCTTCCTTCCAGTGCTTAGTTTTAGGGATGTCCAACTGAAGTTCAACATTTTAGCATAAACAATGCTGTGAAAGCATAGCTGGATCATGACCATTGCAAAGAGCCTCAGTCCCTGTGTTTACCCACAGATACATGCCCTACAATAAGAGGAGGGATACAGTTTCAAAGGTTTCAAAGAGCAAGCTGCAGAACTTAATTCCCACCTAAAATCAGACAATTAGTTTCCTTTGCAAGAATATATCTGCACTGCTTTCTGGAATGAGATGCCTAAATAGCTACTAATCTCCTCCCAGTCAGAAGAGACCCAACAGAGATAACCCACACCCCACCACAAAAGCATCATCTTATGCATCTTCCCCAAGCATTTGTCTATCCTGACATGTTTCAGGTCATTTTGTGATGCTGCACTACCTGCAGAGCAGCTCCTTTCAAGATGCATTAAGAGAAAATAAGAACTAAGAAATATCCTTAATTGGATGAAGCCTGAATACTGTACAAATCAATAAAAACTGAGAATAAGCTTGCTTTACCTGCCGTGGTACAGTCAGCAAATCCACAACACTAATTATAGGGACTCAGCCATGTTAAAATTGCTCTTTGATAAATATTGAATTTTTGTAATGGCTCCATTACACTGGCAGATCATCTGCCAGTAGGCAGCAGAACTGTAAGATACTCCCAAATTTGTTAGATTTCTAAAAAAAAGGATAAAAAATGTACTCAGTTGAGGAAAAAAAGTACATACGTTTACTGTACTTCCCTCAATGGTAGACTGTACATTAAGAAAAAGGGAAACTTTCTCCTCCAGTGTTGAAAGATGAGATCTTTTGCATCCCTATAATCCCGTCAGGAGAGTAGAAATCGAAGACGATTGCCAGCAGAGAATCTGATCCAAGTGATGAAGCAAAGGTAAAGTAGGTTTCAAACCTAGAAGAGTGGCAACTATATAGAGAGTTTGACAGAGAACAGAGATGCATATGGCTAATAAAAGGCAGGAAATCACTAAATTAATGCTACCAACAAATGTTTAAGCAATGAGCAACCCATTTGCCATGCTATTCAGATGTTGACCGACTAAAATCCATGTTCGGGAACACAATCTTCCTCCAATAACTGTTTCATCCACTAACGTGAGCCCCAGTGGGAAATACATTGATAGAGTATCTATACGTAGATAGAGTAGACATAGGAATCCACTGGATCCACAATCCACAGCTGTAATACTAGATGACAGACAACTTGTGGATCAACAAAGACAGGAACTCTCTCTGAAATGTAATGGTGCTGACATTTCCCTATGAAGCACAGACCAGAACTCCAAGGCCATGAGTGACACCCTTGGACACCTTCTCACACATCCTCCTCCTTCCTTGTCTCCTCCAGGAAACACTGGAGTGTCAGCAGAACTGGGTCACAGCGCTGTGCTGACCTGCCCTAAGTCTAAATTAAATGTATCTATGGTAACGTGGAAAATACGCCCCAAGACTGGACGCCTCTGCACCTTGGCATACTGGGTCGATAAGAACAAGACAGAGAGAACAAACTGCACTGACAGCATGGACTGGAGATTCAGATCAATTCAGGATCCGTCCCTTGAGAAACAGCAAGTGGGAATGGCTGACGAGGGAAATTACACCTGTGAAGTGGTAAATATGGATGGGAATTTCCACTGGACGTACCACCTGACCATGCTAGGTAAGGGACTCCTTCTTCATTTCACTGTTCTCCAAAGTATCCAGGTGTGGGCACACAAAGTAAGTGTGCAGTAAGAAGAGGAGCTTTCTCACTGGGATAGAGAGTCATGCATTTCATTGATAGTAACTCTGTTTTTTCCCTTTCCTTATTTGTCAAATCTCTTCTCCCTTCTGCTGCCCCTTTCTCCCCTGCAGAGTTACAAGTGATGGGTGTGAAGCAATTTCCAACAGACTAAAGAAGGAGTCTGCACAAAGATCTTGTTATCCTGCAGTCACTCGGTAATGGCTGAGACAAAAGTCTAGTTCAGCCCTGTATTCTGGAGAATTCCCTAGCTCCACATCCAGGCATAGCTCCTCTCATGGAACATGGCTGTGGTAGCTCTCTTGAATATAGGACAGGCGCCCAAAATGAAAAAAGATACAGCATCTTTATCTCTTTATCTTTGGCACGCGTTGATGTGACAGGATAGGCTCTCCAACCTTCTCCTCTTCCCATTACATTCCTTTTGGGCAGCCAGTAAGAACCTCCTACCCCAGCTGCAGTGATCCACATGCATCTCCCCCTTCCCGGTACTTTACAGTCCGCCCAAGGATCACCCTGTACTGCGACGGCCATGGGAATGCTGTGTGTGAGGCAGCAGCGGGGAAGCCAGCTGCTGAGATCTCGTGGGTCCCAGAGAGCAACTCCACGCCCAGCACAGACAGCCATGGCGACGGGACAGTGACCGTTCGCAGCAGGTTCACAGCATACACCACCAGCATGAAGAATTCCACCTGCACTGTGTCCCACGCAACTCTGAACGAGACCATGTCCATAGTCTGCTTCTCATGTAAGCTTCTCTTCACGTGCTCATTGTTCCAAGACCCGTTTAGATCTCTGTTCACACACTTGCTCTACAGCTATAGAAACCTACAGTGAAATCTCATATAGACAAGAGCACCATCCCCTACCACCTTTGCCCCTAAAGATCGCCAGCTTGTTTGTTTGTGTTCCAAATATTATTTCCAAGTTTCTTCCCTAAGAGGGAAGTACACTAACATGGTAGCATTCTTTTAGTAGTCAGAAAGCTGTAGGAAGCAGCCCCAGCACAGACATGCTCTTAATGTTAAAATAACCCTGTGGAAGCAGAACATCAGTAAAACTTGTTGAGATGCAGAAGTAAGGTCTCCTGCTCAGATCACAGTAAGAGAGAGAAAGGTCCAACTCTCATGTGGCTAGCAGAAACATATAAATCACTTTGTTCTGAGTTGTGAACATCTGACATTGTATGACATTCGGTTTCTGCTTTTTGGTTTAGCTTTTTTTAATTCAAAAACTACATGTGAGTTGCAATATGGAGACATGCTGAGTCCTTGTGAGAGGCTCATCCACAACTTGGTGAATAAATGTCATGAGTAGTCTCTGCTGAATTTGGAGAATTTGATTTTTTTCCTGACACAAGCTACATTTTGTTTCTCAGACAAGTTTCATTACTGACATTCCCTTTTGCTAAAGGGGAATATATTTATTTTACAAGCATGCTGAAAACATGTGCAAAAGCAACTTTAATACTGAAAAAATAACGAAGAAACTGAGCAGCAAGAAGCCATAACTAAGACTAACTCTTTGTGTTTAGCACACAGCATCTTCATCCTGGCTGTGTCCATCACTCTTGGTTTTCTGATCATTATCACCTTCATGGCTGTCATCTACTATCTGAAACTCCACGGTTACAGGTATGTACAATAGGGGCTAAGGAAAACTTGTCTAGTGCTAGCAGAAAGCTTTAAGTACTGTTTGTGTCTTGAAATGAAATGATTCTGCCAGTCTGTGCTGTTATGGGTTACTACTGCGGGTGAATTAACTACTTTCCACTGCAGTCATTGTGCATTGCACATACTTTCATTCATTAATGTCCCTGAGCAAAATATAGATGGTGAGAAGCTGGCAAGAGACCCTCATTGCAATGCACGCCACACTGAATGGAAGCTCTTCGTTCTGACAGGAAACTGGCAGAGTAAATCTGTTCTTCAAGGACTGTGAGAACCTGTCAGGGTCTCTCTTGATCAGATCAGGGGGATTGGTTTCTCTGGTAATGAGCTCTGTCAAGTGCCAGAGGATTGATCGGTGCTATCCTGCCATATCAACAGAGGGGACAGCAGATTTTTTATGTATTTATGAAGAAGCTCCCTAAGTGAAACTGGCCTCTAGTCCCTTCAGGATTCACAGTGGAGAAGAAAGCAGTCCCAAGAAAAAAAATATAAAAAACATTTGTATAATTAGCGCCTGTACTGAACACCTCAGATAAGTTCCCCTCTATCCCCTACTCCCAAACTGGTTTTTACTCCAACCTTCTCCCAAAGGTGAACAATTAGTTCAATACAATTTCACTGAGGACGTACTGTACATCCTTCCAGAGGATTCTGATTCTAATCTGCTTCCATTTCGTGTCTAAGCTCTCCAGATCATCAGAATACATCTCTGAAGAAAGCCACAGTGCTTAAATTTTAGAATCAAAAGTAAATGACAGAAAGACATGAGAAGATTTTTTAGCTTTACTCTTGGTGACAAGAAAGAAAAATGTTTCATAAGTTTGTGGTCAAAGAAGCTCAAAAACCCCTCCAGCCAACCCTAATATTGAAGAAGAAATTTGCTTTAATGCTTCTTTTCTTTCTCACAGATTCTGCCGCAAAACCAAACCTCCTGATACTACTCTCACGTATTCCTCACAGGTAAGGAGAAAGACACAGATTAGACCACCAGCAAACTGTCAATCTTCTAATAGCCCTGAAAAAAATGGTCAAATAAGAAAGACCATTAGATGTTTTTTCTTTGCTTTCAGTAGGTGCTACTCTGTCTTATATGTTTGACCTTAGCTGTGTCTCTGTACAAAACATAGCCTATCATCACCATAATTCTGAATTGGAACAAACATCAGAGGCACATTTCAACAGCAAAGACTCAGTAACTGCCATCTCTTATCATTGTAAGGAGCAAGTCCCACTACATCTCCCTGGCCATATTAGGTACCCTGACCACAGCTGTTATACTAACAGTACTCAGGAAGGGAGGCAATGTTGTGGGTTGGGGAATTTTAAGAAAGCTACTAGTAAACAAAATGATTGAACAACACAATTAACAAACACAGGGAAAAAAAATCTCTCGATGTTGAGAATAACAACATGCAAGTTTTGAAGGACGCTCTTTATCTTGTATGGTCAATCTGCAAAGAGCCAACTGTACTCAAGACAAAACACTTCATAAAACAATGGGAAGAGTACTTAGCTGCAACATGGGAGATACTCTTGAATTTCCTATGCTGTTACAAGCTTCCTGTGTAGCTGAGAAATTTACTCATCAGCTGTGTATTTCAGTGCTTTGTTACCAAATATAAATAAAAGCATTTCCGTGCAGGGAAGATCCGAGACATTTATGTTGTGAGACATCTGTACTGTGCTTATCTATGTACCTACAGTAGACAGTAGGCTCAAATTTTGTCACCAACTTCAAAAAGCACTTCAGTTTAGATTTCTGAAATGACTTAGTCAATTCTAGCTATTTTTCTTCTTCCTCTTCTGCTGCCCTGCCCCTCATTTGTTGCTGTCAGACATAGCTGCATTAATGTAAAATAACTGGTTAAGTACCAGTGTTCCTGTTGGCACACTACAAAGCATTAGTGTGTCTGTAGACCAAAATTATAGACTGATGGAATAATCAATCATGGTCAATACCCTACCTTGTAATTTGTTCTTTCAAGAGAAAAAGACCCTAATACAAAATTTTCCAGGCCAAAAAAAAAAAAAAAGTGAGTGAGAAGGGGAAGAGAGGGAAGAGGAAAAACAGTCACATGAATCAATACCTTAGCTTTACCCATCAAATCTTTGAAAGAAATGACAGCAGTTTCTTTGGCAGAAAAATCAACAGAGGGTGATATTGTTGGGGTTGGTTTTTTTTTTTTTTCTTTTTTTGTTTTTGGTGAGTTGAAGAGAAATAAGAATGGGAGAATTATTTCCCAGTTCCATTCTTCAGGTCAGATGAAAAAGCTTGCAGTCTTGCCAAACTAAACTACTCCCTGTACTCACAGTTTTTGGTTTTGTTTTGCTAGGATGACACAATGGAGGTAGAACCTTATACTACTTATGTGCAGAAGGAAAACATAATTTACAACTCAGTGTCTGATCTGACAATGGAGCAGAATCTTCCACAAGGATGGTCAGCAACATGAGTGATTCAACGACGCTGGAAATGGGTAGAGACACTTTCTATAACTAAGACCAGTCATAGAAAAGAAACTTCTTAAAGCATTTCTCCAGACTGGGAGGCAATATAGCTCACTAGGTCTCTTGAAAGACCTGCATTTATTGATGAGTCTGCAAAGTTCATTTTTCTCCTTTTTTGCCTTTTTCCTCAGTAAAGGAAACAGGTTTCCTGGTTTTCCTCAGGAAAGTCTGACTGACCTCAAGACATAGTTTTTCCTGGAAAAAATATGCTTTGGTTTGTTTTCCCTTTGCTGTTCTTGCATTGGAGATCCTCCTCAGTCACTTCTAGGCATTACATTGACACACTTGACACTATGTTGCATACATTTGGGAGACCGAAAGAGTGTTTAAGTGAAACACTCTCCAGTTAACAGCCACTTTTTTCTAATTTACAAATGACTAACATGATGGCTCTGAGTACCGACCATCACAGAACAGTTTGCCTGGCAGAAGGTATCTGCAGGACAGACCTTTAATCACCCTGTTCTGAAAATGGAAATGAGTGATGAATTTGCAAGTTCATTCATTAAAAGAGAGACATCACTAACATGTTGATTTACCTTGTTGGGTTTATATTCAGTATTTTCACTAAACATGATCATCTGGTATGTCAGTTTATTGTTATGAATACTGTTCCATAAGATTCTCTGGAGGTGGGGTATTCCTCTCTTTCTTAAATGTATTGGCATTAAGATACTGTAAAGGAATTATTTTATTGAGATCTGGTAAGCTATTTTTAACATTAACATCAAATATTTCACAATGAAATAAGGTGAAATATATTATCTATAACTGTGCAATAATGTAGAAAAAGGACAAAATTCCTGGTAATTGTAGTCATATTTATTTTAACTACCACAATTGAAGATATTTTCATTCATATATTTAGATCTTTTATTATTACTATTTTTTAATATACCTGCAAGTTCACTTTGTTGTATGTAAATTAGCTTGTGTGTCTTAATGTGTCTCACGTTAAGGTGATTTCTTTCCACCTTCCCAAAATATCCTTTGGGAGTAAGTCAAATAAATTGTCCTCTATATACTAGCAGTTCTCAAGCTTTTTGGACAGATGTCTTGCTAGCTGAAGTATGATATGGCTTTACAGTAACAGTAAAGAGATTCATTTTTAAATTTCCATTTACTGCCTTTTATTTCAGTATTTTAACAGACTGAGTGAGTACTTGGCCTGATGATAGGATCAGAAGAACTGTATTTTCCCTTTAGACCACTGAACTCTCTTTGCCACACATTGCTAGAGCCCTCTTTTGAGACAGCCTAAGGGCTATGACACAGTGCTTGGAAAACAGACTTTTAACTTGATTTAAGTTCTATAAATACTCATGTGAACTGATTTAAGTGGCTATTGATTTTCACTCTACCACCTATGAAACAGCCACTTTTGTCCAAGCATTCCTATGCATGCAACTGTTGCTTTTCTCCATATCTGTATGTTGTTTTGAAACAGAAGAGATCAAAGCTGAAAAATGTATTTAGGGCACTCAATATAAACCAGCTACAACCATAAATGTTTAAAGAAACTTCAATTTCCAATGTCTTCCCAAAGGAGAGAGTCAATCAACTCAGTCATAGTCCCCTGAAATTCCCCACTTAAAATAGCTGTAATGCTGTCCAAACAATCTTTCTTTGCATTCCAGACAGCCATCAGTTCTTAGATTTTTTTTTTCCTATGGACTAGAAAGTAATTTATGTTGTTCAGTGTCCATAAAGTGGGGTTCATCCTATGGGACAGCAGCTTTTAAGAGGTTTTGAGATCCTTTACGGGTCCATTACACTGGACTAAACATGTATGATTCAGACCTCGATTTTGCTAAGTTGCTAACTGATCATTTCCTTTGTCCTCTGCTTTGCCTGCTACCATGCACTTTGAGGCAAGAGTAACATAAGCTGTTGATAGTGGCATGCATGTCTTCTAACCTGAAGCCCAGTGCAGCCAAGTGGCTAGAATGCCCAATCAGCCAGCACACTAACTAATCCTGCCCTTTCATGTAGGCAGCAAGGCTGCAGTTTCTGTGCCTAACTGATGAGGACAGCCAAGGAAGCAGCCAGATCCTCTGCAGTAAGTTGGCAGAAAACAGGCTTTTGCCTGTATTTTGTGTGACTATGATAAATACATACAAATGACACATACACAAATGATCTTTTTTTCCAAGCAGAACAGAAGCTCCCTTCCTTCGCCCCTCATTCTCTACCAGAGTACTTGCTACTTCTCCTTGCAAGGTACTGCTACTTTGCTGCAGTCATCCTCCATTGATTATTGTCTATTAGTGGCCAGGCAAGCCTACCATCTAAACTCCCTAGATTGTTGCAGGGTCACAGGAAGAAAGTCAGCAGCTTTTCGACTGCTTCCATAAACAAATGTTTTGGTTTTGACCACATTTATCAATGACCAATAATCCTGTGCTGCAACATTTGCTTAATTTTATCTCTCACCTCTGTTGCTGTATTTCATCTTCACACACACTTCAGTCTCCAGCCAGTTTCCAAGTGCCATTTCTGCTCTAATCAGGCAGCTAACAACCATGGTTATCTCATGACTACAGAGAACCCTGAGCACTGACCTTATATGCACTGCAAGTCAGCAGATGCTGTGCTGCTCCCTGAAGTGCAGCAGGTCTCCTTCAGACCAAGGGTCTATTCTTTAAGATGGCATTGGCAGTATGAAAAAATAGATGCACTAAGACTGAACAAATCTGTAAAACATCAGTACTTGGGCCCATCTAACAAGAAATTATTGCATGGGAACGAAGTCCTTCACCATCCATTACAGCAACACATAAAATTTCATTAAAATGCAGCTTTTAGCAGAATAATCATAGCATCACTTGCCTGCTTCACAAAGCTTTCCTAACAACACAATCCATTAACCGTTCAGAATCCCAAGATGTTTCAGAAATTACAACTACACTCTCCTGCCAGTATCACCGCTCCTACTCATGGTTTACTATTCACAGTTTAGTTTCTAATTGTGATATCTTTCATAGACTTCCTTGCTCAGTGTGAGCGCTCTGTTGCTCTGCCCAGCTTACTTCAGATATGAATTAAAATGACTTCAGCGTCTTCTATTTTCATCCTTCTAGCAAGAGAAATTTAAGTTTTGACATCAGAGCTGAATGTCATTCACATGAGCATTGACATAGCCACCCATCTCAGGATGTAGGAGGGACTTCCTTATACGTATCTAGCGAATAAGTGTATTTCCTTATACAAATCTGGGAAAAATCTATTGGCAGTGGGTTGCTAAGGAAATAACTTTCAAAAAAACATTTGTTAAAAGAAATTCTGAAGTTCTAAATTCTTTATGAATCAGTTCTTAGACTGCTTACACTCAACTGGTAGGGAAAGAGAAGTATGCAATGCAGTTAGTTGTAGCTAGAAAGCAAGATCCAAAAACACATTTTCATACAAAGAAGCTGCTCAGTCAGATCAAAACAAATTCACGGAAAATACCAAGCAGAGAAATTTCATTACTGAATACATTTCTCTAGACAATATGTCAGGAAAGTGTCCATAGCCTAATCTGTTCTCCTTGACACTATTGAGAAATCATCTCTCTCTGACTGAGTAAAGGTGACAGATTTCTTTGACCACATGTTAAGTTTAAAAATACTCACACTTGTGCTTCTTCTCATTTATCTCAGATGGGACACTCCTTGGTTAGGAAACTGTAAACATCTAGAAACCTCATTATTTTCCTTCACACCCTAAATGATGTCTTTGTATAACTTTTGCAATGACATCTGTTCAATAAAAATGACATTATTTAGGACATACACATACTGGAATTACTGCACAGATCAGATTGTGTTGTCATTCCCCTATGGCCCACATAATCTGCCTCTGTCATCATGGCCCCTTGATATACACTAAAAACTGTAAGCATCACAAAGCAAATTATACCTTTAGGCTCTGAATTTGCAAGCACCTTGTATAAGGGATCCTAATTCAAAACTGGGGCTCCAACACAGTGTGAAAACACAAATAACGCATGGAAGCTGCAAAGTAGGCTAGATAGGAAGTTAGTTTGCTGAATATTATGACTCACGCTATCCAATTTGCTCAAGAATAGATCTTGCTTGCATACAAGCTTCCTCACTGATCAGTACATGAATCTCTCCATACAAAAAACTTGAGAATTCACACATGCTTCTGTCCACCACAAATACTACTTGGAATTAGGATTATTTCACAGATAGTGGATGCAGGTAGCACTTGCATGAGTAACGCTACGCAACAATATTCTAGTCTAAGTCATCAAACTTAGAACACTGCATTACTCTAATAGTTTTCATCTTTGTAGAAGCACATCCTTATCACATCGTGTACCAGTGCCGCTATTTTCCACATTTACTCTCTTAACTTCAGTCATTATTGTCTAGGTGTTGGAGTTAGCTTTACAAATCAGCCATCTATAAAACATTAATTCATTAACAAGATCACTTTGAGGAGATGCATATATTCAGCTTTCTTTGGGCAGTATCAACAAATTTGCCGCACAGCAGCTTTTAAATAGAGGGCTGCACTCCAAGATCTAGGAGCCTGAGGCTGTGCCTGCTCAAGGTGCATGTCATTTCCTGATAGGTCCCTGTAGGTTCACTGCAGCTAACTGAAGTCAACGTACAACAGCAGACCTACGTCTCTAGGCTGAAGGCTCTTCTCCCTTACAATGTGTTTGTCCAACTGAAAACATAGGCTTTGCACTGATGCTGTAATAAGACCACTTTCTAGAGTGAATTAGGATGAAACTTTGCTACTATTAAGAGGAAATTTGAAATTGAGGCTGACCTTCAAAATATAACAAGATCTAAAAAGAGAAGTTCTTTTGATGTCCTGTTTTAACTTCAGTTATCAGATCTTCGGCCTCCCACAACTGTTCAGTAAGGCAGAAGCTCATATGTCACTGTGGTACATTGTGGGAGAGGGAGTTCACAGCCTTGCTGCACAACATTATTAAATTTGTTTCTTCTTAATCAAACGTTTAGGGTTTTTCCCTTCACCTCAAAGCCTCTCAGATTTTTTTTTTTAATTTGTTATTTATTATTATTTATTAATTTACTACTTTTAGGGGATATATCCTGGGAACAAGAAACATTCCAGCTATATCCAGATGAAAATGGATATGTAAGTTAAATCCTATTATGACCACTAGATGACAGTTTCACCTCATCCTCTGAAAAACACTGCCACAGGAGAAATATTAGTTCTCCACATCCTCTCTCATTGGATTTGGGATTCTAGTGATTCATTTTCTTACATGCAGAGCTTCATTTGTGACATGGAGTTCTCACATTAAAAAAAAATAAAATATGTATTTTCCTGTGCGTGACATTGAGGGGATAGTGTCCACCCTCAGCAAGTTTGCTGATGACACAAAGCTGGGAGGAGTGGTTGACACGCCAGAAGGCTGTGCTGCCATTCAGCGAGACCTGGACAGGCTGGAGAGTTGGGAGGAATCTGATGAGGTTCAACAAAAGCAGGTGTAGAGTCTTGCACGTGAGAAGGAATAACCGCATGCACCAGTACAGGCTGGGGGATGACCTGCTGGAGAGGAGCTCCACAGAGAGGGACCTGGGGATCCTGGTAGACAACAGGTTGGCCATGAGCCAGCAGTGTGCCCTGGTGGCTAAGAAGGCCAATGGGATCCTAGGGTGCATTAAAAAGAGCATTGCCAGCAGGTCGAGGGAGGTGATCCTCCCCCTCTCCTCTGCCCTGGTCAGGCCTCAGCTGGAGTACTGTATCCAGTTCTGGGCTCCCCTGTATANTGCAACCTGCTGTAGGGAGCTGCTTTGGCAGGGGGGTTGGACTCGATGATCTCTCGAGGTCCCTTCCAACCCCTGCAATTCTGTGATTCTGTGACACAGTAGTGTATAAAGGGAATTTAAGAAAAAGCAACAAAAATACACAGTATTCAATAATATGCTCATTTGGAACTGGCTGGTGATATCTCTGTGGTATACACAAAACTAAAGTAGGTTCTGAGGGGACAGATAGTAGGTTCTGGGGACATTAAAAGGCAGATTGGGAAGATGAAGGAATTAATGAGAATTCAAAGGACTGCAGTTAGGGATAGGGGGTCCTCTCCTTTTTCAGCACTCCACCTTCTAGTGAGAAGGCTCCTACTCCTCTTTGTTACAGAAATCCAAATCCATCGACAACCTGATGACTGCAGAGCAGCTAATTCAGTCCTGTGACTCCCACCATTTCCATACCTCCAGGACTGCTCTTTTGGGACAGGAAGAAGGTAGGTGTGAGGTCCCAGCAGAGAAGCAGCAAAGGACAGGGATGTATGGGCCAGCTACTCCCGCTGCTGGTAGGACCAAAAAGGTAGATGTGCTGTAGGGACCAGAGCAGAGTTCCCATACCTTTAGTAACACTCATCCCCTCACTGCCACAGATCCTCGGCCTCAGTGCAGATAGCAGAACAGAATGCCATCTGCACTAGTTGTTGCTCAGTTCAGACAATTAGTGTTTATATTCTAGACAAAATAAACATCTGAAGTCAGCTTTGCCCAAATTTCCTACTCTTCTCTCTCAGTGTTCACCTGTAAGCCAGAACACCACACAGTACATGAAGAGATTGGGTCTTTTCATGGGATCCATTGGCATCTGTAGGGAAACAGTTGATCACAGCATGAACTGATGATTGAGCGCATGGCGGAGGGGTGTGGCTGGCCTGGGGAACACAGGGGCATCACTTGCACCTGTGACCGGAAGGGGTGGACCTGGGGCGGAGTTGCCCCAGGCTTAGATAAAGGCCAGCCAGCCAGAGAAGAAAGTAGCTGGAAGGAGTTGGAGGGAGCAGGTTGAGAAGATTGAGGAAGAAGCTTGAGAGAAGGAGAAGATTGGTGAGGAGCTGGAGAAAGAAAGAAAAGATGAAATGGTGTAGTCGTGAGAGCTTTGGGACCTTTTTCTGTTACAGCATCATTGTGCGAGTTGAGCTTACTCTCCATCTTCCAGATTAGGAAGAGGAAAATGAAATGGGTAAGAGACCACTGCATACCAGCCCAGTCTGTGAGAGTCATCAAAACCTGATGAAAAACATGGTGGAGAAAGTATGCAGCGGCCACACTTGCTGCTTCCATGAAGGGCTAAGCTGGAGAGGGGCTCATAAACTAAGGGGAGTTGGTGCCAGCCCTGCCTTCTAAATATAGGACTTCAGCATTCCCACACTGCAATGCATGGTCTTCCTTTCTTGAAGGAACCCTATGAAACATGACCAAGAATTTCTATTCATAAGCAAACAAACCTGGTAGGAATGTTTCTTTCACCACCCCTTTTGCCCTTTCCTCTGTATCTTTATGGCTCTCTCACAGTGACAGCCATGGACCAAATACATTTTAAAGTTTGCATCACAGTCATACATCTTAATCTCCTTCACATTTCTCCTGGTTAACCACTTCAGTTCAAGCCACCCGTCTCTGCTTTTTTTCCCCCCTCTCTTTCCACTTTTCTGTAAGCACTCAGACCTCTCAGTACTCACATGCTGATAAAAATCTTATTTTTATAATCTGCCAAAATAAGGTTCCTGCATCAAGTTTTGTTACAGGCATATTGCAAGAGTCTGAAGACATGATACGAAAAGCTGTATATTCAAACACAAAACAAGCAGATGGCTGGGCATGGAGGACTTGTGTGACACACCCTGATCCTTGGCATGCTGTTTTGGGAAAGGGAAGTAGGTTAAGTGCGATGCTCTAGCAAAGAATGGGGTTATCTAGCATATGCAGCCCTGTTTCTGGTAGGACCAAGAGCATAAATCTGTAGTAGGAGACTTAGAAGAGGTTGTGTGACAGTGGCTCAGAAATGAGTAGCTGTAGGAATACGTGTTTTAGGAGTGTTTACCACTGCCTGCAGTGCAGTGCAGCTGCCCCCTTCCAACTCCAGGACCCACATTGCAGAAGAGCAACTCAGCACACATCTGCTAACAACCTAAATCTGATGTAGGGGATACCAAAATCAAGAGGACACTGCAGAGGCAGGAGCTGCCAGTGCTACAGCAGAGTACTACAGGAGGTAATAAAAATAGAAAAAAGCTCTCTGCACCTCATTCATCCAATGAGGTTGACATAAGCAGGCACTCCTGATTCTCTGGACTTCGTATTTGAAGAGCAGTCAGAATACTGCAGAAGAGTAATAACACTGCCTCTTAGTAACGCTTTTTAGCCAAAGATCTTACAGCACTTCACTATGAAATATATATTTAATCTCATTGATCTACTCTAAATTATCAGTATTTTAAATAGACAAGAAAATGAAGGGTTCAGTAATCAGCACACAATCACTCCGAAGAACATTGTGCCTATTCAAAAAAATAAAATCAGGAAAGATCAACTGCAATAGTAAAGAAAATTTGTTACAAAAATAAGCACTCTCAAATCCATCTTAAAAAAGCTGACAATACCTTTAGCAAACATGGGTAAATTTCTTCAACTCTACAAGTCCCACCCACTTTTGCCTTATGTAGAACAGGATAATGATACAGGCCTACTTTGTGAAGTGCATGATCTTCTACTTACAATAGATACTATGTAGAAACTAAGTATTACCTCTAGCATCAAAGTGCAAGGACCTCTGAGCTTGACCATAGCTAACTGTGAAAAGTGCTAATTCTTTCAAGAGAGTAGAAATTAGAAACTGTAATATCAAATCGAAACTGCCAAACTGAGTTTAGGTGGGAAATCCGCCCTTCTCTTCCACCCCCTGTATTTCCACCACGTCATAAAAGTGTGCAGAATATTCTTACAGAGATTAATACTGAGTATTTAAGGGATAACATTTTTTATGTCCTTTGATACTTGACTTCAGACGTCACCTTGCTGCAAATCACTAGGTTTTTTTTTCTCCATTTATTAAGTAATGTTTTCCACAGGACACTGCTTTTTGTTTGCTTGTTTGTTTTCCTATGGCCTCGTCACTTCACACCGACCAGTGCTCAGCAGTGTTTGAGCTGTACAAGCTGATGAGCTCATGCCCTGAAGTGGAAAGGTTACACAAGACCCAGCTGCTAACACTCCAAAGGCTGAAAATCTACAAACACTGCCACGTGTATGCGGGGGTGGGAGGCTGGCTTTAAAAAAACTGGGAAACAAACTGCAAAACCAATGTATAGCATTGGGACTTTGGTTGTATGTCATCTGCTTTCATTTACCATTTCAAGCTCTACTGCAGCAGCTGAAAGTAAACATTATTTCTACTCTTCATAATCATAACCATAAAACAGGACACAAAAATCACTCAGATGACCAAATAAAAGTGAAATAGAGTCCAAGACACTAGATCTGAGGAACTAAAATACAGTAGGATAACTCCAAAGAATTCTTAAATATCCATTTCTGCTTTACTCCTCACATCACCGAAAGAAGAAAAAAATTTCTAGGAGCAAGTTGCTTTTGGGGGGTAGAGGAAAGAGAGTTCGTAAAAATTTCCATGGTGGCTTTTCAGCTTATAACCAGATTCCACTAACCTTACTCATCCCATAAAGGGAGCAAATCTCAAGTCACATATAGTCCAACATATGATCGCTTAATTGCTTTTAATGCAGGAGGATTGTATGTCTCATGCCCTGGCTAAAGATCAAAAGAAAACTGTTAGGGCAGGAGGTAGACACCAAAATGTCTTTTGATGCCAGCTCTTTTTTTCCCCCCTTTTTCAGACTTTCATCCAAAACATGCTTACTTTGGCAGTCAACCCGGAGGGCTATGAAATCATAAAGAGCCACTGTCCAATTCTTACCTCTGCGAGACAGTAGACCAAATCTAATCCCTGCAAATTGCAGCTATTTTGATCAAAACTGTTTTGCCAAACTATAAAATTGTTTTCTTTTTCTTTTGTTTTTGTGCTGTCATCGGGACCTGGAGGGGCTCAAAAGACATATTTTTCCCCAAAGCTTTTGAGGCTGTTTCGTCTTACCTGCCTTTTAACTACATAAAGAAAAAGGGGTGAGGATTGCTGGAGAGAGGGGGAGAAAAATGACTTGTACTGTTTCAGAACTTGTTTTCAAAGACTGAATAAATGACTCAAGGGATAAAGAGGCCTTGCTTTTATGCTGTTGGCTCAAATCTGAGGTGACTGAAGATCACTGCTTTTTTATTACCTATGTGTGTTATAGCAACATCTAGAGACTAATCAAAATTGACGAAGATATAGTAAGTGCTATACAAAGAGGGAGCTGTAGACTGTCCTTCACCTAAGGAACCTGCAGTTTAAATAGACACATCAGATATGGCAGAACAGGATTTGTCAGAGATTTCTGAAAGTACATGCAATGTTGGCAGCATGTTCATTGCTTTAATGCCCCATTAAGATTTTCAAAAACACACAAAGGTGTGAGATACATGAACGTATTGAGAAGGCTCACCTTAAATGACAAACTTGGCAAGCTGATATGCTCTTCACTAAGAACTTCCATTTCTGTTGCAACATCCTGTAGAAACAAATACTAAATCCTTATGTAATTTTTATGTCACTCAAGTTAATAGCATTATTCCATTTAGAAGCTCAAAGCAACAATAACAACCTAAATAATTGTGTCTCACATTGAAAAAACAGCAACCAGTTCTTACGAGGACTTTTCTTCAGCAGACATCCAAGTAGTTAAGTTGAAGGTATGTAAGACACCGTATTCCTGTTGTGAAGAGAAGGTAGGCAGCAGATTGAATTCAAGGCATGAAAGAGAGGACAGGAATTAATTTAGAGAAACAGAATAACTCAGACCAGTAGGACAGAATTCACCTAGAGCAAGACATTGATATTATCAGACACCTAATAACTGCAGGTACAGTGAGACAGAACAGGAAGTTATACATAAACTTAAACAGCATAATTCCTGTACTAATACTTCCTCGGTCTCTGGGTGCATGAAGTTCTCCCTTTCAGTCACAGAGCCACAGAATGACTGCAGAAGGAAGGGACCTCTGGAGGTCATCTGCTCCTACCCCTGCTCAAGCAGGGACACCCAAAGCAGGCTGTCCAGGCTCATGTCTGGGTGGCTTTTGAAGATCTCCAAGGAGGAGAATCCACAGCCTCTCTGGGCAACCTGTGCCAGTGCTCGGTCCCCTACACAGTAAAGAAGTGCTTCCTGATGTTTAGATGGAAAAAGTTGTAGTAGTGTTCAAGTACAGACAGAAATTTAGGACAGGGAATACTGTGCAGAAGTTACTTACGTCAGGATCAGTATTGGGTTTCCGTTCTCAAGGAGGTTTACAGCACTTTTGTGACATCATATTCAGATGTCAATTCTCTGTGAAGTCAAATTCTAGTCACTATGGTCTGCTAGGTGTTAACAGATGATGCTGTAATGCATGTATGAATTTTATTACTCTTTGATCTGCAATACAAATACCTCCACCTCTCAGTAATGTAAGAATTTGATCTCACAGGAAAAATTAAGAACAGATTAGCTAAAACCTAAAACAAGTAAATAACGTTCTTTGGGGAATCACATCTGGCAGGTTACTGAGGAAATTTAAAAGTATAAATATTTACATTAGAAGGCACACAGTTTTCTCGTAATGTTATAGCTGATTCCAATTTGGCATACATGCTGTTTTGCTTAAGTTTATTCCATCTGCTTTTGAAATCTGACCCATATCCCACATATAAACTTCATTATTTGCTCATCCCTTCTGTCCCTGCTCTTATTTTTTCTGGGTATGTCTTTTATAGGAAATTCCATGTGCTTTTAAATTTTACCAAAGGATTGCTTTGATGAAAAACTGTGAATAAAAAAGGCAGAATATGAAACTGGTATCTACAAAATAGATTAGTGTTGTGTATACAGTGTATGAATATACAGATGATGTATATAACTTCACTGTTATTTAATTACTGGAAAGTTTAGAGATCCTAGTGAAAACCAGGGATAAAACCCTCTTCCTTGTAGAGTTTACAATCTGAATAGTCAAAATAGACAGTGTGTAAGAAAAAAAAAAAAAACTTCAAGCCTTTGTGACAGATGCATACTTTCAATCTTTTTCACCTCATTCCTTTCCTGCATCTCAAAAGGAATTTCAGTAACACAGAGGGTTTTATGCCCATCAGTAAAAAAAATGTGCAATATGCAGGGCCAAAAGAATGAAGCCATTGTCAGCAGAGTGTGACACATCTGCACTGGGGGTTTGCAATAGCTTTAGTGCATCAGGGCCCCTGCACTAGTGCAAGAAAGATCCTAATTAAAACAATCTGTAAGGCTCTAACTAGGGCTGGGCAGACCTCAGACTATGCAGATTCTCAACAGTTTTTAAGTGCACAGATGCTGTCTGGGTCTCCTCTGAAAAAACTTCATTCAGAAGTGTCTACTCTGTCTGCAGCTCTCATACAGTCAGGTTCCTGTGACGGTTTACTGCTTCCCATTTCCAAAGCAGAAGTAGAATTACAGTAATCAAAACATATTTCTATCAGATCAGGAGGAGCTAACCTTAAGCTTGGAGACCAGATTTCATCAAAAATATTTTGTCTTCCTTTATTAGGCTGCATTACAAGTTACCAGTTCTCACAGTCCGAGAACCTCAATCTTTCACTGGAGGATTCCCCTGAATCAAGAGGATATATTAATATTTGATTATGGGAGAGAAGTGGAACTGTCACAGAAAGCAGGTGAAAACTCAAAAATAGGGGAAGTTTGAGGCATTCTATAGTCTAAAAAGAGACACACAATGACATTCATCCTTGATTCACTGGAAACCGAGGGCACAGGATTAGTTTCCAAATCTAACTTCACTTTTGGTAATAACTGAAGCAATAATGTGGCATATTAATCTTACACTGGAGGCCAGGGATTGCACAGATAAACAGTAGAAGGTACGCTTACAGTAGAGAGTATAGTTACCTCTAGAGCTTGCTCTTTCCTAAAGAGGATGTACTGATGCTAGGCGGCACTGGAGAATATTTCATTCCTACTCTCTCCAATAACATGATGAATCCCAGTACCACTAAAATTGTTGAAAAAAAAACACACTTTTTATCAGCTTTGCATAGAAATATACAACTTCAGATGCAGGTGTGTAAGTACATTCCAGGGTTAAAATTGCATCAGCTTTACTCAGCCTAACATACTTATGTACCAAAGAGGTGTATGGACACCTGGAAATGCCCTGAAAATTTAGCCCTCGTACGTTTGAATCAAGCCTATATCTGAAGTCCAAACATAAAATCAAAGTAGCAACACTTAAGCTAGGCGTTAAGAAATCAAAAATGTGTCCTTGTCCTGGCCTCATCTTACTTGGAAGTAGTTTAACTGTTTTATTGGATAGATCCCTAGAGGATTGCCAAGGGATTTAAAAAAAAAAAGGTCTCATTACCCACTGAAGCCTCAGGTCTCTAGGAATTTAAGTAAAATCTCACTATTCTCTTTTAGATGGGGAACCACTTTGCTTTTGCCAATCTATCATCTTTCAGGCCAGGCAGCTTCTGCTCCTCAGGGACTATTTAAAAAATGGCTTGTGGAGGAAACCACAGCCAGCCAACAAAATCCTGAAGATTTACTCTTTCGGCACTGCATTATCATTAAAGTCTCCAGAAAGTTGTATCTGACAGGAAAATGGAAGCAAATGGAGGGTCAGAAACATGCAACACATTAACCCTGCAATTGTTTTCGGAGGAAGAGAGACATATCTGGATCTTAAAACTGCCCTTTGGAGCCCAGTTTGAATATGGGTCCAAACTTCCTAGCTGACATACATCTCTAGGCTGAGCCAAAGCTACTATAGATCTTTTATGTTCTAGGTCATGCCCTTTGTGTATTCGATATACTGAACAGAAAATGAACAGAAAAAGGGGAACCAACTGTTTGTCTCTGTGCACTGAAAATCCCTAACTATTGGAGAGTTTTTCTTCAGACAGTTTGACCTTGTGCCAATGGGCGGCCCAGGACTAGAGCCCAAGAACCAGGGAGTTGTATGAGTGGTTTCCTGCTAACGATAGCTGTGTGTACAAGACCCCTCTGGACTTCTGCCAGATACAGTTCAGGCAATCTGAAGAGTGTGGGCCAAGCTGTACAATGCAGGCCTGTGGTGGTTTAGGACCCGAGGCACATGAATACTGTGAGGTTCAAAGGGATGCAAGGGAAAAAAAAGCACACAAAGCACAAAGCAGTATCTTTCTGAGACTGTGAGTTCTAGACCTAAGAGTTACTGCCTTGTCTCAGGGAATAACCTGGAGGCATAATCAGCTCTGATCTGTTTGTTTTTATCTCCTCCTGGGAGCCATTATACGATATTAACAAAATAAATCAATTTTAAATAACTCAGTGTGTACTCTCACAACAGAGCAGTTCTTTCTGGCATACCTCAGGGACATTGCACAGTTCTCCACCATTATGAATGAATGAATGGGTCTTAGCTGTACTGCAATAGAGTAATTTGTTTTAATAATGTCTGAATATCCACTGAGGTAATATTTGTGCAATTCCTAATAGTGTTCTCAGGGTAAAAAAATCACATATTAAGGGAACAGTGTTTATTTTCATTTAAAGAGCAGTTATGGACAAAAAAGAGCCTCTAAAAATGACACCAGGAGGATCATATTTACTCTTTCCTCATGGTTTCAGTTCAGGCTTGCCTGGTGCACAAGTCAAAGGTGTTTTCTTTCAAATGATAGTTACAGAAACTCCACACAGGATTTGAAAGACATCTGCTTTTTATCCCCATACCCGCAGTGGAGAGCCTGCAACTATATTTAACTGAAGAGCTGGCAGCAAGGAGAGACACCAGATGCCCAGAATCTTCTTAATCTTTAACAAGAGTTAGTCCTCCTCCTCTTAGGAGAGGAACATTTTGGTTGGTGGTAAGTGAAATCCATATATGAACTAGAAACGCCACAGAAAGAGCACTATTTTAAGGGTGGGAGCGGTTCTTTGAGGGTCTGGTTTTTAATGTTAATTCCTTCTACCTTTAAAAATGTTAGGATGTTCAAGAAGGGAAGAGTATACCGTGATTTTCAAGAATATCTTGCTGGGGAAGATAAAGAAATGGATGAATCCATGGAAAAATCCTTCCTGGATTGTACAAATACATGTCAGTGCCTTTAAGTAAGGTTAAGAACTGAATATCGCATGCTTGTCATTTTTTGATTTTCCACAAGTATCCTGGAATCAATGTCTCCTCTCAGTCAAATATTAAGCTGTTCTGAAGGTATTTCCTACACTGACTTGTTTCTGCAGAGATTCTACCTGTTTCTTTTTAATTTATGACAGTTCTTTGGAACATTTAGTTCTAAGTCCAAGAGAAACTGTTTATAAAAGAACAGCTGAAATTTCAGTAACAACACACAAAAATAAATTGCTGTAGACTGACATCTGAAGGCCCAAATTCCCTGTTAATAGACAACTATTCACAGTCATTTGATAAAGCCTAACCTGTATTTAAGTCTGGCAGAACATCTTGTTTGGCCACATGGTGTTTCAAACCATAGAAGATTAGTTGCTGAGATTTAGGTAGTGTATGTAAATTTTTTTGGAAGGAGCATTGCTGACCACTTTCTATTCTCCAGGCTACCTGCTTACTAGACTATACCTTCCCTGATGAATGGATTCAACATATTTTTTGTTGGAGTAGCTCATTACATCATAAAGATAAGTCTGCTGCTCCTGGATTGCCGCTTCAAGAGCAGTGGAGTTGAGAACACTGCAAAAGCACGATGCTGAAGATGAGACTGAAATGGAATTTCCAGGCTCAGCATTGAAATCAGTTATAGCAGTCTCTCTCATTCCAAACAACAATATCCCTTCTGGGCAGCAGTTATTGATGTTTGGCTTTGACTCAGAAGCAAATCTTTGCAAGGATTGGAAAGTTTGAATGTAATCATTTGGCTGCCTTGCAGTTATCTCAAGTGAACAAAAATGTTTTTCATCTGTTAGGAACTTTCTTCAGCTCAAGGCAGCTGAAACATCATTCCAACACTCCACAAACCTATAGACTTCTCTCTTTAGCATTTTGTTTTGTCAGATTCAGGATCTAGACTCTACAGAAACTGCTTAACAGAGTGAATAAACCCAAGTGCTTGGTGCTGCACTCAGTTTCATTGCGGGTGACAGCCCCGTACTTTGTTTGTACCTGACAGGTTCTATTAAAGCCATCAACTACAAATAAAAATTATTCTTGAGGAAGGAATATAAATAACATGAGTATAACCCTTTGCTGGGTATCACTCATCGGCAGCAGTAAATTGTTCATCTGCCTGCAATAGAAGCGCCACCACAATTCACACAAAAATCCAAGTGATATAGCAGACTTTCATTAATCCACTTTAACAGGAAGATAGACATCAAAAGTTATTTAAAAAAAAAAGTTACTACATGAAAAACACAGAATATAAACCACGTTCACTCCTTTCAAAAATAATTTTAGCATGCATTGTGCGGTTGTTGTAAAACCCCAAATTTATAGCAATAATTATTTACTTCATAACAGTAATAAAATCACATTAGAAATTCTTACCATAAAACTTATAAAGATAAAGAACCTTATGTTTACATCCTAATTAGGGAGTTTCCTCATGTACTTAAATCTGAACAGAAATCTCAAGCACATCTCTCAGTTGGAATTAGGTCTCTCTCAGTATATATTTCCTGACGTTTTAGAAGAGGCCATTGTAGGAATTGCATCATAGAACTGAAAATTAATGGCTTTTGACTATTTTTCTAATTGGTTTTGCATGGTCAAAACCACTGTATTTTCATTAAGTAAAATGAAGGCCAGGTTGGATGGGGCCCTGGGCAGCCTGATCCAGTGGGTGGCAACCTGCCCATGGGAGGGGGGTTGGAACTGGATGATCTTTTAAGGTCTCTTCAACCCAAGTCATTCTATGATTCCATGTAAAGACCTGCCTAAGATCTGCACAAGCACTTTCAGGATGCTCTTCCAGGAACAGCAGTGAATTCTAGGACAAAATAAAGAACTGGAAACAAGTAAGCAATATCCTTTAGTGTGTCTTATATTTGTGTGCTAAGAAAAACGCTGCTTCATCCCCTGAAGACAAGAAGAGCTACATCAGACTGTGCTTTGAAACAAACTGATTTAGGAAAGCATCTGCACTTCCCCTCTTCTAAAGCTAGATACAAAGCTATGCTACTTCACTGGAAAAAGAGGAGCGATAATATTCACAGTTTATCCAGTTAGAATAAATCTTTTCTATTTTTCAGCCAGTCTAATGTATTTTGCAATGTATTATGCTAAATTACAAGCCTCAAGCCTTTGGTGGTTTTTTTTTTCCTTTTTATTATTATTTTTTTTTTGGTTGTTGTTGCTAAAACTGGCTTCATGGTCTGGAGAGATTCAAAACGGAGATTCTCCAGCCTAGTCTTCATAGGCTATGCCTTCTTGTAAACAATTTCCAGGACAAAATATTTCAATCCAATGCCATTTATTAAATGCATTTATTAAATCGCATTGGGCTGAGTTTTTCCTGTCCTTTCCTCCTCCCTGCTTCCTTATTCTGAAGCACATTTCATATGGCAGAAAGTAGCAAATGAGTCACTGTCAGCATTTGAACCATCAGGTAATAACGAAGTACTAGCAATGTCCAGGAACAAAAATTCTACAGGTCAGCTTGAGCTACAAAATTCACACCCAGATCCAGACTTTCTGCAGTGTTTCAGCTCACACTAACCACAGGAATTGCTTTCAGCTCAACTTGATGCACGAGGCAAAACTACGCTGTATTTCATGACAATATTTTATGTAGCTGGTATGTGTTTGTGCATTAGACAATGGGATACAGGAACTCTGTTGGCTGCAAGGAACAGCAGATATATGCACAAAAGCCAGTGCAAAGCATCAGAGACAAATCTTGTACCTAGTACTAGACAGAGAATACTTGTGTTCCCCGCCAATTTGGTCCACTTCTCAAGCAAGTTTAAGGACAAAACTTATATACAGAAACATAATGAGACTTAGACGGATGAGAATGATACTGTACAAAAGCAAACCCCAGTGACAAGGAGCCCCTACAAAGCAAAGAAACAAGTGACAAGTTCTGGTTCATAATAATAAAATGTCTGCAAAAAGAAATATTTAAGATTTCCAGTTTGCTAGGGAAAAAAAAAATTAAGTGCTTGCAAAGCTAGATGTGTTTCATCGTCATTTCTACATCCATATGAAAATTCTCAGAGGGCCTTTTGTTCCAGGCATTAAGTTAATTTGCACAAAACCAGTCACAGATTGGACAAAGATTGCAGACACTTCAGGAAGAGAGACAGTGCATTTGTGTACAAAACACCTGTTGCTGTAGGGCCCTGATTCTATCTGGAGGCTCTCTGTATTTCTGACAGAAATAATACTAGTAACAATACTAATAGCTGAAAGCACATGCTGTTAGCTAAACTGGAGGCATCCATGTGTAATACTACAGTACAGTCAGGAAACCGCAGAACCAAAATATTAACGTTGGAATGCTGGAGATGAAAGGACAAAGAACACAGGATGAGCACAAAGTTTGTGTTAGGAAACACTGCTCTGAACATGCAGACTTTGGGAGAGGAAATAAAATCCCCTTCAAAACCTGGTTATTTGTAGCAAAGCAACAGAATAAACTGGCATGGTTTTGGTCCAGTGAGGAGTCCAAGGTACCACTTCAGGTTTTTCTTGCTCTTTTTCCAATAACGGTTCGCTCCATGTGTGACTGGATTGGTGATTTCTGCTTCCTTGCAAGCACGCTCACGCATCTAACCACCTCGTGACTATGAGGTGAGGTATAAGCTGCAATGGTCACTACCAAACTATCATCTCACTTTCAACAGAGTATTTCTTTGGTTAATGTATGGGAAGAGACAGAAAAAGTCCAGCTGAGTTTTCAGAAAGAGCAGCATTTGCCGGATTTGTGCACCTAGGTTTGGAAAAGAGTGAAATTGATGGAGCTTCTAAAATCTGTTTTAAAGCTCACTGAGTCCTTTGGACACAGTACACACAAAAGTCATTAAAGAACAAATTATCAAAGTTTTATCATTGAAAAAAATAGAAGGTGATAGCAATCTCAAACCAGAGGTACCTCAACAACCCAAAGCATGTGCAAATGA
Source organism: Penelope pileata (assembly GCA_013396635.1). Classification (NCBI taxonomy): domain Eukaryota; kingdom Metazoa; phylum Chordata; class Aves; order Galliformes; family Cracidae; genus Penelope; species Penelope pileata. The sequence goes on from WBMW01004278.1 coordinate 157,956, forward strand.
AAACCAATTCAGAAATCTCAAGCACACATGCATAATTGCTTCGCTAGGCACTCATTTATGTCTCAAGAGCATGCATGCTTTTATACGGATTGGAGTGGAGGAAAAGGTGACATGCAAGTGAGAAAGAAAAGAAACAAAACTTTACATATCAATAGAAGCACTGGTTAGGATGTCACTGACACGTTAAGAAATATGAACACAGACACTCCTTGATTCCTACTGTGTTCAGCAGAGTAAGTCCCTCCCTACATTTCCATACTTTGTGAACACACAAGATGGCACAGAAGATATCTAATTCATTCACTGTCATTAGACAAGATGATGCTTTCTTCAGAGAGAGTGAAGTCTTACAAGTTATTCTTACACATCTAGGTTCTGCACAGAAAAGCAAATGTTCCGATATCCCTCTTGCAGAGTTTCACTGAAGATTTTTCTCTTGCAGGTTTTAAATAAAAAGAGAAGTCTACATTTAACTGTTGGTCTTTCGTAGAGTTTGAGTACTCAGGAAGAGCTGCAGCTCTGTATGGCTTCACCCTATCAAACGTGGAAATCCTGCAAGATTATATAGCTGCAAAGCCAAAGGGTTCATGCAACGACACGCTCAAAAAAGCAGGCCCTGTGGTCTCCAAATCTGCATTCAAGATCATTCAAAGATTTTGGAATTACTGGGCTTATATAAATTAAGCTAAAGCTATGCCCTCAGCTCTGAAGTAAAACTCATCTTGCCATCTCTGTTCTTCATTTCCATGGAGCTTTGCCAATGGAAATTCAGCTCAAGTTGAGCACCACCAGACATGGTGTCACCGTTGTTACTGGGCTGGACCACAACATTTAATTTCTCTGGGTCACTATGTGATCTAGTGTGCAAGCTGGTAGAGTAAAAATCTTTACCGCTGGACTCTCAAACGAGTGTCAAGTCAGCTGTTAGAGATGGCGATGGAGCAGTTCCAGGGACATATGTCTCTCTAAATCTGCAAAATGAGCCTTAATGTCTGCAGCTGGATTAGCGCAGATCTTACCACTGACATACCATCACGGTGGCACATTAAAATCTTTACAAAGCAAAATCAGAATTTTTTTTGTGGATTTTTCACTTTTCATTACGAGAGTTACAGAAACCTGGTACATAAAACCATGCTCTTTTCTCAGATAAACATTTCAGTTTATTTTTTGGCTTACTTCATGACTGACCACTTCTAAAAATGTTAAGATATACACAAATGGATTAAGGAAGCTCGCTGGGACTTTGATGTGTATACATAGACATTGCCTTGCAAGGGAGAAATATTCTTGATTTTCAGTGGTGTTTTCACTGCTGCTACAGTCCTGCTCATGTTGCATTACTGAGTAAACTGGCAGCAAAAGTTATTTCAATATCTATCCAGCAACAGATTTAAGGAAATGCAGATGTTCCACTTAGACTTTTTTGTCAGAAAATCAGATGAGAGACCCCAGAGTCTTTGCTAGGAAAGGAATAAAAATAATCTCCATGTGCTTAGAAGGGAAACCAGGGGCCCACACTTTACAATCAGCTCACTACAGAGTTGTAGAGGGAATGTGCTTTCCAGTAATGAAATGAACCAGTTTCCAAACAAGCTCTCCTTCCTCAGAGGCTGGAGATTGACAATACATCTATATTAACAGTGCTGGGAACTGTAAGTGTGAAGTGAAATGAAATATTTATGATGTTATTGCAAGTGCTACAAAGTTATAAACTGCAAGTTCCTGTAACTCACTGGAGAGCCTGTTCTCTGCTCCACACAGTACAAGCTCATAAAGCCTACAAGCTCCAAGCGCTATGCTTTAAACTACAGAAAAGAAGCTTTCTGTCCTGGAGATAGATAAAAACATTTGCAAGGTAACGTCAATATTCCTCTCTTACAAACTTAATGCTTGCTTGACAGTTCTAAAGATGAAGGTGCTACCTGGAAAAATAAAGTTTTTCTCTCTCGTTATGCCTTCTTCATCTGCCCCAGTCTGAGACAGAGAAATCTTGGTAAGTGGATAAGGTATTAAGGGATAGCAGTTGTATTGAGTCCACATACTTCTACTAGCAAAGACTAACTGGCATCTATTGCTATTCTGATTTCTTTAGTAATGACAACAACTGGTCTCCAGGTAATTTGGTGTGACCGCTACCCTGCCATCAACAGAACCCTAGTAACAATCCACGCAATCACGTCAGTAAGAACTTTAAATCCTGCTCAGCTTTGTTTATTATGCAGTAAGACTCCCTCTCCCCACGGTATCAAGACACATTGAACAGAATTAGCTTTCACCCCTGACACAGCTGAGTTATAGCCAAATAATTCCAAATACCACTGAACTTCAACCTTTTCCTCTAAACTCTGGGATATGAAGACATAGGTTGCATATGTTTTGCACCAGTGACAACAAAGCCAGACATTGGGATGATCAGATAAGCCTGCAGTGTGCTGACAGAGATGGTGACTTCTACAGTGCAGCTCTCAAAGGCAGAGAGGTCAGCTGCCCACCCCTCCACTGCCTGTCTCATTCTTTCTGCCCAAGTGAGTGGTGGCCCCAACCCTCCGCTGGTTCTTCTGGAGATGCGACTCACAGGCTCCCTTCAGATGCAGGTTTCAGTAGGAGTGTCCAGCTCTCACCTATTTGGCTCAAGTGGTTGCAGAAAAAGTGTCAAGGACAAACTTCCAAATTCATTTCCCAGTTCTTGTACCTATTTCAGAGCCCTGAAAATCTGGGAACTACCAGGTTGGGGAAACATTCCTTTCTCTCCTGGTTCACAGTGCAGCAGCCCCTTGACAGTACCCAGACAGACAGTAAGAGAAAGGTCAGAGCTCTGCGGCAAGAGCTGAGGCCCCAACAAACCCCTGGGTTCAAGGCATGTGGAAAGGCTGCCCAGTACTTGTAATTCTGAAAGCTGAAAATCAGCACGGGCACCTGGGAACTACTCTAGGAGTTCCTGCAGCAAGATCTGCCTCGTTCTTATTTTGTAAAGTACAGAGCATATTTATAAATCTACATACATATAAATCTACAGATTTAGTCAGGGAAATGTATCTGGGAAATATATCTTTTGCCACATCTGTGGCATAAAAACATTGCTCATCTGTCAAAGACAATAAACTGAATTTCCTCAGCACCTCGCTCTCACCCTCCACATCATAGTGTTCACAACATAGCATAAGAGAGAAGGGGTAAATCTGCTGGGCATGTCAGCTGTGACTTGCATGCTCACAGGTAAACTGACTGGGAGACAGGGGAGGAATTTTTCTCCAAGTCAGGCTCATACAGCATTGGAGATTTTTTCCTTCCCCCCGAATCAGACCTTTATTTCCCAGAGCTGACTGCATTCACCAGCATTTGTAAGAGCACTTAGCAGTAGAACCATTTTAGTCCTCCTATTTACTGAGTGCAGCTAAGGACAGTTAAACTTTCCTATCACACCAGTGTTTGCAGCATAATTAGTCTCAGTCCGGAGAGCAACCTTTTACATAGGCAGAGAGTGATAGGACAAGAGGGAGAAGTTTTAAACTAAAATAGGGGAGATTTGTATAAAAGAGAAATTTACCATGAGGGTGGTGAGGCACTGGCACAGGCTGCCCAGAGAAGATGTGGATGCCCCATCTCTGGAGGTGTTCAAGGCCAGGCTGGATGGGACTTTGGGCAACCTGGTCTAGTGGGAAGCGTCCTTGCCCATGGCAGGGGACTGGAACAGAACGATCTTCAAGGTCCCTTCTAAGCCACTCTGTCATTCTATGACGTGTGCCAGCAACCCAAAACAATAGGCTTTATTGTGACAGAGGAAAGGACACAACAATGCTGGGTAACAAGCAGAGACTACTACAGACACTAGCACTCTAGTAGACTAGATCTCTGTAGCCCCAAAGGGAAAGACCACTTGTGTTCAATTACATCAAAGACCTAAGAGGAGAGACAGCACTGGGAGCTACTGCAGAAACCTGAGCATCCATCCAAATATGTGTCAACTGTAAGGTCTAAGGATGTAAAATCGTCCTAAAATCTAATCTCTGCCAATAAGGACATTTATTTCCCAATGTGACAAAGAATTCATTTTAGTCATATGTTTCATCAAATGCCATGCAGCAAGTGGAAATAGGTCACAGCTCAGAGGAAAAGTTGCCACTAAATAACCAAAATATTTTTAAGTCAAAAAGAACACTGTGAGTTGTTTTTCTCTCTTCCCTTCCACCCAATCTTGCTTTTAATGATTTGGGCTCACAGACCACCTCTCAGAAAAGATCTGAAAAAACCTTTCATCATGATCTCAAATTGCAATTATTTCACTCAGCATAATGCCTGTGTGGGTTTGTTTTGTGTTTTTCTTCATTTATTGCTAAATAAAAAGAATTTCAAAACCAGAGGGCAGCTTGCTTAATTTTTACGTAACTGAGAATTTGAGATTTATTTGATGTGATCTCCAAGTGAAGTGTAGAGGGAAAACAGGATACTGTATCTGGCATCAAATATGTGGCAATCATGCAAAGTAAACTCTTGATACCTCTGTAATCTTTGTTGGCTTATCCCTGACTCAATTTAGGGCTCTGGAAAAAGCCACCAAACCTCTTCATGTGAAGTGTGAGATGGAATTTATTAGTCATGGCAATGTGCTTCTCAGGGGACTCTGGCAGTCAGAGACTGCAGTGTAAGGAAAGAAACAAACCTAGCGGCCTGAGTCCTTTGTCTATTAGTCCTTAGAGTTACCAAAGAGAAGAGAGTTCCAGGTAGTTTAACACACAAAAGCTAGGCATATTAAGGTACACCTAAGGGAAAGCTTGACTATAAAACTTGTTTTTTGATTTCCTTAGCCCTTAGTACGCAATCAAAGCCATATGCTTTAAACCCATTAAATCAGAGGGACAGAAAGAGTGGTTGCAGACTGTTGTGGGGTTGTCATTCTGAAAGGGTACATAGAGGTATGTTCATCTTTCCTCTAGGCATCATTTCTCTTGCACTCTTCTCACATTCCTTTTTCAATTCTCAGATTACAAGACATTATTCACTGAGAAAAATGGACTCACCTGTCCCTATTTAAAAAAAAAAAAAAATCACACTGTCCACCCTGTTCCTACCTCATTCTGAGAGATGGCAAAAAAAATCCCTTTTCATAGGCATGCAGCAGGTGCTCCACATTCTTACATATCCCATTGGTCTTTGCCAGAGGTGATATGAGAGACTTTCTAGGTAGGGTACGTTAGACAAATGACAGAACTACCAAGGCACATGGGGCTTGAAAGAAGCAACCAGATGGAACAGAAATTCTCACATAAATACCTTAAGGTTCACCTAAAGCTCATGTGAAGTACCCATACAGCCTGACTGAGGGGCAGCTTGGTGACTGCATTGGTTTGCGCCATGGCTGTACAAGGCGGGAAAAGCAAATGGCGCCCTGTCTGTGTAGCAGGGCTCGGTTCCTTCAGAGGCCCTTGGGTCCCACTCTGCCGGTCTGCCTGGAGGCAGAGCAGGAAAGTCACTAGAGGGATTTGTGAGACACACCAGCAAAAAAAGCAAAGGGGAATGATAGAGTGGAAAGGCGAGAAGGAAGCCCACAGTGGGGAATTTCAAAATGGGTGCAAGGCAGCCCTGTTACAGCAGCTGAAAAGAATACCCAACAGCCACAGAGCAGGTACCCCCTCCCCCACCTCCACAAGAGCCTCAAGGGACCCACAGCCACCAGCTCTTACCACCAGGGCTGCATGGAGCCCAGGCCACCCAGCCATGCCGCAGCAGCCTCCTCAGGAGCTGAGCTCTGCTCTGTGCCTCCCCTCACTCAGCCGCTCCCCGTGCCCACCACCACCCTCAGCTGCAGGCACCAGAACGTTCTGTGGCCAATTACCAACGGCCAATTGCTAACGGCCAACTGCCAATCACCAGTCACCAGTGGCCAACTTGTAACGGCCAAACACCAACTGCCAGCCCCTCCCTTCCTTGCTGCAGGGAGGTGATCCAGCCTTCCCAACCCACGGACTCCTGCCTCTCCCCCAGGCAGACCCCAGGCCCAGCAGCAGCCTTGTAAGGCTCCACCACCTTCTGCAGCCCCTGGGAATCACCCAGTCCTCTTACACAGCAGGCCGCCATGTTGTGCAGGCAGAGTAATTGCTATTTGCATGGGTCAGGAGGGTCAAGGCAGGGTTGAATACAGTGAGAAGGTGCCGATTTGCAAAAGAAACTCAGGGGTGCTTGAAAACAGCTCTATTTTCTTCTCTCCCAGGCAGCCCAGCTCGGTGCAGCACACTGCCAACTGCAGTGTTTGGGATACTGCTAGCAACACGGCCTTACTGTAGTGACAAAAATACCTGTGATCTGAGTCATGTTTTCCTTTTCTTTTAACTGTTTTTCATCATAAATAAAATCAGGGCAAAATACTTGGTATTTCGGGGTGTCCTTTGCAGGGCACAGTTGAGTAAAGAGAAAAAAGACTGCTTCACACCCACCTGTGGGCCCTTCCACAGGAGACCGTTTCTTGGGGTGGAGGTGACAGCTGGGCTGGACTCACGCCCTCACCCAGCATCTCCTTCTCTGAGGCATACAACTCACTGCCTCGGCATCCATCCATCTTACTGCATGTCGACACATTTTGAGATGAAGACAAGGCTTTTATAGAGATTTTGTTAGTCATGGTTTCAAGTTATTTAGTGAAAAAGCAAACTCTTGCAAAGTTTCATTTGGTTTTCTTGACCACTTTTTTAGTTCCCTCTCTTTTTTCCTCTTTTTTTCCTTTAAAGGACACTCAAGTAGCTTTACAAAACAATATTTCACTTAGTAGGAAAATAAAGGAAGAAACTGTGAAAAATTTCAAGTTAAATGGAAAAAATATTTTTGGCAAATTTTAAGGAAAACACTTCCAAACATTGACCACTCTTTTAAGTGAAATCCTTTAGCTAATTTCCCTAATTTCTTTCCTGAGTTATGCGACAAGCTGAAGAAACAGATGGAGGATTATTCTTGATGGTGCCTAGAACATCTCTGTAAATTCTTTAACCCTCATTTCTGCTTTTGCTTCCTTCTCCTCAGTTAAAATGGTGTTGAAAACAATGTCATGCCAAATTCAGGACCCTGCTGAGAAAGCATCCACAGCCTGTGCAGGAATAGTGCATAACCAGCAGCACTCTTACACTGTACTTAGCATAAATAGGAGAGTCAGAGCAAGCCAAAGCAGATTGCAGATGGCTAGGAGAGATATGATTCACGGTTCAAGTGCTAGTTCTCCCAAACTACGGAATGGATCATAAATATATATAATCTCACTACAGTCTGGGGCAGCCCCTTGGGTATTCTTATATGAGGGGCACACAAAACTTTGAGGTACTTAAGTATGAGAGGAATCATGGTGGCACAAATCCAGTTCTTATTGCTCTCTCTCTGGCTGTTCTTTCTTTGCAATTTTCTGAGATGCACAGCAAGAGCCAGGCCCAGAACCCCATCTTCTGAAGTGACCATAGAAATATTCCAATACTTCAGTGAGCTCTATCTTTAGTGATTCAATAAATACGTTATGATGCTCTGATACAGGCTCACTCCAGACATCTTTGATTAAGAAGGAAACAGACTGTTGTATGACTTCCCCTATCTTCCATTTGTCTCACAACGTTATTGTTCTTCCTGACAGAAGAAAAACACCGATCCATCTGTCAATGCCATCTCTGCTTCAGTGAGCTGCTTTACATGTTTCTTCATGGAGGGCTGGAAGATGGGGCAGTGCAACAATCCTAAGCAAGGGAAAAGCTACTAGTAGTTACAGCTCCTAAGCATTTCATGTCTTTCTGAGTGGGACTGATTCGGACTGTTGTTTGGAACAGGGGAACTGTGTCAGAGGTGCTGTATGCCATAAATTAGTTTAAGCTGAGGTAACGTATGTGCCAACATAAAACAACGTTTGCTTGCTCGACAAATCTGGTAAGCAAATGTCTGGGAGAATCAAGACTTCCAACATTTCTGGGCATTTATTCTAAGACAGAGTTGCACAACCGAGTGGACCCTTACAAAGGCCCAAATTTATATGCAATTTCTTGAAACACTAAAAATCCTCGTGTTTTCTTTATAAATGAAAAAAATCTGAGAAAAAATTGGCATCCAGATTCAGTTTAACTAGACAGGAAGAACAGTCTAGTTCGCAAAGTATGGCATTTGCCACTGGAGTCTCCTAAGTTTTAATCCACCCCCTCTGCAGCTTGTGTAGAACTCTTTCAAGTCATTTCGTTCCAGTCCAGACAGTGAACTTGATATGCTGCTGAGCAGATTAGTCATACAAGTGTATTTCTTTCTGTGGGACTACTCATGTGAATAACTTATCAATGCAGTTGGGAGGCAAATCTGACCCTCTGTATGGAGTCACTCAGAGGGAGAAAAAACTACCACAAATGTCAATTAGTCCAGCCTTCATGGAGGAAGAATCATCTATGGTGAAGCTAGAAGAAATAGTAAGACAGGAAAATCTGTTAAATGGAACAGTAGTTTCCTAGGTAACAGAAACCTTATTAATTGCTCTAAATATGATTAAAATGGATTGTGGAATTGCAAATGTGGGGAATCAGATAGAGTCATCTCGTCAAGGACATTGAGTAAATGAGTCAATAATGCTCTTCTGTTTGTAGCATCCATCATATCCTACAACTAGTGATTGAAACACCTGAGAGAAGAGCATGCTTGCCATGTGATGAATGAACCCAACCACAAGCCACTTAGAAATGTCATTTCTCTTTTGAACCAGAACTGGAGGGTTGTTTCAGAGCCTTTGAGAACTTAAACTGGAACTGGACCCTCTCCAAAATTACTTTATCTAATTAGAAAGGAGAGCTAACATTTTCTCTCTCTGAAGCTCTGTTTCCACTTGAGCTTTTCCAGCATTGTATTGCGAGTCAGTTCCAATTTACTGACTTGTTTAACAAACCATTAGTGGCCTATACTGAAACTGAACAGGAACAATTTCAGTTCCAGATAAACCTCAACCGAGCACCTGATGTGACACATCCTTGCTGATGCTGGGATTACCTAATCGTGTGGATTTGCTTAAAGGAAATCCTATCTGAAGCAATCCTTCTTTACAAAACTTTTCTTTATTCACAACTTTTTCTTTCTGTTACTGTTTGTAGCTTATCTGTGTCTTTACAACTTGCCTTTCTCCCACAGGATCCCAAAATACAAGCTAAGCATCTAGAGTCCAGGGAGATACTGGTTTCTTCTTCCATAAGAAAATTAAGATGCCATACTGAAAGTGGGGCTGGAAGCAGGACGTGGGAATACGAGTGGCAACCCAGTTCCTTGTTCTACAGTTCAGTAAGCTAGTGGTGCTCTAGCTACTTGCAAAAGACCTGTTTTGCTCTACAAAGAGCACAACAGGCAGATTAGGAATAATGCAGCCCTCAAGAGCTTTGTCTCCAAAAGCACATGTTCCTGAGCCAGGCAACAGCCATATTTCATGCTGATGACCATGTCCAAGTAAGGTTTGACCTTTTCTTCTTTTTCTGCTGCTTCTTTTTTTTCTTTTTTGTTTCCCCCCAAATAGGAATATTAAGTACATTTTCTGGATTTTGAATTACAGTAGTTTAGACCTGAGCTGAGCCACAAAAATATATTTAAACAGGAAGTGTATGACTGAAACATTGCATGGCTCAGCATCCCAGTGGTAGTTATAGCTTGCACGAGATGATATTACATGTTATTATCAGGTCTTGATCATGACACTTACATGATTCATAACCAGGTTGGTTTTTTTAAAATCTTCCTATCCTGATACAGAGACTGGGGGGAAAAGCATGTGAAGGTGAACCCAGTGACTGCATACATTGCCCTGTGCTATAGAGAATAAAGCTCTCAGCTCGCTTGGAATTTACTAAAGTTAGCAAATACTAGAGGATATGTACCATAGTTTATTCATTCTTTCCATACCAGAGAGGCCTCCCTCCGAGCAGAGCTTATTCTATTTTCCATCTGGAAATATTCCCCTTTGAGAAGCCAGTGATCTGATAGGGTTGTTATTCTCACTTTGGGAGAAAGAAATGAAAACCTACATGAATTCTGAGGACTTAGTGTCACTGATGGTGTTGTATTATCCAGAATCAAAGAGCTTATTTGCCATTTACACTAAAGCCCTTAGCACCACCGAGGCAGAAAGGTATAGTTTATCCCATTCGCATATTCCTGCACTCGTATGTTGTCAAGAGATTTAATAAAGTGCCTTAGAGTTAATGAAGTTGAGGCTTGCAGTTTTTACCAGCATGTATATGCCTGCAGCTTAAGTTCGGCAAGGGTATGTTTGCACGATCCAGATATGAAAACTAGTTCAGAAGCAGTTGAGCTGTCTTAGCATGGAAATCTACTTGGGCTAACTGACCTCACTGAGAAGATGAGACTCCCTCATACACAGGACTGAGTTCAGTTACAGCCAGCTCAGGTCTCCCTCCAACATACTACAGTTAAGGCACATTGCGTTATCCAGTCCAAACACAGATGGGGCCTGAGAGAGCTAATATGTGCTGTAAATACTAAATCACAGAAAGTTCGCACAGGCATCCAGCGTATTCAGATACACAACATGTAATTAACAAGTTACAGGAGACTGAAAGCTGTAACTGAAAAAGCAGCTGCCAGGCAGCCTGTGCACAGGGCTGTCCTTAACACTCAGGAGCGTTAGGCCTGCTTGGAATTTGCAGAGGAAAACTGGAGTTAAAGAGGGCAACAATCGCATGTTTTGTGCAGTACTTGGCTGCACTGCCAGTGAAAGGAAAAACAGACTCGGGCTCATACGCACTTTACTAATCCCTTGCTTTGTTTTCCCTTACCTCACCCTAACACCTTTCAAATTACCTTATTGACATAAACAGCTCATTACATTGCACAGACCTTTTGTATTTGCAGCAGTTTTAGGGAGGAGTGATAGTCACACAATGGCATCTGCAGCTGATTGACATATATTTGTCCAACTGTTTTCAAGTCCAAAAATCAGAGCAGCCTCCCTCTCAGGGAATGCAGTGCCAAAAGCACGCATACATGTGAGGCTGTCTGAAATTTTAATTGCACAAAGGTCAGGAAGTTCAGGCTGAAGGTTCCCAAAGCAGCTAGAGCCCCTTTCCCGTGCATGTATCACATACAATGGGGTCTTTCACTACATAATCACACAGAATGGGCAATTCAGCATGCTGCTTAACACACAAAACCATCTCCTATGCTGCAGAGGACTTCCACTCCTCTTCTGTCATCTCAGAGGAACTCCTCTACCTCTTTCCATCCCTACGAGTGCTGTGTTCTGAAAACCCCTACAGAACCAGTTACAAGAAAACCTGCATGTCTAAGTAAGGACACAAATTCAGCAAGGTCTCAAGTACATTACATATCTTGAAGAACACCGCTGGGCTCACTGATTGATGCAAGGACTTCAATTTAGGCACATTTAAACAGTGTCCAGGTGAGTTTCTGTATCCTGAATGTGGAGGAGACTGATTCCAAGTTCTTCAAATTCTTGCTGTGATAGACAGAAGTCAGTGACCTTTAGTGATTTAAAAAAAAAAAAAACAAAACCCTAAACAACTGTTTTAAGATGGATTTGATGATGAGTTCATGAGTGGAGTTAGGAAAACTAGGGGCTAATGATGGCAACAGACTAGATTTAGGGAGTCTTCAAATCTTACTCAGCCCTGTGGTCCTCTTTTCCTCTACACTGATTTTGTTTATGCATTGGTGACTCACTTCTATATCAGCAGTTCAGGTGTACTGCCATCTCCCAGCAATTCTGGATCAGCTGCCAAATCTCTGTAGGAGATTTCAAAAGCTCTCAGAGAAGATTTGAGTCATTTTCTGCAAGCAACTAACCAAAGCCAGCCTCTGCCTCTACTGATAGCTTCAATGTGTCTGAATCCTTCACCTGGCATCTATGGAATGCACAAGATGCTTAAAGGAAGGCCCGGGTGTGGAAAAGATCCTTATTTTTTCCATATGGTTTATGTATGTGCTTATCTGGAGAAGAAGAGAATTAAGAGATTGTTCTCTGTACCAGCTTAACATACACCCAAAAGGACAGAACATGAAAAACAAACAAACAAAAAAAAAAAAAAAAAAAAACACTGAAACAAACAAAGAGCAGATTCTCAGTCTTTTCAAATTATGATTATGTACAAAAGTAAAATTTGACTTGTCTTCTTTTCTTATTACTGTTCTCAGTTCTATTGTAGCGGAGTCTGCAAGCTGCAACTCAGCTGTCACATTATGCTGAATTCTCTAAACAGACAAGGAACAGGGCCGTCCCTGTTAGCAGTGCTAACATATTGGCAAGACATGAGTCAGAAATTTTATAGATGGGAAAATGAGGTGTGAAGAGGGCAAGTGGTTTCTTTCAGGTCACACACAAAGCCTTATGGCTGAGTGGGACCTGACACTTGAGTTTCCCTGGAGTTTGCCTACATTGTCAAGTAACTGCATTCATAGCCAGTCTAAATACCCGTCCACCCATGCTGCGTATAGGTCAGATTATTCCTCACATTCTTTCAGGACAGAGCCAAATGGGTCTCTGCTAGAGGAAACCTAGGTACTATTGAAAGGATAGTTAATTCTATGTCCTGCTCCAGACAGCTGGCACTGAAATAAACTGTAGTTACAAACCACACTGAACCTGAGTCCAGTTTTACAGCACCGCCTACCTCAGCATGCTTTGCACTCTCAAGCATTCTGACAAATCCTCACACTACATGCTTGGAGTGTAATTTATACCACTGAATCAATCTGATAAAAGCATCGTCTCAGTGAGCTGCAATACATTTCTTGTTGGTGCTGTTTAAAGGGAAAATATTTCAAAATATTGATCATATCTAGGGCTAAAGGGCTGCCATGTAGTTCTAGGGGAGGTGAAAAAGTATTCAGTACAAACATTGTCAGCCTCATCTTGAGCGGGTTAGCCTTGAGTATAAGTCACACTACACCACTTGGACAGGGAAAGGTACCTTTGGCAATGTAGATGTATTGACACAACCAAGTGGAAGTCTGTGAAAAAGTAGAAGAAAAGCAAATCATTTATTTTTGTTAAATTGATTAGGGCTGCATGTTAAAAATGAACTGAGAGGTAAGCTATCTCAACCCAACCTGGGTAAGCCACCAGCTTTAATCAAAGCAAGTCTCCACTGATGCTGAGCATGACTTACACAGTTAGGATCCAAGATGCTTTTGCACAAAATGGAAATAAGATATGCTGGGTCAAAAGTAGAGTTAGTCTCCTGGGGCATGATGTGCTAATTCTACAATACACTATAGCTCAAGCACTAAAGCAGGATTAACTCACAATGCCCACTGATTAAAAAAGAGAAAAAGACCAGACCTTACATCGCACAAAACAAACGACTGGATACCAGCCAGATGTTTGAGCAAATGTCTACTTCCTCCACTAACACGTGCTGCCTCTAACTCTCTGGGAAACTTTCCCTGATGGTACTGATGTGGCAAAACAAATACTTACTCAGTCTTCCCAGCTTAGTCACTTACACTACACTCCCATGAACTCTGATGCACATTCCTTATCTTCAGCCAGAATTCCCTGCAACATTTGTAGCAGTTGAGCACTGCTTTATGAAGAATTTATAAGCAGGTCTCAGGAAGATTTCAGATTTATGGCTTGCATGTAACAACGTGCTTCTGCACAAAACAGCACATGCGTAATCCTAACAGAGAAGCTTCATGAGAGCTCGTAACTGGAAATCAGTACTGGGGCAAGCTCAGATAAATGTGATATGTAAAAAATGAATATGAGATATGGCAACTGTTTGAATAAAGTGACTGGATATGAAATTGGCTCTCTTGTACTTGCGGACTTTGAGTTGGGAGGTCTTTCTTGGAGGTAAGTGCTAGATGAGTTGAAGAATTTGAAGAAGAGATTCTTGGGAAATTTTGGCTACATAGAATAGAAGTAATGATCATCGTTTTTTCTCAGCATAACATCTATTTATCCACCAGCTGCACAGAATCTTAAGAGACTCTGTCTACAAAGGTCTACATGAATGCAGATATTCGCACTTAAATACTGAATTAACACTGAGACAGCTAATCATGAAGCATTTTGTGTGCAGGGAATTGGGGAAAAATTCGATCAAAAATCTTCCTTCTGACGGCAGTCCTGTGATTCATTTTTACCTGTTTGATGACATTTTATTCCCTGTCTCACTTAGTAGTGAGCTATTGCTTTCCAAAAGGCCATTAGGGTAGTCCAGGAAAACCATAATATCTGATTAGCACCCATTACAATAGAAATCCGCTTTCTTCCCAGGAGAAGAGAGAGGAAAAGAGAAGTTCAGCAAGTGCTGGTAGAACTGTCTGTAGTTTGAATTACTAATGTGTGATGTAATGTACCTTGGCTCTCCCTTCCAGCCTGAGCACTGTTCAGACTGCTGTTTCAGGCTGCAAGCAGCCAGAGCAGGCATCACACAGACATCAGCGAGCTCATACCCAGGGAGAGGTTGTGGCTGAGGTCAGGGCAACAGTACAGACTCCACTGCAGCGTCTCCTTGTTAATCACGGGATATCAGTGGTGTTGATCAACGCTGTGGAACAGTAATTGGGTGTAGACGATAAGGTGCAACTCCACCTACTCCTTTCCCTCCCAAGCAACTCATTAGATATACCAGTTACATAGATATATACCAAAAGTCAAAATTTCCACTGAAAAACCCGACAACCACTTTGTAAGGCAGGGGCCCATACTACCTTGGCCTGGGGCCTTCTGTAACAGATTCCACGTTTATACACATGAATCTTCCAGAGGCCTGTGGCTAAATCCAGAAGAATTCGGGGGGTGTAAACATGGGGCCAAGAATTCACACCTAAATAGCTAAGTGATCAGTAAGTGCATTCCTTTTCAGTTTTGTTTAGCACTGGTTTGACAGCTTTCCACATGCTTTTTCTCTGTTTCAAGAGTTGTACAGGAGCAGTGTAAATCTATATGAATGCTACTTTTAAAACTAGCTTTAGGGTTCCGTTTCTATAGGTCACACTCAGTCTGCCCTGCTGCAGAATGTGCTGCAGTTGGAGCTTGTAGTGCTTGTTATCATGCAGCTGTGTGCTGGAACTAGAAGGAGAACAAAACAATGAAAGAGACTAAAGATTAGCCAAGTTTTGTTTAACACGTATTTGAACTATTGACTTACAGGTGAGAGGCTCTGTATATCAGTCCTCATCCCTCTCATTACTCCTCCCTTTTGGCAAAATGCTTTAGAGACCTACTTATTGCGGTGTTTCTGAAATCATCTGGATGGACCCCATGTGTGCTGAGTGCAGAGTAGTTAAGGGATTTAGCTGCAGAAAGCCTTCATCACCTCAGCCTTTGGCACAGTGAACACTGAACTCTGGAGTTAATCTCTTCAGATAATAAAGATAATAATACTGTCAGAAAATAGAAGCTCTGAATGGAACAAATAACGGAGAAGCAAGCTACTGAGGCTGGATAACAGACACACTAAAAGTCCTTATGGGACCAGAACACAGAACGGATGAACTGCACATGAAAAAATGGCCTTCTCTTATGCACAGTTTCTGTGATGGATGACTAAAAATTAGTCTTGCATTAGCTCCTTATCTCCTAAGACTCGAAAAAATAAAAGTTCATTACATCAGAATGAGGAACAATGCGTTGAATATTATAGAAGTGTTACGTGAATCAATGGCACATACTCCACTGCAATACTCTACTCATCTCCAAAAGAAACACAGAGGAGGTTCCAGAGCTAAGTAATGAATGTAACCAGGGGCAGAAGAAAGTTTCTTTACAGAGGGAGACTGAGGCCATTGAGATCAGAATGAAGATGCTTAAGAAAAATCAGGAAATGACCCAAAAATATTGGGTCAACACTGAATATTGGATCAATACTTCAGAGGCTGTGTAAACCTGTAGCATCGGCTTTGTACACTGTTGAGCTCACCGTTTTGCTGCCATGTATGTGCAATGATTTTGAAGATTGTCAAAGTGGGGGGGAAAACTGGGCCAGATTAACATAAAAATTAAAGTATTATTCTGAAGAGGTAAGGTCTAGCTCACTTCTTGTAAAGGAGAAAAGAAGAATCTGGGCAGTCACTGAGGGAGTCCCTGAGGCCAGGAATTCAGCAGCATATAGGAAAGAATTGGAAATTTCCTAGGGAAGGAAAATGCAGAGGGGCAGAGGGTGCAATTCACTGAAAACGCACTGAAATACAATGTGCTGGGCATAACTAATTCCTCACAGATTAAGAGCAGTGGAAGGAAGTCATTTCAACCAACATCAGGTTATTTAGTATTTGCTACTGAGACCTCTACAGCTTTCCTGAAGCAATTAGTAGAGGCTACGTACGGACACAAAATGCCAGAATATTTAATCTCATGTGGCAATTCTTTTACTTTTGGAAGTAAAAACATAGGTTACAGAAGACCAAATAGACGTACAACAAGTGGATGAAAGAAATACATTTGTCAAGAGGACTGCCTAGGATGTAACAGGTTATTTTGCAAGAATTCAAATAAGCTAAACTTTAAGGCATTACAAGAATTGCTGAAGGTCGGGTAAGTCAAATTCTGTGCTCAGTTACACCAGTTCAAGCTTATTGTTTTCTCCTGTGGTACAGGTATGACTGAATGGAAAATCACCCTAGGTCCAGCAAAAGTTACATCTGGTCACACTTCTCAGTCAATGTTCTACAAATTTACCACCAAAACGAAAAAGAAGAACCGCTGCACGATGCATTTTATGAGGGAAAATAAAGTCTCTTTTGGAACATTCACTGACAGCAGCGGAGTCAGTTCGGCTGTAGTTCAAATGGGAATCCTTATTACAAAAGAAAACAGTGATCTACCGCCCAAATGCAGCTGAAAGGAACTGTTATATAGCACATTGCACCATTCCCAGAGAGCCTGTGTAATCCTATCTATAGCTCCAGCCCTGAACATCGTGGCCCAAACTCTTCCGTTTGTTACGTGTGTGCAGTGGCTTCAAGGAACATTAAGTAGGGGAGATTTGGCCCCAAATAAGGCAAAACAGATGGCTTGACCATTTTGCCTCCTTCTGCACTAAATAAATAAATAAACAGCTCACTGCAAAGCAGCTGCCCTTCAAATGCCTACTCAGCTTAGGAGACCATACAGTAGTCTCATTCCTAGCCAGTGAAGTCAGGCTGTAACCACGACAGCAGAGAGTGTAAATCTCCACTGTATGAAATGGCCCAGGCTGATAAAGCAGATTGTTGTGCAAGTACATCTGTGTCTGTGTCAGTGTCTAGATAAAGTGAGAAAGCGTTTGGCTTAGGGAGGGAGTGAGGGGCAGCAAAGAGCCCACCAAACCCTTTACCGGAGCAGCTGTGGGAGAGCTGCCAGTTGGGTCGCATGAGCACTGCAGGCGGGCTGAAGCACAGGGTGTGGAGGTCACAGGAAGAGGAGGCAGACAGATGGGAAGGGATAATCCAGTAAAGGAAAATCACCCCGTGCCAGCTGATTCTGGCATCACGCAGTGATGCTATCCCTCAGGGGGAAAGTGCTCAATCCAGCCTGACCTCAGTCTAAACATTGCAGTTGTTGCACAGAGAAAAGATCAGAAAAAGACAGCTCTTTTGCTCCAGCCTGCACTCCTGACTTGACAAACTGGGGCCCACGAGCTGGCAGCACACGCATCTATAAAGATAGGGAAAGTGACAGCCTCCCTTTAATCATACTAAATCTGGCACTAGGTCAAGCTTTTCTTTATCCTTTTCCAGTGGAACTGGAGCCTTCTTTCTTTCTTTTCGTTAAAATAAATGAATGTATGATTGATGATCCTGGAGCCTGATATCTCCCACGTATTCAGAGATCAGCTACAGCAGTGGCAACTGCCAAAATAGCGCATGCTGATGGGTTGCAGCCCTAATCTCCAGACACCCCTCTAAGGGCAAGAAGCCTGTTTCCATGACCTTGTCAGCCACTGGCTTCTCTGCTGCTGTGGAGGTAAAAGCACAGGGGTGATCTTGTAAGAAGGGGGTCTTAACCAAAAGGAATCAAGCTGTGGCCAGCCTGCTTGTCCCAGAGAGGATGCTGAGAGACAAGAGAGCAGCAACATGGTGACTTACACAATGGTAATGTAGCAAAGCATAGCAAAATTGAAAGGAAAACCAACTGAGGAATTAAAATCCTTCCTCTTACCATCCAAGCATGTTGGTACACTGAGAATGGGCAATTCCTCCAGAGCTTAATTCCATTTTGGAGAGGGTGTTGAACTGAATCCAAACATAAAACTAGTTTGAACTGATTTTTTTTTAATCTCAGACCACACATGAACTTTTATTTTGATGATTTTGCTGGTGCTGAGCCAGGATGAGCAAACATTGATTTTTATGGTTCAGAATAACAGAGCAGAATTCGACATTGTCACCAGGGACCTTCCTGCATGGGAACAGCTTGTGTCTAGAAGGTCTGAACCTCACAGCTTTAGACATTCAACAGCTTTCCCACCTCTCCCAGGATGTATGGCTCACCCAAACATGCACCGTGATGCTGCTTTGCTGTGCAGACCTTTGCAGTAGGCTGTTTACCAGAGCAACTTTTTCGCTTGCCTAAATTGATGCCCCTCACCAGAGGAATCAGCCATTTTTCTTTTCTGCTCTGTATGAAATGGCCTTGGAGCTGCTGGGCCACTTCTGTGTCTGCTCCTCCCAGCCCAAGCTCCTGGATGCACCCTTCAGTACACCTTAGGTCCCAGATGTGCTTGTGCATGCACTGTGCAGGTACAGGGGAATCAGGGAAGGCAAAGAAGCCTCCAGTCCTTCACCACTGGCACCCCACATTTTCCCTTCCCTGCCAAAATACAGTACCTACCCACCTTTGTGTTGCTCCAGCTTTTCTTCTCAACAAAGCAGATATAGAGAGGTACAGAGAAACTGTCATACAGTTGTGCCAGAAATGTATCACTGCAGCCCTAGCAGAGAAGCAGATTAACAAATTCTTTCCTGTCTTGAGGCTCAGCATGTAAAGGCATCCTCACTGCAACTGCTCGCTGAAAGCTCTCAGTAACATCAGTGCCAGATGACAGATTTGTCTCTGAACATTGCACTTTTTTTGCCATGTTTTGCATCATCCTCATCCTTATACATAGAGCTGCCTCAGTGTGGCCACAGACTTTTCTGGGCTTCTCCTCATCCGTCCACATAGATGATGAGAAGGACAGTCTGAAAACCAGCGGACCACAATAAACTACAGGATCACAATCTACCTAGCTGCCCCAACACAAATTTATCATTATATTCCTTATTCACTCAGACCTGTGCTGCACAACCACTGGGCCACCTCTCTGAGGCCCCAGAGAGCCCAGAGGTTTACATCCAAATGAACAACGGCTCATAGAAGTTTCTGAGGGCTGAAAGTCCCAGAAACAAAACAACATATTCAACCTGAGACACGTCTCCCACTTAAGTGCTTCTGGGATATTTCCTTCCTGTTCCCTACAGACACAGACAGGTTTTCTTTTAAGAAATTCACTCCTCCTCGATTGGACTTTGTTTTACAATGAGAGTTAAACGAGAGCAGAAAGCTGGAGATTGTGGGTAACTGGCAAGATCAAACTATGAGAGTTGTTTTAAAAGTGATTTGATACTTAATGAATTGCAAACTCAGTATGAGTACCAGCTGGAAACAGCTAAGCCCTTAGCCAGCAAGAGATGGGAAAGAACAACGACGAAATGAGTCAACAACGCAGATCTCCTGGAGAAAAGACTTCTGGCACAGCAGGGCAATGCAAGCAAACCTGTTGTATATAGAACTGGTCCTTGGTTGAATACATCGATCTTAGAGGTGACCCCAAACAGAAGCTCAGTTCAGGTGCACAGAGAAATACATAGGATGACTGCGTGGTTTGAAGCCTGGGCTGGGAGCCAGAAGTTTCCAGTTTCCCTTTTTCCCAGTTCAGCTTATCTGCTTGTCCCCAGCCTTTGCTGGCACACAGGCAACAACACTGTGGAAGTTATGATTCGCAGGCAAATCGTTCATGGCTCTCTGTCAGCCAGCCAGGCCAGAGGCCCTGGGGTCCTTGTCTCAGACCACATGCTCTTCACAGTAGAGGCTCCAGGAACACTAACCTTTATTGCACACCCTTCCCAGCAAGGATGAGTGCCAGAAATTAAAGCATTCACCTTTTAGATTGAAAAGGAGATGAGTGCTCTGTAATACGTCAGCTACAGGCCTTCAGTTACAGACCTTTTTCTATGTTTAAGGCCTGACATCTCCCCTACGTTCAAATGCACCATTTTGCTCTAAAATGTTAGGTGACTGTATCTATACCAGATCATGGAGGATTAAGAGGGAATATGTAGGAGTGATTTATTTACGCAATGAGTGTTCTAACCTTGGTCCAAAACATTTGTTTTCTTTTTTTGGTGGGAAGGACAGGCTGAATTCTCTGTTTCAGAGTCAACGTTGCTAGCAGAGAGAGATATTAAATATGCCTCTTGGCAATGTGGTTGTTCCATAAAGTCAAAATGTTTTTGGATTCAGTTCTGTACTTCATAAATTTATGATTTACCCTGGACAACAATCTTTAAAAATGATGATATGGTAACAAATTATGAATATTGGGCCAAATTCTTCGCTTCTTAAGAAATTTTTCCCACAGTCTTCCTCTAGGCTCCATTAAGAAAAAGATAATGTGGCTCTCAGAATTTGTTATTTCTCAGTAAACAATACAAAAGTGTAGCAGAGTTCAAAAGGACAGCATCACCATCATATAATTCAGCCTCAGGAGTCTGAAAGAAGACAGTCTTGCACTGAGTTATAACTTTTTCTTCCTTGGATTCTGATCCTTCTTTGCCATGTCTCCTTGAAAGCTGAAACAAGCTGGGGACAATTTACACCTTTAAAGATCATTGCAAATTTTGTTGGATTTATTCCTTATTCTTTCTATATATCTAGAAAAAAGGTGAGTTTGAATAAAACTCAGTCCATCAGTTCTGAGATGGAAATACACAGCTCCTAAGCCAAGGAATAGGTAAATGTGATTCTCTACCTTTTCTTTGGGGGCAGAGGAAAGAGTTAGTATTTTTCCAAAACTGTTTCATTCATTTTGCTGAAAAATTGTAAAGAAAACAATTACTTGGTAAGGAGACTCCAAAACAAGACTCTTTTCCCCTGCTTAGCAGCAGCAAAGCTAATTTTCAGTCCCCACTATAAAATGCCTTCTGTGCTCAGCCGTGCAAAATAAAGAACATTGCAGATGAAATAAAATGTATAGAGATTTCTTGCTTCCTGTCTCTCCTTCATAAAAGCATTACTTTGGACTTTTCCTCTCTTCTTAGCGACTGATTGCCACAAAAGTTGTAGGAATATAGTTATCTTGAAGATTTCCAGCAGGTTTAAGAGTTGCCACACGAAAATAAAAAGCAAGGTTAGCTCGCTAACTTAGCTGCAAAAAGAGGGAAAAAAGGAGAGGAAAAAAAGAGTTAAGTTCCCTTACTTCATGTTAAGAAAACATTATACCAGAGAGAATTTGTCTGAGGAAATTAAAGTGAGTGAGGGTAGGCTAACCACAGCATGCAAGTAACTCAGCCATTTTTTAAGTGTGGGAGACAAGATGATGAGGGCTTCCAAGTCCACATTCCCTGATGACATAATCTCAGATGGAACAGATGCACTGCTGCAGACATGGACAGATGCACTGCTGATGTTAAGCCCAAAATCAGCATTCTCCTTCACAGATTTGGCTCGTTCAGCTAAGGAGTATTTAGAGAGGTTAACTATTTAGCTGTAAGTGTTTCACTCAACACTGAAATTCACAGTGAAGGTTTCATTCTTGGGGCCATAATTTCTTCACGGTTTCAAACCAAAATTATCTCAATTTGTTTCAGCACAAATAAAGGCAATGAAACCTAAGGATGTGGCGATGCCTTCTCACATGACAAAATTAACTTCACTCCTTTTTTCCGCTTGAAATATTTCAAGCCACTGGAATGTTTTGTAGTCTAGATCTTTTGTGCATTTGGGATTAAAGATAGCCAAGATACTTCATTTTTGAAATAGTCTTCTGTATCATAAAGCTAATTTTTTTCCCCTAATAAAAGTTAATTAAAGTCTGGTGGATACAGCTGGATTCATTTCATAATTCAGAACAGCACGTGAAGCACAGTTCTACCACAAAAATTCTCAGTTCCCTCTGCTCCTTTTTTTTCTTTTGGCTTGTTTGCTTTAGTAAGGGAAATTTCATCATGTGAAATGCACAACGGAATAAACTCTGCACTCAGTCCTCCCCACTCTTCCCCATCCAGCCACTTTCATTTCAAAGAAGTGCCCCCATTTCACGAGGATGTTCCTCTCAAGCAAGCCAAACCTTCTGCTTTGGCACAGCCACACTAGAAATCTGGGTGATGAAGCTCAGAGATGCATTCTGATCTCGTACAATTTGTTGCTTTGAGATATTCAAGACAGCTGTCCCATGCTCTCAGAAAGTCGACTTGGCAGAGAAGGAGGAGATATTTTGTACCTCTGCCACCACCCAGGCCAATTCACTCCCTCTGGCCTCACTCACAGAAGACTTCCCACACAGGGAGGTGCAGCCCGAAGTCTGTTCAACCCATGGCTGCTGTCAAAAGATGTCACGGAATGTGTTTGACACCATTTGCAACCTGCATGACCTACCTTTATGTAGCAAAAATTTTCGCACGGTGCACTGACCAATCTCTCCGCTAGCATATACAAAGGAGCATTTTTCAGTGTCAAATCAAAAGCCTCAGCCTCACCTAGCAGAAAAAACTGAGGAGTCCCAGTACAGTTCATGGGGGAACGTGCATACATGGCAAACGAAATGCACATCTCATTTGCCAGCTAACAGCTTTATTTTCACAAGTGAAGCATCACCATAGCCCAGTGACCAGTCTGTTGACTACTTACATAGCGACCTTCATTTTTTACCCTTAGATCTCAAAGCAACTTACAAAGAGAAGGGAAAGTCTTTCTCAGAGATCAAGAGCTTTTACAGAGGAGGAAACTGATGCATGCTGAGATAATGTAAAAAAGATTAGCAATGTAGGCAGCAAGTTAGAGTCATGGTTCTGAGCAGCTGGCAAATCTCTTGAAGCGGAGTATTATGTTCTAATCATTTTGAAACTACAAGGAGAACGGAAGAAAGCTCCTATGTGTTTTTCTCAGTGAACCTATCGCAGATCAATCTATGCTTTCAGAAACTAAAAAAAGAGAAAGATCATCTGATTCTTCATCAGCTGTGGAGTACATACTATACCAGTTACTGTCATTTCCTAACTCTTCAAAGGATTTAGTACTCTCTTATTCACCCTGTCCAAAACAGAACAATAAGGCCTGTAGTGACTTAAGTTATTCAACTACATAGTAGAGTTTCCTCAATAAAAAACATCTGGTACTGCACAAAACAACTGCAAAGCTACAGACTAGAATGATATTTGCAGTCCTGTGCTCTCAGTAGTTAAGAACCATATTGCTTTACTTAAGCAGAGTGCAAACCAGCATAACTGAAAATAAGGTAACTAAGACATAGCCCTCTAAAGCCTTTTACATCTCTTTTGCTGAGGTTTAATTCCAGTGTCACACAGTCACACAGATTTAATTAGAATATGCAATAGCATTACTGCTGGGAGAGGCAGATGATGTAAAGCATTTGAAGATACCTTGGACAAAGGACAGTCAAAAACTGTCTTGCATAAACACTGTAAATACAAGTTTCATCATTTTTGTGAGCCAGGCAGAGCATTGTAT
Organism: Penelope pileata; assembly: GCA_013396635.1. Lineage (NCBI taxonomy): Eukaryota > Metazoa > Chordata > Aves > Galliformes > Cracidae > Penelope > Penelope pileata. The sequence continues at coordinate 181,636 of WBMW01004278.1, forward strand.
TTAATTAAATACTGTGATACAGATACTACATTCTTTATCCCAACCTTAGAAAATAAGCTACTAACAAGATCCAATCAGAGCCCACTAATCTTATGAACATAACTGGCAAGCTATCTGACCTAATATGAAAATAAGTTCTGTCCTCTCATACTAATTTTTTCTAAGAATATCTTGTGATAGTTTCATCGCTACAGGAACAGGTGTTTTTTTTTTTCAGAATAGAACAAAATCTATTTGTTCACATTCCAAGTATGGTAGTTGGATCAGTTGGCTAGGAAACTCTAAGCTTGAGTGACGCTACAGACCCTGTTTTGCTTACCAATACCTTCTTCACAAAGGCATTTTCACATTTCAGTTTTCAAACAACAGAATTTACTGGAAAAAAATAAAAATAAAAAAATGAGTGAATGTTCCATGTAGCTAAAGATGATTATCAGAGGGAGACCTGAAGCATGATGGGTTGGGAATGGTTCTCCCTGGAAACATCGTCTTTAATGGAAGATTAATGGAAGCCAAGCAAACTCATCTGGAACATGAAGATGAAAATCATAGGACAACTTTGGGTAAAAACGGTGATGTCATCAAGTGGCCAGGTGAGACATGCAAAGGTTCATTCTCAGCACACAAGTGGTCACCATAAATATATCCAAATGAAAGCTGAAGGTCACTTATTCTTGTCTGTGCAGTGAGAGAATTAATGCAAGGAGAGAACATGACAAGAATATTTTGTAAGGTTAGCCACTCAGCCACTGATTTTTGACAAGGTTATTGCTTTCAAAAACAGCTAGCTACAGTGCCCGACTGTGACTGGCAAAGGAGGGAAGTTGTTCTGCAGATGTAGCGACTGCAGCTTGGTATCATGATGTCAGCACTTTGGGTTCTTTAGAACAGAAAAGCAGCCTTCTGGTCATGAGAGGTACTCCAGTTCTCTTTGCAGAAAATACAAGAAATCATCTCTACTGCCGTGACTGGACTGACTTGGGTGGCTGCATTCCATTCCACCTTCTGTGGGTAGCCTGGCCTCAGGTCTCTGTTCATCCAGACCACAACTTGGCACTCAGATAAAATGCTTCTGTTTATTCTTATCTCTGCTATGAGGAGTAGGTTTGGTTTGGTGTCACAAAACCTTATCAGTTTTGGTTTTGTTCTCTTAGTTCAGACATGAGTTTATACCAGGGTTCCTTTATAATTAAACCTCAGTGGTTAGATGGGTAAGATGGCAAATTCCAATTTTAGGCTATTGACCTTAAATGAAGCTAACTTCGGCTACTGAAGTGGTGGTAGAGCTTGTCTTGTTATGACTTTGAGGATCTCACATTTCTGATGTTCTAAAATGAGAGCTATGGTGTCTACTTTTTAAATTTACTTTTGCAGGCTTTTCAAGCAGCAGAGTGTATAATGACTAGTTTCTCTTTGATTGCATCAAAAATATTGAATCTCTCAGAGTAAAACCACGCTTGCAAGGAACTCATCAAGATCAAATTATCCATTAAAAAGCAGAAGATCTTATGATCTTGCAAAGGCAAGAGGTGGAGGGTCAGAATCCTTCTGTGGCAGAAGTTCAGTGTAGTTAGCAGAATTATGCCACAGAGACATCTCCTCTTTAGAAAAGTTGCTTCATTCAGTAAGATGCTTCCCAACACATCCAGTGGAAATGTTGTTTTAACCAGTGAAGTTTTCTTTCTTGTGGCAGGGCCTCAGGGCTTTGGTTCAGCCAGTTTCACAACCAAAACTACCCTATGGTTAAATGATATAAATACCAAGCTTTAAAAAAAGAAAAGCAGAAATAAGAGGCAAGGAACAGGGGTTGGCTTTTCTATAAATATTCACCTAAGTTCAGTGCAGATATTTCTAATACAGAGAAGACTGATTTCACCAAATATGTCTAGGAATTAGCAAATCACCAGTTCTCAAAAATTGTTCCCTGGCAAGCTTTTGCTTTTGTCATTCTCTCTGGTTATTAAAAAAAAACCTTCTCCTCAGAGATAACTTCCCTACCTCCTGACAGGTTCCTTCACAACGCTGTTGACTCTGGATACCACAGAAATGCCTAAAAATACTCAAATATGTTTAGTGTAGAGACAGGTTTTAATCTGTAGGGCTCAACACGCTCACCAAAGGAAGGAAGGAATAGACTTTCATCATCCGGATGGGGAAGATTCTTATCACACAGATTTTTAGATCAAGGTCTTTTACTGCAGCTAGCTAATACCTTCTCTGTTGAGCAGCCCTGCTCATGACAGCAGGCTCTTTGCAAAGGAAAGCACTGTGTAACATGGGCAAGGGCACTGCAGTCTAGCCAAGCACAATTTGCCTAAGCTGATACAAATTTGTAGGAGAGCCAAGTAGATGGATTCTTGAGATAGGCACCAAAAACGCCCAGAGCCAGAGAAATATTTTAAAAAGAGAAGTTCATGAATATGCAAGTGACTGTTGAACTAAGAGAGCAGTTAAATAAAAAGAACGGACTGGATGGTGATGTCCAGGGCAGGGGGAATGAGACACATCTTTCCCACTGTAACAGGGAAATTGAATAGACTACAGTGAATATAAAATGTATTAACTTAAAAATTGCTAACGTTAAATGATATCCTCACCTCTTTACTGTCTCCCTGCAGAGATAGGTTTGGTGAATCTTTGGACCTAGCTAAATTCCTTTTGAAGGAGGAGTTAGGAACATAGATAAACACATTTTTTGTATAACTTACTTACTTAGAGAGGTCCCTTTTCACTGACATAGGAATAGTGAAAATTGCCAGTAGGTTTCTTCCAATTGAAACATCTTCTTAACCCCTCACTTTTCCCCACAGGTAAACATCATTCTCTTGGTCTCAGTCGCTCTTTAATGTATCTGTTTATTTTACTGTTTCCTCCTCCTCATCAGCACATTTTTTCCAGCATTGGAAACTATATAGGATAAATTGCTTTCTTTAAGCCCAGCTTGCTTCTGTGATAGACCTGGCCAAATTACAGCTAAGCTAGTACCAGGAAAAGGCTTGGGTCATGATATGGAATTGTTCAGCTGGCTTGCTTTGGCAAGAGGCATATCATCTGTTTATATCCCATGTGTTAAGGTTTGCAATCTTTTCCACGTTCTTTTTCTCCTATAAAGGACAGCAAGAACTGCCACTTTATCTTCCCAGATTTGACATTCTTATCCACCTTCTAGGAAGACACTGTCACACAAAGTCATCCAAAGAGTAAAAAAGAGAACTGCAAGAAATACTTGCTAACTTGTATGGAATGCAAAGCACTGAACTACCTAATATTCTGTTAGCTCACAGATATTACTTATCACCAGCCTGGGCCAACACTTTTTCTTGGAGTATTTGGAAAAGAGTTGTCCTTCATAAGATGACTCATCATAAGCTACAGAGGGACTCTAGAATATAAGTTGTGGTAGTGGAGTGATACTGGTTTGTCCTCTTTTATCTCAACAGACCGATAAACCAATGCTTGTTGAATAGTCCAATTATCAGACAATCTGGTGCTCACTTCACAGTCAGCAGTCTTCATTTCCAGATTTTCATAAAAGGAGCCTTCTTCAGATGAAGTGCAATGTCCCTAATGTCTGACAGCCCCTAGCTGGCTATGGTTAGAAGCTAGACTAGAGGGTGATCACACTGTGAGCTAACACGTCAACTTTGCACAGGGTACAGCTTCATCAACATGGGGTGGAGGAGTTACTTAGATCAGATCAGACTTCAAAACAGGCAGGTGGCAGATAAGCCTGCTAGAGTTAAAATACATCAGTCTACTATATGGGCACAGGTACGACTCAACACTGAGGAAATTAATGCGGAAGGGAAGACAGGTAGATTTATATTACACACAAGGAAGAAATTCTTTACTATGAGGGTAGTGGGGTACTGGCACAGGCTGCCCAGAGAAGCTGTGAACGCCCCGTCCCTGGAAACGTTCAAGGCTGGGTTGGATGGAACTTTGAGCAAGCTGATCCAGTGGGACGTGTCCCTGCCCACGGCAGGGAGTTAGAACTAGATGGTATTTAAGGTCCCTTCCAATTAAAATCATTCTATGATTCTATGACATACTAGCAATGGCCCCTTCTCTTCATCTGTAAAACTGATAGGACTAGCACATTAGTGGAGTTACCAGAATTAATGTGTTAATGTTTGCTAGTGCTCAGCTGCTGCAGGAATCATGCCTTCTCTGTAACTAAATAATAGCACACAGTTAAGTGCCCTATAGACTGACGAGCTAGCCAGTGCTAAATGCTGGAGGGGACAAGAGATTGGTGCTAGGCAAGGAGTTGGGTGTTGTTTTTATTTTTTACACAGTAATTTCTTTAGATCAGTCTTTTTCTTAGTCGTGTCAGCAGTGTTTAGCCCAGTGATATATTTAGAGTTGAAAGGCTGTGGTTTTTTTCTCCGTTGTCTCTGTGCTGGCACATAGAGATTACGAATTTCTCTGACTGGCAGTACATGTATTCATTGGCATTGTCTGCTGTTGACCATGGGAATCAACATGACTTGGAAATTTAGATACAGGGATGAGGAAAGGAAGTTGATTCTCACTGAGCATTTTTTTAATTATTTCCCCCCCATAACACCTCACTCAAAATAAATAGCAAAAATTCTACTTTGCCTAAGTCCTCAAACACAGTTTTGATTTTGCTCAGATGTTATGAAAGAACTTCATCATTACAGAAGGAGAATTAGTTTACATACTTGTCCTTATTTCTAAGGCATTAAAAATATTAACACTGGCTCTGCCCAACTAGCATTTAATGTCAGCCTCTCATCATTTCAGCCAAGTGCAATGCTGACTTTGAAAGGAGTCTTCAGTCTAAAAAGTGGCTCTGTGAAAGTGATATTGGGATACTTTGTGCTCACTCTTGTTTTTCAGTCTCAGAATGGACAAGGGTAGAAGCAAACACTTTATTTTTTTGTTTTTCACTGACAGTGTCTTGATATCAAAAATATCAGAAATTCTACCAGAAATAAACTAGGAGAAGTCAGTTGACAGCCTGATTGATGAAGAAGGCAAACAAATGCTAAGCCATCTTCCAGTCGCAGGAGTGGCTGAATGACACTAGAAGAGGAAAAACTTCTCAGTAGCTCAGATTTCTCCTTATCAAACCAAAATTTGCCAGCATACAAAGAAAAACCTCAAATTCTGTCAGCATCACCCTCCCCAGCTACGTAGCAGTCAGACAGGCTCCTTTCAATCAGCTTTACAAGTGCTAACTTTCACTTTTGCTCAATGTCCTCTTCTTTTTACAGAGGAAGTCAGCTCTCATGCTGTGTGCTACTTGTTACTTCATATGAAGTATATATATGGAGAAAGAAAGAACAGGCAAGGCTTCAGATGAAAAGACTGACCACTCGCCACTAAACAAACTAAGAAGCAATGGAAAGATACAGGGCGGTTTTTTTGAAGTCCCCTTGACACATCAGCAGAAAGGTCATCAGGCACAAACATCCTCAGCTTAGGGAGGTTCAGGTAGAGGCTTTCAGTCCACCAGCTGTGAAAACGAGTGCTACTTGCAAACATTTGAAGATCGTCTTCAAAGATTATGGCCATTGCTTCCTACTGCTGTGTGAAGCAGCAAATTATAAGGAAGTAAAACAGGAATGAAAATATTTGGTGGGGATGCTTCCTGAAATAACCTATTTACCTAAAAGAACACTGTTAAATATTTTTAAACTAGCACAAGTTAATTAAACAATTAAAGGTTGCAGAACTTGCCCTGGATATAGGGTCAAGTGCTGAAAGACTTTTTTGTAAATTGAGTAAACTGATGTGGCAACATGAAAAGCAAATTATATGTATGATCACAAACCCTCAAAAACCAGTCCCACGTAAAGGACTTCTGGAAAAGAAGAAAAAAAAAAAAGAAGCATTCAGTTTTCAAATCAGCCAGGAACAAATTCTTCTCTTGCATTTTACACGGGTTTTTTTCCTGCCAATAGGAACAAGATGAAAACAAAAGGGCTCTTTAAAGCAGTTTTTTCAGATTTCTATAATGTAGACCTACAATCCTAGGTGAGATCAAACAGAAAATAGAATGAGAATCTCGGACCAAGTTACACGACTTGACAACGGTAATGTGGTCTTTTACAATGACAGTCAGAAACAGCTTGTTTTGTCACACAGTTTGGATGCAAGAGAGAAGAGAATGAGAAGTCAACCACAACCTGAACTCCTAAACGAGCAACAACAATTGTCCGCTCCTTAATGTGCTGCTCAAACTGAGGACTTCAGAGTCAGATGATGGGAAAGGTTCAACACACACAAGTGTCTGGTTAGGATAACTGGCCCCTGGGCAGTAAAGGATGGAAAATCAAAATAAAGCAGCTGTATCAAAAGGACTTACCTACACACACGGGTGACAATTGCAGCTGTCTTAGCACCCCATGGCTGCGGAACTTCAGACTGTATACAGAGGAATTGGCTTTTCTTGTTCCATGAACAACTTCAAAATATTTCCCAATCTGAATATATTGTCAAAGGACCAAACACTTTCCATCCACCAGAATTATAAACACATTTTCTACTTGAATCACCAAAACATTTCATTATGAAACCTGCTAAGCACTTTAGTGCGATTTTGTGAGTACAGTTTTAAAAAAAATACTTTGCTTACCTTTTCAAAGACAAGTTTTTTTGCATTTGAAAAATGTATTTTGGAGCTTTGGAACTTGCATTTTTTTTTTTTCTGTAATGTGAGTCAAGAACATTTGAAACTGACTCTTGAAAAGCTTTTATGAAAACTTAGGGATTTTCCAGCAAAAGTAAGCATTTAAACCAGGCCTGCTCTGCAGGAGCAGTTGCCTCCCATCACCGCTGTCCACACCATCCCTCTGAACAAGACCATCCTCCACCACTTTTAACATGAACATCCACAGAGGATATTTTCCTTTCTACTTATGCAAGACCCTACAGAAACAAAGGTTCTAGAACCAGCTGTTGCTAAGGCAGTGCAGCCTACCTCTGAGTTGGTTATCTAAGCACGTTCTGTAGTTCCTAGGACTGTAACTAAGCCAAGAGGGAGGTAGGCACAGTCCTTCCTTCTACACAGCTCACTGAACAGAGTTTTTTCTGCAGGGGCTTTTGTGCTGAACCTTGAAATCCTGTCCCCTCTGCCCAAGTGCTAATGATCCCATGGTGTTTTCAGAGTTTTCGGGGTTGTCCTTAAACAAAATCCCACTTCATTTTCCCTTTTCGGGCAGAAAGCCCGGAGCTAATTGGATGCATTCTCTCTCTTCTTCAGTGACTAAATGTAATGCTGATGTGTGCATATAATGTGGGAATCACGTTAATCATAGGCGCACAGATTTCAAAGCCAAGAGTGCTGGTTGTGATGACCTAGTCTGATCCACAGCGTAACACCAGGCATAGAATTTCTGCCAGTGATTTCTGCCTCAAGCCCGTGATTTTGCACCTCAGCTCCCATCTGTATAAACCTAGTCACAGCTTCCAGACACTGGGTTTGTTATGCCTCTCTCTGCCGTGTAAAAGAGTTCTTTGTTACCAGAAACCTTCTACCACACTGAAGCTTTATGGGCTCTGACCAAGTCACCTCTTCACCTTGTCTTTGCTAAAATGAATAGATTAAGCCACTTATATCTCCACCCTCAAGGTAAGGTTTCCAGGCTTTGAATTATTCTATGAAAAGACCACGTAGACCTATGCTCTTGGTATCTCACAAAAATCTTGAAGATATAAGGCTCCTGCAGTGTGGGCTGTTCAAAGGCAGCGCAGTTATTCATTCAGAGGTTAGTCATTTCAGCCCTCCAGTTGGATCCACAGCCTTTGCTTTGAACCCAAGCATGTGTGTTACGTTTCTAATTCTCTCGTCAGCTGGTATTTCTCAATTTATTCTGCAGAATATCCCTAGTTGATTCTGTGATTCTGTGATTAGTTCAAAATGAATCCTAGCATCTGCATATAAGCAGGATCATGGGTCCGTATTCAGGGAAAGGGCTTGGAAACGTCACTGGCATCCATAACAAACTGAGGGCAAAGCGGTGATCAGTAAGGAGGACTTAAGCAATTAGGTGGGATATGACATGAAGCCTTGGCTGTTCTGTTTGAGACGTAACTTCTTAGTTTGGCCTGCTTTGCTGACTTGGTTCTTTAAAAAGAAAACTTGTCTGAAAGGGCTGCTCGCAGTACTTCCTGTTACCTTGCTTGACCTGCCACGTGTATATACATCAAATGCCAGCTTACCAAATGTGCTGTTCCTACAATTACTAGCAAAACCCATGTAATCCACGTCAAACTGGCTCTAGTTTTCATGGCAAGATTCCCAGGTTTTGCAGCAATCTGATGACAGAGAGATCTCAAGTATTTTGCACACATTGAAAAATGGAGACATTGTCAAGTGATTAATCATGAAATTAATAAATACTTAATGCAGAATCCCCTTGCTCTAGTATCTTAATATCCATCTTGCCTAGATATGTACAGATAAATGCACACAAAACTTCAGTTTTCATAATTCTTGCACATAGCTGCATTGTGAAAATCACAGATTTTAAGAGAGCAAGCAAGATTTGGAGAGTGTAACAGAGATTCTTAAGGACCAGATAAGTTGTTTAAGTTGTCTAAGACATTAAGCATTCCATACAAGATGCATACCACAGGGAAACTGTCAACAAAACAGTTATCTAAATTGCTCTGATCAAGATGAGAATTTAAAGTTCACTTTGGAGAATAAATTTCAAGTGTTTCCTTTTCAATATCTTTTCAGTTCACAGCTTTGCAATACACAGCTGTTCTTACCTACTTGTATTTACCATATTTGTATTTTGCAAAACTGGAAGCAAAAGGAGAAAGGGAGGAATTTGGCAAACAGAGCAAGCAAAACAGTGTCAACTTTTTTCACTAAAAAATCTTTTCATAAACACTTTTTTCGATGAAATATGCCTGTAAAACTACTGCCTGTTTTTCATTTTATCATTGAAAATGTATCAAGTGTAAGTATAGCAAGTCATATATTTTGAAGCTGTTATTTTGGACTATCTGCAGACTCAGAAAAAACATGAGGGTTATTTTCACAGACAATGGGACTAGACAATCCTTTTTTCCTTTTTCTTTTCTACATGTTCAGAGACTCCGGAGCCCCATTCAGTGGTAAGAGATAGACTGCATCTTTGACATACATTTGGCACTATTAATATTTACTCTAAGTGTAACATTACAATTTCTCTCACAAAAGTCCGAGACACACAATCCATTGCCTGACTCCATACTGACTGTGAGGTAATGCTTACATCCACTGGTCAAGAAGAAACTTAGGAACCAGAGAGCTGCTTTTTCAGCACAGTTGAGCCAGTGTTTTCATTTTCAACATGCTTTGCGTTAAACATCACTAACGCCCTTTTACTAATTCTGATCTTGTGATTCTTGCCATTGAAGAGTAGGAGCAGAACCCAGCAGAGCAAAGTGATGTAGCTTTAGGGTATTGTTTCAAAAGCAACATCTACATGTGACGGCTGCTCCATTGTCTGGCTCTTTAAACCCAGCACAGGATTTTCCTTATGGGACAGTGCTCCAGCAAAATCAATAAACGGGCTGTCATCTAAACTCCAAAGCCCTCTATAAGATGTTATTGTGTTCCAAGTTCTGCAGTAATAAGAGAGACAGCACATTGTGGGCAGACATCTACTTCTGCGCTTTGGAAAGATCAAAGCTTGTCTTGTCTGCAATAACTTTGGATAGATACACGATAGTTTGAGCCAACATGGTCTAAAACACAGTAAGAGAAAATGTCATCAACACCCTACAGGGTAATTTAAATCCCCATTTCTTCTCAATGCGTCACCAAGAGAAAAGCCTGAAAAACAGCATACTTGCATGGCAGCTGTAAAAGGCTCAGTGTTGGAGGTGGAACTGCAAGTGAAGGATGACGCACCATAGAAGTGCTTACACCTCTAGGGGACACCATAAAATGGAGAGAGGGGGCCATATGACCAAGTTGAAACAGTTTTAAAAAGGGCTTAAATGCCAGAAGACAATTGTCCCGAATTTTCTACAGATCAGCCTCAGAACAAAATGCTTCCTCAGGTCTTGACCCTTGCTCTCACAAAAATGCATAACTTGGGCAGAGGCAGTTCAAGCCAACTGGAGCCGACACAACCAGGTGTGAATGCAGGGCCAGACACTCACCCACTGACATTTCTGTGGAAGGAGACCAATGGTCCCAGTTCTCCACTGCCTCCAAACAATGCCCAGATACGTCATAGAATCACAGAATCACAGAATGGCTTGGGTTGGGAGGGACCCCAAGGATCATCAGGTTCCAACCCCCCTGCCAGGCAGGACCACCAACCTCCAGATCTGGCACTGGATCAGGCTGCCCACGGTCCCATCCAACCTGGCCTTGAACACCTCCAGGGTCAGAGCATCCACAGCCTCTCTGGGAAGCTGTTCCAGCACCTCACCACTCTCTCGGTAAAGAACTTCCCCGATGTCCAATCTAAACCCTCCCTCCTTCAACTTAAAATCATTCCCCCTTGTCCGATCACTATCTACCCTCATGAAAAGTTGATTTCCTTCCTGTTTATGGTCTTCCTTTAAATACTGGAAGGCTGCAATGAAGTCTCCCCACAGCCTTCTCTTCTCCAGGCTGAACAAGCCCAGCTCCCTCAGCCTGTCCTTGCAGGGGAGGTGCTCCAGCCCTCTGATCATCTTTGTGGCCTCCTCTGGATCCTCTCCAACAGTTCCAAGTCTTTCCTGTATTGGGGGCCCCAGATCTGGACTCAGTACTCCAGGTGGGGCCTCATGAGGGCAGAGTAGAGAGGGACAATCACCTCCCTGTCCCTGCTGGCCACTCCTCTTCTGATGGAGCCCAAGATACCATTGGCCTTTCGAGCTGCAAGAGAACACTCCTGGCTCATGTCGAGATGCAGTGTTTGGTGTGTTTTCCTCACCTGCTCTGCATCTTCTGCTACTGGCTCTGGAAGAAGTTGAGTGAGATGAAGGTTTGTACTAACTATATCCCAACCTGGGTCCAGGGTCCAGGTCCTGCCTGCAGATCCTCCCCCCATGCCCCTTTTAGCAGAGAGGGCTATGGGGTGGCTGGCAGCTCCAGGAGCAGAGCTGGGTTTACTCACAACCCGATGAGTTTACCCACAACCTCCCATGGACAGTACAGTGGGGCTGTAGCAGGCTGGAAACACCAGCACAGTATGCCCCAGCTGAGAGTCTCAGTATCTTTTAAAATGGCACAACTCATCTTTCATTTCCAAATTGATCCAGCTTGAGGATACTGGCTTTTGAACACGGAGGTGCTTTGAGAGCTCAGCCCCTGCCCAGCCAGACACTGATCCTTTGAAGAGCTAGCCACGGTGCTTGTCAGGCTGCAGCACTCCTGCAAGGGGCTGCAGCCCCAGCAGGGTCAGTGCCCAAGCTCTGGGAGGTCACAGCCCCCAGGCTGAGAAGCATGGGGCTGCCAAGGGGGCCACAGGCTGACTGCCCATCTGCAGGCAGGGGGCAAGGAAGTCCTGGAGGGGGTTCCTGAGGGCTGCCAGCTTCTCCACAGGAACTCTTGGCTGTGTTTTCCACTGTACTGCATGATGATGTGTGGGCTGTACATCTGGATGTTAACACAGGAGCATTATGTGTTCCTACACGGATGGAAGAGCAGCTCAGCCCTTTCTTCCTCATTATGAACTATAATGCCTCTGGAAAGTTAAGCACAGGATGACTGTGACTTGCTCAAAGGCACTGACATTAAGCAGGACACATGATTCTCTTCCTTTTGCCTCTAATCTGTTTCATTCAGGGCTGAGGGCTGATCTCACACAGTCTTTGCAGGGTGCAGGTCCTGCCTCACTGGGCAGCCAATGTAGCTAGCACAAGGTCTAGTTGTATCACATGTCTACAGTCAATTCCTTTCAAGATGAGCTAGTTACAGTAGCTCAAAGATGCAAAAATGAGTATGTATCACAATGTTTTTCTCTAAAGTATGAGAACATACTGCTGACCTGCTGCTCTCTGGCAAATACCTATAACACAAGTGTGTTCTTCATGCAGCGTTAGATTATCAGCCATAGCCACTCCACTTACATCACACTGTACCTTCTTTATTGCAGCCATTCTTCTGTAGACTAGAAGAAATATTTCATTTAGTTCAACACATCAAATATCCCAGTCTTTCTCAGCGGCAGCCACAGACAGAACCAAGTCATTTGTCGAAGACTGAGGATAGTCCCTTTGGGGTCCCAGTGCCAGACAAGAACCTCACTAAGCTAGGTGCTGTACAGAAGCAGAGCCAGATATTGAGCTCTATAGCCCTGGGAGTGGGAGGAAACAAAAAAACACAATGTTCAAATTTGATGTAATACGGTTACAGAAACAGGGCCATTTAGGTCTACAACCACCCTGTGTTTTGATCTGGCAATATGAAACAGCTTGAGAGGACAATAAAGGAGAAGGAAAAAAACTGGAAGATGAAAATACAGCTGACTGCAGTTAGCTGAAAATGTTCAAGATTAAACAGGAAATTTGTGTTGGTGGTGATACACAAAAGTGTGATTGGAAACAATGAAAGTTTGGGATATTGTTTCTCCGGTTTTTACTCTTCCAGCTCATTCTTATGAGTCTCCTACATCAATAACTTTGTAAGTCCCTAGGTTGCCAGCACTCAACTATCCTTACAGCTAGAGGTTGGTTTTTTCTCCCCCTCCTTCCTTAAAGATCTAATATAAGCTTTCTTTGCTGAACTTAAGCCAATTTCTTGCCTTACCCCATTTTGACCTGTAGAATTGATTATTGTCCTGTCTGTAACACCCTTAGACATTTCTTAAGACTATCGTATTTCCCACCCCTGCTCCTGCCATATTCTCTTTTTCCAGACTAAACAAAACTGATTTTCTCAGCCTTTACTCACAGGTCAAGTTTTCTAAGCCTCTTATCATTCTTGTTGCTCCAACAGCAACTCTTTCATGTTTGTCTACATCTTACTGACTGTGCAGGGCATCCAACAGAGAGGTATATGACAGCATGGAGTAGGCTTACAAAGAAGGGAGAGTACTCTTGTACTGTAAAAACTACAGCAAATTAAATGTCAGCAGTAGAGTAGTAGGAGTTTTTCCATACTGACAGAGATTGATTAGGTGAGACCAAATATATTGTTTCTATCTTTGTATCCTCTGGAGCGGAGGTAGATGGAAGAGGGTGCAGTGGTGACTGTTTCATCAACTCATGCTTTCACAACAAAATCATTACTAAGACAGCTCTTCCTTGTCTCTAGAAAGAGGTCAATGCCATATCAGTAGAAAAGCTGGAGTATAGTCAGGGAGGCTGTGGCTCATAAGCTTTAGGGTTAGTGGCACTAGAACACTTTTGTCGGATGCTGATGGAGAAGTAGGACGATATACTACAGGCACACACACCCAGTGAAGCAACTATATATATATATATTTATCTCAAAAAACTATGCCCATTCTTTTCAAAGGAGCATGGTGGAAAAGACCCTCAAGCTGCTATGTGCTGTGCTGGCTCTGAAACAGTAGGCAGTACTGTTATATCCCACATCTTTGTGGCAAAACGGAAACAATCTCTGTTGTGCCATCCTTCGGATCCACAGAGGATGTTCCTTGTGCAGCTTTTCAGCCATGTCTAGTGGAAACCCATTTTGGTTTCGTTTATTTGAAGGTGATGAGTTTGAAGTGGGATCTTTTTCTGCAGAATGGAACCCCAAACGCACATTATCAGCTAATCTGCAGCCCATCAAAATTACTTATGAGTGTTTTTTCACCCTGAATGTTTTATTTGTTTCATACTCTGTCTCAGAGAATGGTGGACCCCAGCTGAGGAAATATCCAATTCCCCTCTCTCATTTTCCCCTTTCAAAAAAAGAAAACAAACAAACAACAACAACAACAAAAACCTAATAATTACAGGGACACACCCTGCTGTGCCCCATTCTGCTGTGGGAGTTCACTGGCCTCTTGCTGAGGCCATCTATCAGCATCAACTCTAAGGAGCAAAGCCTGAGAATTTTTCACAGAACAAGCTGGAAAACTATGAGAAATTGAGAGTGGGAGAAAAACAGTCAAAAAATCCTTCAGCTGTTTTTCCTGTAAGCCCTCAAGGAAAGTTTGAGCCCACAGTTTGTTTATCGTTAGATTTTATTCAACCTTTACAATGGGAAATAAGGAAGGAGAAAGCTAGGATTGTGAGGAATAGGCTTAGAGCCAAACTACACCACTGAGAAAAGGAAAAACGGGCAGAGTAGCCACACACAGATAACTAATTCTGCCAATTCTTCACTTGACCACACCACTCCCCACCCTATACACCTCAATTACTACCTCACCCATTTCATACCAGGAATTATGCTGTGCTGCTTCTCCAGTACTCCCGTGGGCTCAGCCTGATTCCCCGCTCCTCTGCTTCCTTAATCATCTACACCAACACCAAGAGTGAATAGAAGACTATCAAGTCAAGAGCCAGAGTTTCAGCTAGTGGAAATCAGCATTACTAAGGCTGTGCTGGAACTCTACTACAACACATCACTTCGGGGGACAGGATGCAGAAAAGGAGGCCCTGGTATTGTTTTCTAATCCCACCTTAGTTTGCCTAGACATGTATCAGCACTTTCCCAAATGTCCCTTCACCCTGTCTCTCAATTCCCCCCCCCTTTTTTTTTTTTTTTACCATCTCTTCTCTGCAGCTCCTGCCATCTCCAGCAGCATTTGTAAGAGACCTTCTGCGCCTTCAACTCTTGATCCCATGAAAGACTCCTCCTCAGTGCTTCCTCTTCTACGTGTGTCAAGGGAAGGAAGGTGTGCTTCAGGTTCTCCTCCTGCTTTGGCCTCACTCTGTGGGAGTATTTCAGACCCATCAGTTTCAGGAAAACAAACAAATAAAAAAAAATAAAAAATAAAATAAAATAAAAACACAAAACCTGTGCAGTAGAACACAGAGCTAAAGTAGTAATACTATCACAAAATAGGTAAGTCTGTTCTTCTGGAAACTTTGTTTTTAATCACTTACAGATGGAAAATATGGACATCCTTCTGCATATTATTTTTCCCACTGCATTTTATTTGGCAGCTCAAAACCTTATAGCAGGAAGATGGCCATATAATTTCAGGGGTCAGTTCAAAGCCTTGTGCTGTAGCAGCTCATCTGGTGTTTGACCTTCACACAAACTGAAAGCCTTGGGAAGAACACCACCCTCAGATTTTAAGATCCTTTAATGAAATCAATATCTTTGTGGCCATTGTGCACATACATACTACATCTGAAACACACTCAGTTCAGGTCCTATCAGGAATTAGGACCCCAAACGATACCATCCACAAGCAACAGCAGTAAGAAGCTGAAATTCCTACAAGAACCATGCTCGCTGATCAATTGCAAGTCCAAGTGATAGCACAGGTTAATGAGTTTAAGTATGTCAGGCCTTTCACTGAAGTTTGAGCTAAAATACAGTAATTAACAGGTCAGGCAGACCGAAGCATACACAGCTATGGCAGCTCAGCTGCCTTGAGGTAATCAATCAGGTAAATGGTGATAATCTAACCACCTGTCTGAGCCAGAAGGTGTCTCAGTATGGCTCCATAGGGATGAATTTTGAGACTATGAATTGAAATCAGTTTCCTAATTGCACCTAGTCCCTGTGCTCCTTGTCTAGCTGGGCAATAAGCATTTCCAAGGGCATTGTTTGGGATGTACATGTAGAGAGTATCTACACCTGTGTTCACAACCTCCAAGTCTGCTTCAGGCATACACAGTCCATGCACATGCCACCAACCCCTCTCCTAAGGGCCCCTGTGATCACAAGTGATTGTCAGCAAAAAGATGTTGTGTTTTTCTGCTTATACGAGCCAGAACCCTGCTCCTGCCAGCAGCCATTCTTGTTTATTCTATTTCTGTCTGTCTTTCTTGGCACCTCGTATAGTAGTGTCTAAGAGGCAGCAAGGCACAAGAACTTGGACAGATCAACTTATTTTGTTCAGGTGCCCAAACAGCCAGCAGGTGGATAATGGCTTTTGGTCAAAAGCCATGCTAAGAAGGCATTGAAAAGGAAGGCTTCATGTCCAGCTACAGAAATTAAAGTGCCCAGTCTCCAACTGAGACAAGCTTAAACAAGCCAAAATCTTAAAAATCAAATTCCCTGGGCACTGGAGAAATTCAGATCACACCGAGAATTCAGGATTCACATTGTGACTCATCCTAGATGACATAGCATGCTTTTATTCACTTGCTTTCCTCAGAAACAATCACTTGATGTTTTAGGATAAACATCTGTCAGGAAATAGATCATATCCTATAGGAACAGAAGGAGGAAACTAAGCTTTGTTCGTGAAATGCTAAGAATGTATTTTTAATGACAGAGGCCTGGGGCAGTTTCCCATAATTAGTTTACAGGAATATGTCAGCAAGGCTCTGGCAGGCTACCCAGTGCTCATAAATCTGCATGATTGTAAAGTGTTCCAGGGTCCCTTCAAAGGGACTGGACCAGAGGCAAAAATAGCAGGATGCCCTTCATGTGGTAATCCCAGGCACTGCATACCAGGAGGTATCAGGAATCTTAATGAGGAATCCACTCTCCGGAGACTTTTACCTCTAATCTGCACCACAGGCAAGGGGGGAATGAAGGAGGGAAGTAAATAAACATAAATGTGCTCACATTCTTTGACAGAGCCAAAATGGACTTCCAGACTCTTTAATGTTCCCTCATTGCTGACCAGCCATGACCCTGTAATACAGAAGTAAATATATTTATCATTAGAAATAAGGTCAAGTCCCAGGCAAATTTAAATGCATCTCCACTGGTGTCACCTGCACTTTCTGTTCAGAGACCTGCTTCAGGGAGGCAAATTCATCCTCAATTAGGCTTGCAGCACCTGAAATCTGTTTAAATAGGAAAGAGTGGCAATTCATGAAGGAGAAGCTGGCTTCACCTCCAGGAAAAGACTGTTGTTGTCCTGGCCCCGTGGTTGTGGAATGTGAAAGTGTTTTTTTCCATGAAGGTGCAAACATTTGTATTGCAAATTTAAAACTACAAAAATAAATTAATTTCACTTAACTGGGGGGCAGTTGTTTTGTTTTGCTTTATTGCCCGCCTTAAGGAACGAGGGAGTGTCAGTTATTGTCATTGCTGACTGCCCTTACAATCTCCCAACACACCTCCTTTGCTTGCCTCCCAGAAAGACATGAAAATGTTTCCTTATTCTCTGCTTGCCATTTCCTCAGACTGGAGACAAAAATCTGAACAAATCAAGACCGAGGAATGAATTATAACAAAACAGTAATATAAGTACTTCAGGCACTGTCTCCCACAGCATTCTCTTAGAGAAGCTAGAAACTCACTGAGTAAAAAACTGCCTGGATGGCTGGACCCAGAGAGTGGTGGTGAATGGAGTTAAATCCAGCTGGTGACGAGTGGTGCTCCTCGGGGGTCAGTACTGGGGCTGGCCCTGTTTACTGGGACAGATCTGAATGAGGGTTTGAGTGTGCTTTCAGTACGTTTGCAGATGACACTAAGTAGGGAGGAAATGTTGATCTGCTTGAGGGTAGGAAGGCTATGGATCTGGATCTGGACAGGCTGGAATGATGAGCCGAGGCCAATGGGATGAGGTTCAACAAGACCATGTCCTGCACTTTGTCGCAACCCAATGCAGCACTATAGGCTTGGGGCAGAAAGTTGCATGGCGGAAAGGGATCTGGGGTTGTTAGTTGACAGCTGGCTGAACATGAGCCAGAGGTATGCCCAAGTGGCCAAGAAGGACAACAGCGTCCTGGCTTGTATTAGAAATAGTGCAGCCAGCAGGAGCAGGGAGGTAATTGTCCCTCTGTACTCAGCTCTGGTGAGGCCCCATCCTCTGTNTCTGTACTCAGCTCTGGTGAGGCCACATCCTGTGTACCGTGTTCAGTTTGGGGCCTCTCACTACAAGAAAGACATTGAGGCCCTGGAGCGCATCCAAAGAAGGGCAACGAAGCTCGTGAGGAGTCTGGAGCACAAATCTTGTGAGGAGCTACTGAGGGAGCTGGGATTGTTTAGTCTGGAGAAGAGGAGGTTCAGGGGAGACCTTATGGCTCTCTACAACTACCTGAAAGGAGATTGTAGTGAGTAGGTAACCAGCAATAGAATGAGAAGGAATGGCCTCAAGTTGCACCAGGAGAGGTTCATGTTGGATATTAGGAAAATTTCTCCTCTAAAAGAGTGGTCAAACATTGGAACAGGCTGCCGAGGGAAGTGGTAGAATCGTCATCCCTGGAGGTGCTCAAGAAACGGGTAGATGTGGCACTCAGGGACATGGTGGTGGTGGGTTGACAGTTGGACTTGATCTTAGAGGTCTTTTCCAACCTTAAAGATTCTATGAAATTGTCAAAATTCAGTCACAGAGTTCTTGAAACCATACCACCGACTCAGAAGGTCAAAGAAGCTTCACATGAGGATCTATATCAGGTTCAACAATGTTATCTACTCCTCTTCCATTGTTTTTGCCTTCCACAAAATGAAAATACTTCTACTCTGTAAAGCACTTTGAAAGTTACAGAAAAACAAAAAAGACTGAAAGACAACAAGCCATCATCCAGATTACTCATCACGATAGAGACTCCAGGATACCAAGATCTGATAGTCAAGGTAATGCCTACTGAAGCTAATAGAATGAATCAACTTTCAATCTGAGCTGAGGAAATTGTTTATTATTTTGCATTTACACCAGCTACAGACAACTAAAATTAGCACTAAAGCTTGAGCAACACTAGGAGGCCACTGTCTTTAATTCTCATTATATGCAGAATGGCAGAGCCCAGCTGGAAAAGGCAATCTGCTAACTTCTCACCAGATGGCAACGATCAAGAACTAAGTGCATGGATTGAGTGAGTGCTTCACTTCAGACACTTGAATGAAGTAATGTTTTACAGTGCTAATGTAAATACAGTTCAGTAGAGAGGATGCTGGCAGGAAGCCACTGTAAGGACATAAATTCATGATGCTAGAAGATCAGCTTGGCTTGGCCTGCTGAAGTAATTCACAAAGAAATCTCATATATATAAACTTTTTACCCAGGTAGTAAACCAAGAGAAAGGCTGGATTTTTTTATCAGATATTTTGATTCCACAGGTGGTTCTATTTCCTCCACAAATGCTGTTCTGAAAAAGAACAAGTGAAATGGAAGAGTTTCTCAGATACGTGTGAGTTATTTCAGCTAGCCAGACTAACTGAACTGTGTGCAAAGCAAACGAGAAGCTGTTCTCTTCATACTCATTCTCATTTGCATCACTCAAAGTATTGACGCTGTCCCAAATTAGGAGATTTGGGCTGTGAATATCTATCTTTAATCGCTTCTTCAAAGAGGAGTAGCCTCCAAAGAGGAGCTACTGAATCTTCATGGATTATCATTTATTGGCATTTCTCTAGCTTTCCTGTTTGCCTCTTGCAAGCTTTTTATAAACATTAAATTGGACAAATAGTTGGGAACCCATTCAGTGCCCAGTTCTACTGTCATAGGAAGAGCACTGGAGGTGACCGATGGTTGTGGGCATTTGTGCTCACTGGCATCTGCAGCTAGACTATTGAGGGGAGTCTGAATCCAGTGAAAGTATCACAGGGAGTTCCATTTTTTTTCTCCTGGCAAATCAAGTAGCTGTATCTTCAATCATTGGTAATGGCTTATGCCATTGATTCAATGTTGACTCAGAGCAGGTCCTCGGTTTTCCTCACTACTTAGAATCATAGGATCACAGAATCGTTTGAGTTGGAAGGGACCTTTAAAGGTCATCTAGTCCAGCTCTCCTGCAATGAACTCATCTGCAGCTAGGCCAGGTTGCTCAGAGACCCATCCACCCTGACCTTGAATGTCTCCAGTGATGGGGCTTCTACCACATCTCTGGGCAACTCATTCCACTGCTTCGCTACCCTTATTCTAAAAAACTTTTTCCCTACATATACTTGTGCCTTTGTATACACTTAAAATTTTTCCCATATACTTGTAGGCTGCTATTGAACACTGCCAGTTTCAAGAAACATAGGTCTATCCCTTTCAAGCTTTCCATTTCTTTCTTCAATACCTTTATGAGACTGTGAGACTTCACCTCAGTTTTTCATCACCTATCTCATGTAATATGTCCTCATATTGTACAACCATGCTGGCAGGGCCCATGGCAATTGCTTTCTATTCTCTTGCATTCTGCTGTAATATTTCAGTCACCTCTAAACACTCACTACCCTGCTTCCCAGTGGTGAGCAATACTCACACACATCACTTCCAAATAACAATGATGTGCTGTGGATCATCAGTACCAGGTCCCATTTCTCTCTAATCTTAGTTTTACAAGAGTGTTTGGGATCTCATTCTTTGTGACTGGACATGGAAAATGATTGGGATGCCAGTGGCAGTAAGTGTGACAACTGTGTCGATGGCAGTAAGATGGCTGGTAGCCATGCTAGCAGAGTACATACATGGAAAGTCTCTATCTCTGTCCAAATCACCTCTCCCACATCAGCCACCAGCTCACACTCCAGGCAGGTAATCTGACTTTTAGCCTAGGTTCCTAAGCTTTGATGGACCTCATTTTTTCTTCAGACAGAAGGTACTCCAAACCCTACACCCCAGGGAACCAGGCTTCTTTAGCTTCAGTGCCAGGCTGTTTCTCTTTCATCCTGGGGCATCTGTTCTATCAGAGATAAAAATGGCTGATTTTCTCCCACACAAACCTATTGTAATTATCTATGTGGTGGGTCTAGCTTCTTCAACTTATGTTGTTTTCAGCAGTACATGTATTGGTTCATGCTCAGTCAATCTCGCTGCCCTGCTTCCTTGAGCTTGAATTCGTGCATGAACTGTGCATGAACAGCTGCTATGGTTTTGTTCCCTCCCCTGAACAATTAGTTAGTTTTGGTTTCTCACAATGTTTCAAATAAGCTGGAATCACATGTTTCTCAAACCATTCTGCCTTTAATTAGAGCATCACTGTCTGAAAAGCTATCTGTGGCCACCAGGGCTGCATTTTGTAACATAATATAACTATCAATCCCTATTCCAGTTCTGGTTTGGGGGAAGAGAACAAATATTCTCTCTCCTCTCAAATCATCTGATGTCACAGAGCCCTGTAGACACTGCCAGCACCCATCCCACTGTTCTACATATATCCCAACAACCCCTGAGGGAAAGTGTTCCCTCACACAGCTGGCCAGGCAATGTCCAGAAACCAAGGCATTTTGCAGGAAAATGTAACAAGCAGCATGCCCTGCCTATTCTGTAGGATGACATCTGGGACATTTGAGCTCAAGAGGGAGGCTGTGGACACGGGGTCTCTGCTTACATTTGGAGTTCTCATAGTGCAGTTCACAGTCCTTATCTTCACCTTGGACTCTAAGTGCACTCCTTACCTATATAACAATCTTTGTAGCTGTGCAGACTCCAAAGTGTGACAAAATATGGGCACTTTTACTACTAATATAATCCTGCCTCCCCGGTATGGTTTTTGAGAGCCTGGATTTGACTCAAGAAGCAGACTGGGTTTTATGTAAGGAAGAATGTAATGAATTACTAGCAAGTTTGGATAGCTAATTAGAAATGCCATCACAAGGGGCCCGGATTTCCCAAAAGTACTACATTCCTAGCCTTATCAATGTTTAATTGATATCTTTGCTAATACATTTCTTGAACAGTAAATGAATGAGGAAAACATACCCAAGGCATTTCTGCAGTTTGCAGACCCAGTACAAACAAATGTGAGTTCTTTCATAAATCATTCACTTAGGCCAGATCTCCAACAGGCTAATTCTCCTTTTCTTCATCAGAACTTCTAATCTGCCAACAGCTAAGACTGAAACTCTTGACTTCAAGTCTTCAGTCTTCTTATATTTGGGACTGTCATTGCCATCTCAGATTATGTCAGAAGGGAGGCAACAATGGATGCTGCAGGCAGTGATTCAAGATGTGGCTATTGCAGAGGAGGAACTGCAATGGGCAAGAAAATTGATTTACTAAATGGTCATATACAAACACAACCCCCCTCAAAAAAGCTGTTTACATCCACATCTCCTCAAGCTATTTAATTTTTGGATTTAGAATCAAGACAGTGGAGATTTTCTTCTTTAAAAGGTAGAAGCAACAGCGTCGTTACTCACAAGCAAGTTTAAACTCCAATCTCACAGTCTAGGCAGGGGGGGAGAGAGAGAGGGAGAAGGGGGTGGAAAAAAGGAGAGAATGGTCAATGCGTTCGGGAAGGTTTAGTGGTGAGTTGCAATTTGTATCCTCCATCTTGCCATAAACTGTCAGTCCATCGGTCACTGTGTTCCTTCTGTGGTCAGCAAGGCCACACTCTTTAAGTCCACGTTGCCTAGAAGCTGCCAGCTATGTTCGGAGGTTGCCCTCTGTTCTCCCCACTGCTTTCCTAGCATGATCTTGGCTTTTCAGTCTTTTTGGTTTTCCTGTTCCACACACAGCTGCCTGCCAAGCTTGCTAAACTCTAAAATCCTTCCCTGACAAGAGGGCTGCAGTTACGGCTCTCCGTGCAACATGCTCAGGAAATGGGAGCGGGACGCTGCTGGATTGGTTTCTGTCATATATTCAATAGACAAACCCACAGCTAATGCTGTGCATTCTATGGGATGGAAAAATGGCATGAATGAGAATCCTATCTTTTGTGGCTAAGGACAGGAAAGGCAGAAACACACAGATGAGGTGATGAGAGACCCACTAGTAGCAGCAACAGAAAAAATACACTTTAAAAAATGAATCATGCATTCCAGGGTTCAAAATATGCAGTGTCGTAAGACTGGCTGCTTTTCATAGGACAGTATGGTCATGTGTAGGCTAGGCATTTTACAATTACAGTGACAGAACTTGTGCCATACGCTTAGAAACCTTCCCAAGGTAACACATAAGGCTGCAGGAACATCCAGATGTTTGTCGATGTAGTTTCTCCCACCTCCACATAGTCCAGTGTCTATTAATGAGAAGAACTGACAAGATAGATCCGCTTTCAAGAACAATAGCTCTGAGTCCATGTCCTGTGCAGACAGAAAGGGAAGGGGAGCTGACACTGCTGATGTCTGTTCCCAACAGCAAGAGTGATGTGTCAAACCACTGACATTTCCTACACTTTTGTTTCCATATTTGCAAACTGAGGTTACCACAAAGGCTGTCATGAGGCATGTAGTTCAAAAGCGCCTCGAAGCTACCGATAGCAAAGGCCGGGATATTGCTAAACGTCAGCTTTCAGTTCTAGGATCTCAAATAGGAAACAACAGAAACAGACAACATTATCCTGTAAGATAGGCCACAATGTGTGAAACAGAACAAAAACAGCACTGCCACAACAGTGCCTTTGTGAATGGCGCGACAGGGACTGAGGCTTGTATGTCTGTGAGTCTGTGCAGATCCCCATATAAACACTGGCCTGAGATGGGTCAGTGAATGCACTAAATGAAGGCACCATGGCATTGTTCTGCATTGTCCCACTGATTCCAATGAAAACACTTCATTGCCTAGTCACATGTCTTTCTGACCTGCTAGATAGCATATTATTACACTTGCTTCCTGGAATAACTGAAAGGAACACTTTCCACAGAAGCAGACTTGTGGTCAGAGGTTTTACATCTGAAATGGGTTTGTTGCACCAACAGGGCTTCTTGTCTTCCCTGTGTCACACCCTCATTGCTTCTGTTGAAACTACAGGCCGCCTTCAAGGGGCGCTCAGTACACAGCATGGGTGAGGGAGAATTCCCCTGGTCTGAACATGCTGATTTTCCTCCCACATATACACAGAGTGAGAAGTTTCAAGCACCATTTCCCCCTCTATGAATAAGAAGGCCTCAGCTGGGTGCTGCTGAGAGAGGAGCATACCCCTTAATGGCTTGATTCTCTGGCTGCAGTCAGCTAGTGAGGGGGGTGAGGGAAGAGATGTCTGTTTCACATTAAGGGATCATTCCAAACCTTTCTGTTCAATGCAAAAAAACACAACGCCACCATGAAACAGCCAGAACCCTTCGAAAGGGAAGGGATGGGGAGAGCACAGTAGATGCAAAGTAACTTCTTGCTGTGACCTATCCAAGGACGGCAAGGGGAGAACCACAGTAAAAACAGTCATTAGGAAGGGTGGAAATTTAGTTACAAGCTGGCCACAGGATAGAAAGAGCTTCACCATTCCACAGAATTAGTGCATTTTTCAAACATAAGGTTTTCATTAATCTTTTTTCTTTTTTTTTTTAAGTAGAGAAAGAAATATCAGTTCCAAAGTAAGAAAATCCAGCAAGAATTCAACACTTTCCAAAATATTAAAGGTAAAAAAGTATGGGGAAAAATAATTTGTGCCTTTCTAGACAGCTAAGGATTATAGAGGTTATTGGCTTTTCTGGATTCTGAATTGCTCTTTTTCCTCCTCATTCCTGACAGATTTACAAAACTTGGAAGCTTCCTATGCAGCAGGCTCATCAAATGGAGAACCTGTCAGTAACTTCTCAGGAAGACTTCAGTTTTAATAGGCATCTGATTAAAGGAGGGATATTTTAATTTTGCTCTAACAGAAGAGCACAGATATAATGTACATATTATGTTTACTTGGGGGCTATTTTTCATGAAACATAGATGGAACTTTTTTTTAAATTGATATTAAAAGCAGAGGAACATTTGTGTATCATGGGGCCTCACACTGAGACTGGAAGCTGAACTTCCACACTGCCTGGAAACAGGCTATTGCTCCAGTGGACATTTTTATGTTTAAGTTAGAATAAGAAAGCACATCCTATGCATCAAATGCCCCTCTCACATCTGCTGGCCTAATCACCACTGCTGTTAAACATTTATTTTTCTTGCAAAAACCATTGAATGTTCAATTCAGTTTAATAAAATCAGACAAAAGCGAGAGTTTGAGTGGGTTTGAGGCATCCACACGTGTCACTAGATGGCGTTGCAAAACAGTTACGGTATAGCTTAGTGGCAAATAATGAGGCTGTGAAAGTTGTATAATAAGGTGCTGTGCTCACGTGTGACACTCTGGAGAACCTGCTCATGCACCCATGTACACTGAAACATGCTTGGGTATCAGTTCCCAGCCAGAGGTGCTATAGCAACAGGCCACACAACTGACAGAGCGCACACACAAATCACCAGTTTTCTTTCCCGACAGCTGCCCCTACATACTGCTCTTGCAAGTGTAGTGAGACCCTCATTCCTACCAGGCTAACCCACTGAAGCCAGGGGGAGAGGCAAAGTTAGGGCTGTTTCTATACTGCATCTGGCCCTTACTTGGGAGATCTGTAGGGCACATTTCCAGCTTCAAGCAGCTGACCGGTGGACTGCCCTCCCTCAGCCTCTGGTGTAGCTGCACCTGAGTGAGTTTTTAAAAACAATACAGGGGGCTGCTCAGAAAGTAACGCCTCCTATTTCATGAAGTTGGCCCATGACATCAGAGTTGGTGGGATGGCAGCAGAGGTGGAACCTTCCCACCGATATTCCATCACAATGTGTTGCCGTGTTACAGATGGCAGCAGAGGGGCACCCTGACACAATGGTGTCTGACATGGGACTGCGGGTGGAGAAAAGGGGTGGGACTGAATTCCTCCTGAACGTTTCTGGAGACCAAACAGTGGCTGTGAGCACAGTGAGGTGGTGGTGCTGCACTTCAGCAGTGGCGACAGTGACAGTGGGGCACCTCCACTTGTGCAGATTTTGGCAAGCATGGCATGCAGGCTTTTGTTCATGGCTGGCGAAAATGCACAGCTACTGGTGGTGACTGTGTTGAAAATAGTGTTTTGTAGCTGAGAGTTTGCTCTATCAAATAGTGGTATTGCGCGCATTGTATTTGTTGCATTTTCCACAGAAATAAATAGGAGGCATTGCTTTCAGAGCAACCTACATAATTGACATCAGCTCATCAGACTTTTAACACTTCAAAAAATAAAAAGCTAGAAGGCAACCTACCGCCCTGCTAGGAGCTCTGGGAATCAAGACAGTTATCCCTTCTCCCACTTTACCTGGAGCACTGCTCTCAGCTGAGTTTAGCTCCAAGTTACTACTGCGCAGCCACCCGCCTTCCAGCCTGCCTTCAGTTACAGCTGTGTGGCTGCACTGGCAGCATTAGGACTGGCAGAGATGAGGCAAGGACAATTTGTCTCTGCCTTTGCAGTTCAGCTAAGAAGTCTGTTGATGATGTGTGAGCTGTAATACAGCCCAGCTCTTCCCCTTGGGGCTGCGCATATTCTGTAGGGCCATCAGGGACAGACCGAGGCTAGATTTGTCACTAAAATCAGAAGGCATTTCTCTAAACCCCCAGGGAACCAGCACTGGAGGATCTGAAGGTCTTGTCGTTACACAGAGCTGGAGAAGCATGTGAAGCTGGAGCTTCCTATTTTACTCCTTTCTGCACAGGATGGATGTGAGGATGCATACATGTGTACCATATGTTCTAGGACTGGAATACTAGAATCAGATGAAGCAGATACAAAACGCTGATACAGTCATCTAGGACTTATTTCTTGCGCTCTGCTCAGCCCAGATTTAAGAAATTCAGACACCACAAGCTCTTTCCACCTCCCTTGGGGAGTTACTTGCAAAGTTTTAATACCTCTATTCCCTTGGCCTCATATACCTCACCCTAGGCTTGCCTTTGTCCCGTGATCCTATTGCCCCTGTCTTCCCTGCTCTCTGGTTCTTCATATCACAGCTCACTTTGGGTCATCGTTTGCCCAAACCTAACGTATCTGCTTCTTTCACTCTCTCCTCATCAGTCAGTCTCTCAGCCTCTCAATCACTTACGTTGTTCTTCTCCAAGAGAATTAAATCTCTCCCTCTATAAATAGTGCTGGTTGGTGTTTCAGTCTGCTGCTGATCTTTCCATTACCAAAACTTCTTGTCATTTTATAGCCCACCGTCTGCTGTGCATGATGGCATGCAGATGTTAGTCATACAGATGTTAGACATTTTTGGCTACCAGTACAGCAATAAAGAAATATTTCCCTAACACAAAAACTTGAGAACTTGCCTTAAATGAACTAAGTAACAGAGGGTTAGTTCTGTCCCTTTGCTTCATGTTGTTGGTGAACAAAATCACATTTTTCCACTTTCATTTGAGGAGAAAATGCTCATTCTTCTCCTTCATATTGTTCTTTAAGAACTCCCTAAAACCTTCCTATGCTAAGATACCCCCACACCACTGATGACTGACACGTATTTGGTCACTGGTGTGCTAACACAAGAGCCTGGCACTCCTGCCTCTATTGCCTCATTGTTCCTTGAGGTCTCGCATTCATCTGTATATAGCCACATATTGCCTTCAACAGAGATCACAATTTCTCTGAAGAAGAGCTTTTCTTCATGTTCCAGATCTTTGATTGCAGTTACAACAGCATTCTGGCCCCAGCAAGGCTACTAATAGCTACCATGGATGAAATCCATCTAGGAACTCTTTAGGGTCCCTTCCAACCCAAGCCATTCCACGAAATCATCAAGCCCTACTCCTTTAATTATTTCTTAGCAGTTAACAAGAATAAGCTTATTTCAGATGTAATAGTATATTTCCAAGGGTGAGATTAAGGGCAAATACTATCGGCATGTCAGTCACAGTTTTAGCATCAGACAGCTATTAACAATGGATGTTTGGAGACAGTTTTTGATGGGGAAGACATTAGTGAGGGTGTGAAACTAGCACATTTCAGTAGGCAATTTTTGATAAATTGCACTTTTGTTAGCTCATAATAGGATTTAATTACTTTCTGATTTGGGATCTTTTTTTCCCTCCAGTTGGGATGGTAACAGTAATACTAGTAACACAAAGAGAGAACAGAGAATAGAGTGTACAAAAAAGGAACTAAATGAACTTGGTATCTGGTCATCAGCTTCATTTCCTGCAGAAATTTGATAGATCCCAAACAGTTTTGGAAAGCACAGATATTTGGCCTCAGGCTTCCGGGGATTATAAAATTATTTGCTAGAGGAGCTGAAGCGAGTTGGCTACTTCATGAGCATCAACATCGTGTGACTATTAGCTGTCTCTGTAGAAATGACACTGAAGAGAAATACAGGCTCACATACAGTGGCATTTCCAACGCTAGTTAATGTGTCATGCCAGATGCTTTCATAGCTAAAGGTGTTATCAGTGTACATTAGACTTCCTTACCCCAACAATACGACTCTCTAAGACACCTGCAAGAAATAAGACACCTAAATCATGTTTTACCTACATCTGCATCGCTGTACTTGATTCTTGAAACAATCTGCTCTTGGTAGACAGCAGTTTTCTGTTCCTTGCATTCCATTTTGAGTGCATGGACACACACACACACACACCATTTTATACCTGATTAAATGACATCTGCTACACCTTGATTCTCCCAGTGCTGGCAAATATGTGTAAAGCAGCTTTAACAGTTCTGGCCATTTGTGTGTTAAAAATTCCATTACTATTGGAAAAATTCTAGGTTACCTCCCCTCAGTGAAAGCAGGAGCTTGCTATAGTAATTACGGAAAAACTAACAACATCCAGACATGAAAATCTGGACCAATTATTTCACCTGGGATCTCTTTCACAACATATTTACTTTCTCATTTCTTTCTTCCTCCTCTTCAGCTTTTGGAAGGCTGTGATCTCCCTGAAGTTTTCAACTTAATCATATCCTAGAAATATGGGTAAAATCCAAGAATTTTCACTGATGACAGGAACTTTGCCATAGATTTCAAGGCAGCTGGGTTTATATATCAGGAACATATGTGGGTTTACATACAAGCCTGTCTTCAACACGAAAATAAGAACGCAAAACCGGCAATGGAAATATCAGTGTTAATTGTGTATTTTTCTGAAGAAATCTGCTGTACGGATTTCCCTCTCTCTTGTTTTGCTCGTTTTGGAGATAATGAATTGTCAGGGAGCTTTTATCATTAATACAGCTCTCTGAGGTGAGGAGACAAGGAAGTAAATGAATTTCTTCTGGTCCTCCAGGTCTGCTTCCTGCTTAGCATCACAGGCCGGCTGCCCTGTGACTCAGCACAGTCACTGCAATGAAATGTTGACAACATTGGACACCTTTATATAGAAAGAAGTTGTCTGGGCTGGGATGTCACTCTCTGCTCATACAGTACACACAGAGGTACCAGGCTCAATGGTAAGAACTTACAGTAACATTAGTGCTTCTAGAATGTGGGCACTAAATAAAGGTCTGCAAAAACAGCTTGCAATAATGATCTCCAGAAGGGCAGAGACAGTTTGTCTCCGAATGCTTAAAAATAGAAATTTACACAGTATCTGTATATTGAAGGAGAACCAGATCCAAAAAACGAAGCTTGAAAAGCTATCTAATATATAGCCTATCAGATGTGTCATCTCAGATGTGAGACTCTACAGGAGCATAATCCAAGAACAGCAGCAATATATTAATAAAACACGCTTCAACCACATTTTTTTCTGGCAGATAGTACTTTTGCACTGTAGCTCAAAATACATAATGAACTCCAGATCTCGCCAGTTGCTGGAATGTCCTTTGTCAATAACTGTGAAAAACGTCTCTCACCCTGCACTGCAAAGCTGAGCTGTAGAATTTATGTGCATAAGTTCTTCCACCATTAAAATGCATTTTATATCCTGAATGAAAATACTGATGTTGATTGTGCATGGCAGAGACCACTCCCTACCTCTGCTGTATAAGCTAAACCATTCTGCAACTTTTTTGTTTATGTGAGTTTGTTGCTTGTGAAGCAACTTCAGAAACCTAGCTTTTTTTCTATTATCATTGGATTAAAAATCACACCAGCATTACTAAACAGGAAAGAGATAAGTATGTACACCTCAATGTGAGACACTGTATCAAGGACTAGGATGCTTTTTTTATCCTTTGCTTTTCTAGCTAGGAAAACCAATGTAGGATTCAACTGCATTGTTAGTCTTTGGCTTTGTGGAAACTTATCCACATGATACCAGTTCGGGTTTGGTTCTGACCTGAGCTAAGTTTCAGTCACTGACCTAAAAAAACTACAAAATGTAGTTCCCAAACCCTTTGGACCAATGTCATGCCTCAAGACTTCTCACACCATTTTGCACCCTCTTCATGTGTTTTTAGTTGAAAGCTCCAGAACAGCCAGCATTGTTGTATTGCCAGCTGCTGACCACTTGCCATCATTTCGTGAATTATGGTTTAAGAACTAGCTGCCTACATCCTTCTGCACATCTTTCTGCTTCCAGAAGTAGTGCAGAAAGATGACTGGATTTATGTCCCTGTACACTGGTGGAATGATGAGATTAAGCAAATTAGCAAATCATCCCTTCTCCCAGGTGAGTAGATGTTGCTCCTTCACAGCCACAGAAGGAAAATAAAATTCTGCACAGAAACAGAACGAACTGTATTCACCAGCCAACGTGCATACTCAGAAGGCTGGCATGGGCCTTCTCAAAGCAAATGAAGCCTCTTAAAAGAGACTATGGATCCTCACCCCTCTCTAAACAATTCCACAGCTTTTGACTCCATTTTCTAAATATTTGACTTTAAGCAGATACTCATCCATTTCCTCTCTGTCTCCTGAAGCACTTCTCCAAGGTTTTCACCTTCCACCTTCAAAACGCTGATCTTCTCTTCCTTCATGACTGGACATTGTTGGGTGGTAGTAGTCACTAGTGCTGGATGCTAGTTCAAGGAAAGAAATTAAAAGCCCTGGACTTCCAACTACTTGTACTCCTTTCTCCCATTTTTATGGACCCACCTAAAGGCCCCTGGCCTGTGGAGCGCTCGCCCACTTGATAGTCATAGCCCCCACCAATGGGTAGCACCCTCCTCGGCTACCCACTATGGAAAGATTCAAAAAGTGTCTGGCAGAGAAGATTTTGTTCAGCCCAGAGGAAGCTAAAAAGTGGAGTGCCTGATTCTCCACATTCACATAAAGGAAAGAGAAAAGAGTGACCAGACCTATGAGGGTACCAAAGTGAGATGAAATGTCAGTATACTCTTAAATGCTTGTCTGACTTAAAACCATAGGAGAATTTTTCCACTGGCTAGTAAAATGTTAGAACAAAAATGTGTGCAGCCACATAAGTAGTCATTTTTATATTCATCCACAGTGTTCTGACACGTAATCACTGAGAGTAATCACTGAGCACAGCCCTGTTTTGGAAGGCTCTTCTGTTACTAAACTGTAGCCCAGCCTGGTTTTCAAACATGATCCTCCTCCACTCCTGCCCCTTCAATTTTATAATCAAAACAAGCCTTTAAAAAAAGAAGGAACCAAACAAATTTCGGATTTAAATTACAGGGTGCAAGAAAAAGGTTTATAAACCCGAATATTTTAGGCTAGATAATGAGGCCCACAAATATGTAAGGAACAACCTCCTCTGAATCAGTGAGCTGTTTTCTGGCAGAATCTCACTGAAGTTTCGCTACCAGTGCAGAGGAGAGCTGAGCCTTCCCTGGTAAATGAATTAGCTGATTGTATTGCAGGTCAATTTCTACTTGATCTGCTTCCACATGTGCAAAGCCTTAAGTGATTGCATTTGGGCAAAGCAGTTATCAAAGAGATCAGACCTGGGAGATTCACATGAAGAACTAAGTCCCAGTATTCACGCAAAGAGAAATGTTGCATAAGCACCAGCTCCCATCCTGCTTAAATCTATTTCATACCACAAAGCAGAGCAGCAAGAGCCAGGAGAGAATTTTGCCTCTATTCGGAAGGGCTTGACACAGGCAGGCAGTTCCCCAGACAAAGGAAGGGAGAAGGAAAAAGAAAGCATGCTGGAGGGAGGAGGTGGCAAGGATCAGTGTTCAGACCTGTGCTAGCATAAAGTTGTGCTGTGCAGAGGTGCAAATGTGGGAAGCGAATCCAAGCCCTTGCAGTTGGTGAGTTCACTGCCGTGGCTGAATTCATTTAGCCCTGCAGGCACGTGACCTGAGAGAGGTAACCAGCTGTGCTCCATGGGACAGTCCTAAACCTCAGCACCACAAAATGTCACAGTACAGCTTCCCTGCGGGGTTCTACTGCTCCAAGAGAGGGAAGCTGGCCCCACTCATTGATTAGAGCTCATCAAGTCCCCTTTTCCCAGTCAGCCCAAGATAGAAGGGGACAACAGTTTCTGTGATTCGCTGAATGCTGCACATCAGCAGCTGCCTCGTCCAGAAGCCAGCTGCAAAGGGGTGCAATGGTTCTATTAACCCCACCAGCTTGTGACTAGTAACACAGTTTGCAAGGCCGGCAGATGGCAATCTTTGTATTCGTTTGCTCTCCCTGAGCACTTTGGTCTCAGCATGTATAACATCAGTTGCATCAGTCAGTTTGGGGTAGAATTTGTGTCAGTCCTGGCCAGAAGATGTTTTGTTCTTGCTGGCTGACATTTCCATCCCAGATGTCAACCAGATGTAGAACAAGAAATGGGTCTATGTGAGAGCCTTCCTCACACCAGGAGGCCCTGTAAACCAGACAAGGAGAGGTGCTAAACTCGAGGTCACCTTGAGCACAGGCCAATACTAATACCCAGACATCAGAATTTCACTGCATCACAAATAAAGCACAAACCTATGGGGCTGCCGTACCCTGCCAGTACCTTGGAGGCTTAACCTCAGAATTAAACATTTAATTTTAAATTTTGTAATATAAGTGTCACATTGCATCATCATTTTCTA
The DNA here is from genome assembly GCA_013396635.1 of Penelope pileata. Lineage (NCBI taxonomy): Eukaryota > Metazoa > Chordata > Aves > Galliformes > Cracidae > Penelope > Penelope pileata. Next base: position 214,172 of record WBMW01004278.1, read on the forward strand.
AACAACATTGCTGGGAAAATCCATGAAAAATGTGCATTTTAAAAGTGAAGGCTCCAATGGGGCCAGCCTATTTATCAAAGGTGCCTTTCAATTTTAGGAGCTTGATCTGACTAACCAGGCACTGCTCTTTTTATTATGGGTCACTGCTTGTGCAAGCCTCCCTGTATTGACTCCTTTTCCCACTTACATTCAGGGGGCTGCAGCCCAGGTCTGCTGTGTACACTCTTAGTTGTTATTTCCCCAGCTGCTGGCTGGGCTATGACCCCAGGCACATTACTAATAATAGCTTCCTCCCTTCTTAGGAAAGCGAGGAGCCAGCAGAGTTCAAGAAACCTGTCCCTTTTGAGAGGAGAAACAATGTCTACTTCCCATGACTCAGACTCCAGTTCTCTGTCCTCCGATCACCCCCACTAGCATCTGCTCCAAGGAGCTCCACCTGTTCCCCTGGCTCCCAGTTCCCCAGCACAAAGCAGCTGATGCTGGTTCTCCCAAGCCCCTTTGCTTCCCTTCACCTTCCATGTGAGCAATTCCTCTCCACTCTCTGGAGGACTGCCTGGAAGCCTACTGCAAAAGAAAGCTTCTCGCTCTGCTGGCTGTCTCCTTGCTGCCACCTGACTCCTCCCGGTTTTGCTGGACTGAGAATGAACCCTCATTCAGGAGGTAGCTGACTTTCTTGCTAATTCTTTAGCAGCTGAAATAGCGCAGTTGTGTGCACACCCCTTCACACACTTTATATATATATATATAATTTTGATACCTAAAGACTATAGAAAGACCCACAATGCAGTTCCATATTTCTCCTTTGTGGACACAGCATTAAGTATCACTTCCTCATTAAAACCAGTCTGAAGGCAACAAGATTTGCCTTGTAACAATTTCACCTTTCTCAAATAGTCAATGTCAGCAATAAGAACTGATTTCCTTAAGCCTTCAGAGAGCTGCACTCTTCAGGGGTGGCAGACATTTTGCTCTCAAATTTCCCATATAGATGTGTCCATAAGGATCTCATTCCATCCTTTTGTCATGTCTTCCAGTCCACCTAAGAAGATGTGCTCCAGGCTTGATTTGAAGAAATGACAGCAGAAAACAACCACATTCTTGGGGAAATTATCTCAGGGGTTAACAGTGATCACTACTAAAAAAATGCATGTAATTGCAATTACTTGAAGTCTGCATTTGTCAAGATGTAATTCCTAATCCTTTTGCCATCCTCTGACGGATGACAAAGCCATTTACTTCCAAAAGTCTTTTTCTGTGTATGCATGTGAAGATCATGCTCAAGGTGTGGCTGTGCCTTCCCCTCATTTAGCCTGACCTTTTTCCACCTCTGTTTGCATAGGATCATATCCAGATGTCACATTGCTTTTTGAACCCTTTGCAATCCTTTAGCAAAGCTTGACGTACATGGCAGGAATAGTCTTATTGATACGAGATATGAATTCCTAACTTCTCATTGGCATGTGGGTAGACTTTCCTTCCTGCAGTATCACACCAGAAGCTCATTTTTGGTGGCTCATCTACTCTGACCTTCAGGTCCCTTACAGAATAGCTGCCTTCTAAGATATTCTTCATTTCATGCACGTTTCACACGTTTTTCTCTTTTTGCTATATGACCTTGCATTGATCCTGTAAGACATATGTTCACTTTACCAGGAGTTCCACGTTGGCCTGTAAAAATTATTTACCTCCTATGAAATCCTGATGCCAAATATTTCCAGCAGTCATTTCAGGCTTTCTTCCTCACCTCTAATAAAAATACCAAGAGCATCAGCCTTGGAAATAATCCCTGAGGCTTCAGCTCTCGCTGTGTGATAGTCCCTCCCTGCAGCTGCCTTACAATCTGTCATCTCTGTTGACCTATCATCTTCTGATAAACTTAAAAGAAATTCTGAAGCACACTTTTTTTTAGTCATACTGCAAGAGCAAAACAAAGTCTTCACTGAGATTCTTTAGCGTATCTATAATTTGATAGAATAGACAGCGGAAAGAATCTCTGTTTCTTTCCTTCATTTTCATGTACAGGATGTGTTTTTCTTGGCTTCATTCGACCTACACAGATAATTGATGTTTTGCCTCTGTGTGGTTTCAAACTATCAGCACCAACAAGAAAATTGAGGCAATTTAGTGGAAAAAAAAAATCATTGGCCCCAAATTAAGCATTTGGCTTCAGCTTTGTGTCTTCTTCTTTAAATCGTTGTAGTAAAACTGAAGGGAACGTTGAAAGGAAAACCTCATTTGGAGTTACAGTTTATTTTCTTTAAAAAGAAGTCACAATGAATCTGTGTGCTGTTTAATGACTTACTTATTCTTGTCAAGATTAATAACCCAGCAGAACTGCCACTAATGTAAGTTTAAGTGGAAAATGTAACCCAACCCTTGCTTCACAGAGTCCTGCTTTTGTGGTCCTTCCGAGAGATACCACCCTCCTATATCCTAGCTGATTTAGGATACGATATTTGGGGAGGGGCTGACCCTTTCTGCACTCACATGAATGTGAGCACAGGCATGCTTGCAGCATCCTCCCTTACCCCCACATACACCACTGGCCAGAGAATGCAGGCATCTTGGTGTGAAGCAAAAACACCACTAACATTTATCAGTGCATTTGATAACATAATGCAAAAATAAAGCAAATAAGCAAAGAGAGAGTTTTGTCCTTGAAACACTAATTTCAAGGGAAGGAGAAGGTACACCTTTGTCCCCCACCAACGTAATTCAGATCGAATGCAGCACTTTGTCATGATCATGAAAATGCAACAGCATCTCTGTAAGTAAGCGAAATCTTGGAAAACTGTGGAAGTGGTGTTAAGGTCTTGGTTGTTTTCTGTTGTTATCCATCAACTACAACTAAGTGGTGTTTTACACTAAAGGTTCACGACACACTGAAGTCAGTGTGAATCAGCTAAAGACCAGGTGCTGGCAGTGTCGCTGTGCCAGTTTACGTCAGCTCAATAGAATGGTGTCATTTACACCATGAACAGAGAGCAAAGGACATGATCCTGTCCTTACCCATGTCTTTTTAGCTATTTTTGCATTATTATGAATTTTTTTTAGTCCACATTCAAGGGAAACATGTGACACTAATTTTAGTACTATAATACTGAAAACATCTTGATCTCTTTAAAACTACAAATGAACAAAAAGCCATGCACATACATGTTTATGGAAAAGACTATACTGATGCGTGCATGAGGACCTGGCTGGAAAGCAAAGCAAAATTGGATTTCAGTGGAGATCTCCCAGAAAGCAAACAAACAGGGAAAAGGGGAGCAGGAGGCAGAAACAATAGGGTTAAAAAGCAATTACTTTTAAACAGCAGAGCTGTTGCTGGCCCAGATGGGGAAATGCACTTCTCACAGGACTTTTTTTTTTGTTCAGACTGCGTCTGTTTAATAGGAAGAAAGAGAAAGATGAGATTGGGGAGTGCAAGGGAGCTCGGAAGCGCGAAGGAAAGAGTTAAGGCTGGAGTCACCCTCTCTGAAGTGCTCTGTGATGCTGTGCAGTGTTTCAGCCCCCAGAGCCTTCCTCCTCCTCCTCCCTCCCTGTGTCAGAGTGGGGAGGAGGCGGGTTCTGCTGAGCTGTTAAATCCTGAGTGAAGTTTCCCCCATTTCCAGTGGTCACTGTTGTCTGAGGCTGGTTCGGAGCAGGACTGGGGTTACCCTGACATTTCTGGGACCATAGCCAGCCGAGAAGGGAAGGAGAAGAAAAGACGAGACTTATACAATTTGCTTTTGTCTAAGTGTGGAGCAAGGGGAAAGGGAAGTGTCCTTTTTTTTTCAACATCACATTCCTGTGTTTTTCTTCAGCCTGGAAAATATATTAATGCTGGTGCTTTCCCTCTCTGGAAACAAAGGAACTAAACTGAACTGAGGAAGCAAGGAGTGGGAAGGCTTGGGGAAGTTTAAAAAAGAGACTTAAGAGCAGCTGGGAGTTCCCTTTTCTTAAATGAAATCCCTGCCTGTGTGGGTAACCGGTACAGAAAGAAGCCAGATCTGCAGGTAAATGGAGAAGCAGAGATCCCAAAGGAAATTTCCGCTTACCTCATCCCGCTTGTCAAGAACGTGAAGAAGAAAAGAAGTTAAAAGATACACAAGTAGAGAGGCAGGCTCTGGGACCTGCTGGGCGGCGTAAGGGTAAATCACCGAGCAGCAGCAAAGCTGTATGGCATTGGTCTCCTTTTAAAGGAAAAAGACGTGAAACCTCGTCTCTGGAAGGGGAGCTTCCCTGCGAGTGTAAGTCTCAAGTCCAGCTCTTGGCTTTCTGCTTTATGTATCAGACTTTTTCTCCGTGTGTGTTTGCACGCGTGTATGTGAAAGCATGAGAGAGCGAGCGAGAGAGAGAAGGATGTGGATCACAGTGTCCTTTTGGATACACAGAGTTGTGTTACAGACGGATTATCTTGTTTTTTGATAAAATGATCCATTTTGTGCTTTTCCAAATCTAGCTTGTAAACTCTATAAAACCACCAGGGCAAGACTGAAGTGTAACTAGCACTCTTAAATCACTAAAACTATCCAGCCTCTGTTTGGTGGTTTTATTTAATCACTTGTGCAAGATATCATCATACTGTTAACATCTAACGTCTTTTCCTCCTCCTCCCCACAAGCAGATTGCACAATGAACTGGAGGCCAGCTCTCAGCTTAGCCCTGCTGTGGGCAGCGTGGCTACTTTGCGGCTCTGAGAAGACTGAGAGGCTAGCAGAGAGAGGGAGCCACGGAGTTAGGAAAGTGCCTCTGGCTTACAGGGCTCCAAGCAGCCTCCTGAGAAGGTCTGGAGCATCCCTGAGGAACCTGAGCCCGAGTCCCCAACACCCCGTCACCAAGAGGGATTCTTCAGCACCTCCAAAGGCACCTGCCAACCTCCTGAAAGAGGAAGCACGTTCCCAGCCCAGGGGCATGGGCACCAGAACGAGGCGGGTACAGAGACTCACAGCTGCAGCCAAATACTCCAAGTCTGAGATGATTAAGGACGAAGGTATATCTACTGCCTCACAGTCACGAGCAGTACGCTTCCCTTCGGGGTCAAGCTCCCCCAATGTCCTGGCCAGCTTTGCGGGGAAAAATCGAGTGTGGGTTATTTCTGCCCCCCATGCCTCAGAGGGCTACTACCGGCTCATGATGAGCCTGCTGAAAAATGATGTTTACTGTGAACTGGCTGAGAGACACATCCAGCAGATTGTGTTGTTCCATGAAGAAGGGGAAGAAGGGGGAAAAGTCAGAAGGATAACCAATGAAGGAAAAATCCTGGAACAGCCACTGGATCCTGCTCTCATCCCTAAGCTCATGAGCTTTCTGAAACTAGAAAAGGGGAAATTTGGCATGGTGCTGCTGAAGAAAACTCTGCAGGTAGAGGAAAGCTACCCTTATCCCGTCAGGCTAGAGGCCATGTATGAAGTCATTGATCAGAATCCCATGAGAAAAATTGAGAAGATGAGGCAGAAGGGTTTCATACAGTCTTGCAAAGCAGCTGGGGTGGAGGGACAAGTGGTTGAGGAAGGCAACAATGGGGGCAGCACCCAGCCTACCCCTGGTGGTGGACATGTCCAGGTGTCAGCAAGGAAAGAGGAGCCAAGGAGAAGCAACAACCAGCCAACAAGGACCAAAATAATGAGGAAACCAATGACAACCACTGTGGCTACTCCTCTGCCTACAGTAAGGACCACTACCCTCCCTACCACCACCACCACCACCCGGGCCACCACCCGTGCAGTGACAACAGCAAGCAGGGCTACAACAACTACACCCCTCCCGACCACGCAGAGGATCTGGACCACGAAGTCGCATACCACCACAGATTACCACAGGCTGCCAGCAGCCCCTGAGGCCACCACGCCGCGAGTCACAGCCTCTGAGGATTTCTATTCTCCTGTGTGGAAGGCAAACCGCAGGGACCGGCATCGCAGCCACCCGGAGAAACACCTGGAAGCCACACGGAAACCAAGCAAAGCTGGCCGCTATGAGAGCTTCACAGAAGTCCCAACCGTCCCCTCAGTGCACTACACAAAGGCAAGCGTGAGTAGAGTTAAAGACAACCGAACGGACAGGAAGGACTATAACCACCGGGACCTGAATGTCACACCAGGGCAACACAAGCCAACTAAGACTAAATCACCTAAAAAGAAGACACAAGAAAAGATACTGAGCAATGAATATGAAGATAAATATGACCCAAGCAAACCTGCTAGTCCCCATTTAGAGGAAGAGATTGCAGTGGGAAGTATTCCCCCAAAGAAAGGAAAAGAATCAAAGAAGCATGAGCGAATGGATAAACCTGAGAAGAAGAAGAAGAAGGACAGACCTGACAAGCTGCAGAAGAGTGAGAAGCAGTCCAAGAAAGACAAAGCTGAGAAAAAGAGCAAGCAGGACAAAGATCGTGGCAAAAAAAGCAAGAAGGGGAGCAGGACAGAGAATGAGGATTTCCCCAAACCCAACAAGAAGCCTTTCTTACAGCCTCCCAGGAAATCAGTGACCGACCTCCTGGACTATTTTGAAGGCAAAAGACGGCTCATTGTAAGTAACTTGTTCATCTGAATCTTATTTCATAAATGAAGTTATGTCTCTCTCCTAGTAGGAACATGGGGAGCAGAAAGTTTATGGTGCTTTTTGTATTATTCTTATTTGTTGATTTTGTTTAACTGGTCAAATCTCTAAACATGGAGGATCATTTCCAACAGGGAAGTTTTTGCAGCCTCATGTCGGAAATCTTACATACAGTATGAACATGAAGGAGGAATTAGGCTAAAACCTCTTTCAACTCACTTTTATGAGCCACCAATACCCATCAGATTATTTTGTTACCAATGGATATGTAGGTTTCAGGATCTGTACAGTTATACTCAATAAAATGAAGTTCATGTGGATTACATTCATCACTTTGGGGTACTTGCCAGTGTCACCGCATTTTGATGCTCAGCGTGTCCTGCCAGCTGGCAAACCTGTTTTGTATTAGTGCTGGTGTCCTAAAACTGGAAACAAGCCAGGTATACTTGGCAGGACTACGCACGCCTGACTGAGGATATGCACAAAGGCATATGCTCAGATGCCCTGAGGTAGGGCCGTTACATGTGCCATTATTTCTCATGGGAATTTGGCATTCAAACTTCCTAGATATCTTCAGAGATCCCATGCAAACTTTATTTTGTTTCCTTTTTTTCTCCTGCTGTTTTTATTAAACTGTAACTCAATGGTTAGTTTTCAAGTCTCAGAAACTCAGTATGGTCTGGAGTTACTTCTCCCAGGGTTTAATAGCGTTGTATGTTTTTCCAACTACTTATCTAAAAAAACACTTCACCTGGGACAGGAAACAGTTTTAGCTGTAGTACAAATGTTTTTCCTGGCAGATGGCATATGCCCTGAAAGGCACACTTTGAAAAATAGTTCTTTAAAAATATTATTATGGGAGCTGGTTTCTTGCAATTGTTCCACTGCAAGCTGGCCTCACTGACAGTTATTGTTCAACAGTCAGTGTCACAGCATAGTTTTAACTTTGATGCCCCATATTCCAATACAAATAGCTAAGATGCCAAGCCAAGATTTCAACCACTGGAATTTAATTAATTATTCTGCTGATGATTCACAAACCTGAGCAGAATCCAACTTTCTTCTCCCCCTCCCTATTCTTCCAGCGTTAAGAGCGATGCAGAGCCGGAAGGAGAACATTACCCAACATGTTGTGAGTGGAGAAGAGCAATATATTTGAAAATTTTGAACTGAAGTGAATTTTGCAAATATTGCTCATTAGTTACATGTTAACTACCAGTTAACCAAACCAAAAGCTCAGAGAGAAAAACTGCAAGGAAGTTTGGGATCTTTGAAACTTGGTCATATATCTCAATGTTGTGGCTTCCAAGAATACGTCCAGCATCAAGACAAATAAAAACAAATTTGAAAAAAGTCCACAGTGGAGCTTACAGATGTCAGACTGTTAATTCATTGCACCAGCACAGTCCTGGTAACTTAAAGGCTGGTCTGAAATCTGAACCAGCTGATACTAGGCCACCTGTCAGTTGCATTTTCAATAGAAGAGTTGCACAATCTCAGGTTGTTAGGCCAGAACTCACTGAAGAGAATACCATGCTGCACTGTATTTCCAGTGTCTAATATCACCCTCAGCCTGCTTGCCCTGAGGTTTCTTGAAGGATAGCTTTGATGTGATTGATAGTAAAAACAGTGGCTGAAGCCTGCTGTCTCTTTTCCATGAGTGAAACATGGAGAACAAAGAACTTTCCAAATATCTTTAAATCTATACACATGCCTACTTGCACTCCTTTCTATCAAACTATTTAGTTCCCTTAGGGCAAGTCCTTCTAGATAGACAAATTGCCATTCATGAGTCTTCAAACTCCCTTTCTGAAGTATTAGGCAACACTGTTTCAGAAGTGGTTCCACCTGAGTAGATCCCCACTACATTGCTATACTATTGTCTTTCAGCCAGTTTAGTAGACTGGTTCCCAAGGACAATATTTCAGTCCTCCCTCAAAACAAGAGAATTTTGAGAGAGACATCGGCTTTTAAGACTTTAACATCAGTAAGGATCTCAGAATGCAGGTTTCAGCACACATTTCAAACATCTAGAATTCTGAAGGCTAATCTGGGTTAAGTACAATTAATGACAAACATAGGACCCACCTGCAAAACTGAAAAAGTATATGGGTTTTGAGGTCTGCAGCTCCACCTCCTACATCGGGGTTTTTGTTGCAGTCTTACTAATGCTGAGAAGTCTTGGCTTAGTGAGCCTGGCTTTTTTTTGTTTATTTCCCTATGGTGATAAAATGCAGACTGACAGTGTATATATAACACTTCATTTATACACATATGCACATATGTGAGCACACATACGCAAATGCAGATAGATGTGATGTATATTCTGCCTGGGTTAAAATAGCCCTAGAACAAAGCTTTGATTTGATGTTCGCTTTGCATCTTGAATACTCCCTGCTTTGTTCTGCAAGGTTTGATGAAGTAATTTAGACTTCTAATTCAGAGTTCATTGTGTGTTCTTACTTATGGCCTCTGAAACTAACAGGACAATGCAAACCAATGCTCTGGTTTTGATCTCAGTCCTCAAGTCCTTTTCATGATCCTTTTTGCATTTGAGGCATTTCTGTGCAATTGAAAAACAATGTGTTACATGTTATAGCCCAGAAATCGAACTCTCTTTGTGCCTGATTCTCATTTACCCTCACATCCCAGCACTGTAGTCATGCCAGGGGGCCTTTCTACCAAATAGTCAAATTTTACAAGCTGATAAATGCCTCCTACATTTCAGTACTTTGATGAACCGGATTTATAATGAGTATATCACAGAAATTAGACTTTAGGCTCTACAAACATAAGAAGGTAGCTAGAAGATCTGATCTAGTGCTTGATCCAGTGGTTGGCAACCCTGCCCATGGCAGAGGGGTGGGAACTAGGTGATCTCTGAGGTCTCTTCTAACCCAAGCCATTCTATGATTCCGTGATAAAATTATTTCAACTGTTACAAACTGAAGCATACATACATTTGCAATTGAACGATTCTGGTGATTATTTATTACATTAAACCATAACATTCAGATCCTAATTCCTTTTGTGATTACAGGAATGGTGGCAGGTACTTGAGTGCAGTTCACTGACGCCACTTAGAATGATTACGTTGCTAAACTGGGGGCATTCCTCTCCAACTTCAGCTGGAAACTGCTGCATAGAACTTCTGCATGCTGACTAGACCACTGGTTTGCACTGTCCTCTTAGTTTCAGAGGCCATGAGCAAGAACACGCACTGGAGTCTGAAACAGAACTACTTCATCAAACCTTGTAGAACAAAGCAGGAAACATTTAAGAGGCAAACACCTTTCCTGAGATATTTGAATCCTAGTCACTGATGAAGGAATCAAGTTGTGTGTATAAAATTTCTTAAATCTTATAACTGTTAATAGAATTTGAAGTGAATAGAGTAATATAAACTGTGGATAATTTTATGCTTTTGTTTTTGTAATTGTTCCTCCTCCTGCTTTACCTCCATAGCCATGCCTTTTCAGGAAACAAAGGACCCATACGATAGCAAAGTGACTTGAAAACAAATCTAAGATAAATCAGCAGTTTTCAGATGAGGTCACAGCGTCCTTAGCAAGTTTTCAAGGTCTTTTATATGACCATCAGTTATATAAGTATTCAAGAAGCCCTACTCGTACTTGCACTGTGATAGTCAAAACAGCTGTGGGGAGCCCTACCTGGAGCATGGGATGAGGTCATAGTGGCTGCCAGGCTGTCATGTTCCCAGTGCTCCTGCTGTGACTGAGTGGGAGGAATCCTAGCTAGGTTGCACTTCTGAAGGTTGGGAGGGAGACCTGCTAGGGCAAAGGAGAATAGGAGGGTAGAGGGTTTCCTGTAAATTCCAGTGGTATTTCTACTACCACCACTGTGGAGAGGTAGTGGAAGAGCTGGTGCCACCAGCTGGTCATGCTTCTTATGGCTTTCGTGGCACTTGTTGAACACCTTTGAGTCAGGACTGGTCCTAAAGGTACACTACAACCACAAAGAAAATAAAACTACAGAGCAGTTAATAATTTTATGGATAAGAAATCCCGGTTTGCAGACAGTGACTAGTCCTCCTTCAGTGAAATAGTCGTCTGCTTCATTTCTTTTATTAAACAAGCTCTTTTGTCTCTGCCACCAACCAGCTGATCACGACCCCCAAGGCGGACAACACCATGTATGTACAGCAGCGAGACGAGTATCTGGAGAGCTTCTGCAAGATGGCAACAAGGAAAATCTCAGTCATTACAATTTTTGGCACCATGGGCAACAGCAGCATGAAAATTGACCACTTCCAGCTAGGTTCCTTTTTTTTATATAATTTCTTTCCATCTTGCGGGCACAATATAGACAGCAAAGGGAGAAATTTCCTCAGCTTGGGTCAAGGTCTAAGCACAATCATTTGTTGTAGGACAGTAGGACTTTCAAATCCATTCATCCTCCCTCCATGCTGACTACCCCCATTTTGCATTTATGTAAGTGCCTCTGGTATTTTCCATGTTTAGGCTTTCAGTACTGTAACATCAGCTTTCTTTGTGGGAATTCATAAAGACAGTAAAACAGTGAAAGGCCTGGAAAGGTAGTGACGGCATGGGACAGAAGGGGAAAATTAGGCTCAGTTCTACCAACATCCTGAATAGGAACCTCACTGTCTAACTGAATGGCTGTCCTAGCACAGCTCCACCATTGTTTTTTCTAGGATGTCACCCATGGGTGGCTAGATATTTCCTAGCACATTTTAAACTCTGTTTAAAAGAACCTGGCTGTTGTCATGAAGGAGAGGAGGCTGGGGACGGAAGAAGCTGAAGGGAAATGTTTGAGATGATGTTCAAAACTCAGCCTGAGCTAATCCTGTTTTGAAGCTCAACACTGTTACCTCCCTGTCCTGTCATGTAACATTTACTCATGCCTTTTCACTCCTCACAAGGCCATGGGAAAAGCTTAATTTTGCAGAGGCACACTCTCACTAAACCCAGGGCAGAGAGACAAGTGTGCCAGGTAGACCCTTTGAAGCAAGTTTTTTCCTTCCCAGGATCAGCTTTTCCAGGCCTAACAGATGATTTTGAGATGTTCACAAAGTGAGTATTCTCCACTGCAGGAGAGGTCTGGGAATATTTTCCTCTCTCCGCTACTAAAGAGATATTAATTTAGGAGATTTTATCAATAACTTCTAGGTATGGGCAAGCTTACAAATTTGCATCAGCATATCGGACATTAAAAGGTTTACCATATTAATTCTGGTAGCCTCTCTTTGCCTGTAAAGCAAGATACTCATCAGTGTGTCCGTTTATCCCTGGCTATTGCAAAGAGGTAAATCTTTGGAGGCACTATAAATCAGACTGTGCAGGTCTTGCAAAGCAGCTCATTGAGCCTTATCTAGCACCACCTTCTTTACAGACAGAGTTCCCATATCTGAAGGTGGCACTGGACATCCAACTCTCTTAGGTAGCTTTGAAACAACTGGTGTCAGTGCTCAGTTCCCGGGGAAACGCACCAAAGTGAGAAAGAACCTTTCCCTTAATTACAGTGGGATTTGAACAAAGACTTCAAGTCCAGGTCCAGCAAAGCACTTAAGCTTAGGTGTCTTTTGAAGAATGTAAGCACTGCTATTGCTGTCTGCATCTACAGGTTAACACCAGCTTAAGTGCTTTGCTGAACCAAGGCAAAGAAATAGTATAAAAACTAGTAGTTTTGCTTAAAATAAACCACGTTGTTCCTCTGGAAGTTCATGTGGTTTTCCCAGACTTTGGAAACAATGTATGATGGAATGGAAAACTCAGGGCCACATAATGTTCCTATCACCTGTCTCTTCCAGGGTATTTCAGGTATGGCATACCAGCCAGAAAATGATAGAACTATGCTTGGCTTCCAGCCATGCCTCTGCTACTGTCAGAGGGAGGGGAGCTAGCTGGGGAGCAGCAGACTTGTCCCTGAACAACGGGGAGGCACATATCCAGCCAGACTGTCCATCCGTGCACCTCCTTGGCAAATCTGGAGTGGTACATGATTTTCCACATCAGACCAAGGTTACTCAAGGTCACTTTTTGTGTACCTAGACTAATCTGTCTGTCAGTGGACTGTTTAGGATTATATTTAGCTCCAGTCTGGCTAATAAGCAGACATTCACTCTGACACAGACCATACTCTTTCAGCCTGTTCCAAACTTAACTTACAACCAAACTTTCTCCAAACCACACAAATCTGTGTAACAGCTTAATTCTCATAGGAGGAATTAACTTGTTGAAGAAAAGCAGGAGACTTAGAAGGGCATAAGCTAACCTTACATGAGAAGCTCACCATACATTTTTGCCCAGAACTCGTAATCCTGAGCTTTTTTAAATGTTTAAATAATACAAACATCTTTCTATTCTCCCTCCCCTTCCCCTCTACCCTTCCTGCTTGCATGGCCTCTTCACAGCTCACCCTCTGTCAGCACCACAGGCAGCAAAAGCTCCTAACAAACATTTTGTTCATGGTGCTTCTGCTGTAGTGAGAAGCCTTAGCAGCCAGCATGATGGGGTCTACTTGCAGGGCTACACCTTGGGACTTGCTGAGCTAGTGAACTATACATGACAAAAATGGAAAGGCCCATAGAAAATAATTTTTCATCTGAAATTTCAAAGATATCTAGAAGTAGCTAATGAAAGAGTGCATTAACACTGTTTGGCCTAGATCAGTTTATGCTGGAACAGAAGAACGTTTCCCAGATTTCCATTGGAATGACAGAAAAACTGAGTGACAGTGCAGAATCCTCTTCACCTCAAGTCAGCCATTTGGTCTCTTTTCCCCACATCCTGGGAACAGGGCTTTAGTGAACTAAATAGCAGACTCAAGCTTATAACGCATCCTTCTTAGAACAAAAGCCAGCATCTAACCTATTAGGCTACTGTACTTTCACAGCAAAGTGCTGAACTTCTTTGCAACCTCATTGGAATTCTTTGCAAAGACTACTTCATCTTTCCAGCCTGTCTGGCTGCTAAAGATGTACAGAGAAAAGATTCTACGCTCTTTCAGTAATCTTTCCAGAAACAGCAAAGAGAGGATTTTGCAGGTAGTAGCAGACAGTCTCAACAGACTGTAACCATGCACAACCATAAAAATGTTGTCTATAGAATGATTAGCATAACCAAATTATAACACTTGAATTTTGTTTGTTTGCTTTTCTTTTATTTTTCGTAAGAAGCAGATCCAAAGTATGAAATTTAAAGGTCAGGTTCTGATCCAAACATCTTCCCAGAAATTTAATTCAGAAGTTTCATTCAGCCTATTACGAAGATTGGACCTATTGCAAAACTTGAATCAGATTAATATGCTCCTGAAGGTTGTGGATGTTTAGAAAAACAATTTTAAATTCCTTATAGTTTAAATAGTCAAATATTTTCAAAATATGCATATGTTCTTGAAAAAGTATCTTCTATAGCTGCATGCTCAATCAGTTCATCTCACATCTGTTAGCTGGTGAGTAACAGCAAAGCAGGAGACAGGGAAGCTGAACCTCTGGACTGCAGCTCTTCACTGGCTGTGGCATCTCTGTTTGACTTCAGGCAGATCACTTAAGCCATGGCTGGGATCGCTAAGTGAGGATATGAATATTTACAATCCAGTGCTGTCATAGGGCATAAACAAGTAAGATTTGCAGACAGCTCTTTGGCCCCCAGCTGACGGGTGCTTCATTTCACTTTGTATGTGACCTAGCTAGTTTTTACTTCCCAGGCCCATAGCTGCGTACGGAGGCCTGTTCCAGAATTGTCAGAGCTGTATAATGCTGTTCTGGATGCTGAGGCTGAGCTGACGACATGGAGGTTTTCAGGACTTGGCCCTCATGCACTCTGGCTCCAGGGGAATTAAGGAACCTCAGTAACTCCACTGGCTTGTCCTGTACACGTTTCAAATCCCTGTCATAAGTCACATGGCTCTAGCTTCGCAAATACATACTCAGAATTTCTTTTGGTATCTGTCATCAAATGGTGATGAATCATTTGAGAATGGTGGAATGGGTGAAACTTTTAGGGTGAAATTGAAAGAATCAGATTAATAATTTTTCATGTTAAATATAGAAAAGGAGGCATAAAGTTTTGAGTTAAGTTAAAAATCTTTTTAAATGTTTGGTTCTTTGCCATTTGAATAATTTGAAAATTTAATAATTCCGCGAGTTTCAAAATGAAATTAATGTCTGCTTTTTTTTCCCTTTCCTCTAGCTTTTCTGAATGTTTTCTTAGGGTAGAGCAGTGAGTATGCACAAAGTCATTCTCAAAATGAATTGTTTTCCCATCAGGGTGCTAGAATGGGAAATTAACATCAGCAAGCAGGTGGAGGTGTGTCACAGCAGGGGATCTGTAGAGACCTGAAAAGCTAGGACAGTTTCTGGTTTCTTGTTGTCACTAAACATCCCATGTAGTTTTTTAAGACTGAAAGACACTGTAGAATTTGGCCAGCCTCAAGCTGTTCTAACTATGTTTTATTGACCCAAATTCTCTATGCTGTTTCACTTGGATATGGCACTTTCCAGCTTCTGTCGGAAATTGTCACACAGTTTCTATTTTCTACTGCAGAAGTGGCTGCGTTTCAGGAGCTGTTGAAATGATTAACACATGCATATAAATGTATAAACATGTCTGAAAAAAAATCTAAAACACCTTGCCAGAAAAGAGTAGGCAACCAAAATTTTTTGAAAGCAAGTAGAAATGCTGAATATAAGTACATGAGCCCTAGGGTAGATCCATTTTCCAAAAATATTGGAGCTGAAAACTGGACAGCTAAAAGCCACAGTGGCATAGTGCTGTTTTTGAAGACCTTGCAATGCAGTGGGTAGAGGGCTTCTGGAAGATGAATTTCCCCCTTTCTTGCAAGGTGGAACTGAAGGCAGCACTCTGTGCAATTCTTTATTTCTCTTCTGTTTTGTATTAAGATAATGAAAAGCCCATGAAAGTGATCGAAGATGAAGATCTTGTGGATCAGCAGCTCATCAGTGAACTGAGGAAAGAGTATGGGATGACCTACAATGATTTTTTCATGGTGCTGACGGACACTGACATGAAGGTCAAGGTAAGGTTTTTGACACTTGGAAAGAAAAGGCATTGGAAAACATGAAAAAAAAAGAAATGATACGATAGGCTCACATGTCAGGCACATAAGCGACTTATGCAGGACTCCGTCACTGCTGCATGACAAGGACAATAAGAGAAGATATCAGGAATTACATAATTATCTTCATAAGCTGCAGATGGGGGATCTCAGGAATTGTGGTTTTCTGCTGGGATGATGAGCTGACACCAGAGGGACAGGACAGCCTCTGGCAGGGGAGTTAATGCAGTATCAGGTGTACTAAAACACGGTATGGGCCACTCACCAGGAGGACAACATATTGCATATGGACAATGCTCTAGCTGAATGGCCCTATAAAAGAATATATTGATGGTTTGTTGCGGGCAAAGACCTGGCCTTACCACATTGGACAAACACTAAAAATATGTTATTTCCAACTGCAAAAATAAGAATATTTCCATAGTTTATAATGTTTTAGGCCTCGTTACTTGTATGTAAATGGAGATACTTGGATCTCTGTATATCTTACAGTGCTGTGACACGTGCAGAAAGACTGCTAATACATGGACCATTTTTCCAACTGTTCTTTTTGTTTAACAGCAATACTATGAAGTACCCATAGCAATGAAGTCTATATTTGATTTGATCGACACTTTCCAGTCACGGATTAAAGACATGGAAAGACAGAAAAAAGAGGGCATTGTCTGCAAAGAAGATAAAAAGCAATCCCTTGAGAGCTTCTTATCCAGGTATTCCTTCTGCTCTTATCTGCTGCTAGTCCTAGTAATTACTGTCTTACTGGAAAAATAATGATCCAACTCCTTTCATAACTTTTCATATAGATTTCTCAGTATTGACAGTGTTAAGCAAATACAGAGATGTAGCCATAGCTGAATGTAGCCTTGCACAGAGCACTAGAAGTCAATGTGCATGTTGTCATTCCCGACTGACTGCACAGTTTTTGGATGCTAACTTTCTGTATATCAGTTCCCCCACCATGACATGGAGATAAAAACACTGATTTGCATTAGAAGAGCAAATAAGGATTAATTCACAGATGTTAGCTCAGTGTTTTGAATGTATGAAGTGCAACGTTGATGTTTCAACCATCAACCATCACAATCTCATTAATTCCATTCTAATCCCTTTCATGTAGCTTGAACCAGTAATTAATTCACTGTAACTTCCTTCTTATTGTGCTTGAGATAACAGTTGGTCTTTGCCAGTATTAGTCATGCATTGTATTTAAGGTCTTGCAGATGTCTCTTGTAAAGTGTCTGAGAGACCTTTTGTAGACAGACAGTTTTGTTTGTGCAGTCTCTGTAAGCTGTGTAACATCTCTACCTGTGAGACTTAAATACTGTGAATTAAACACATCTGAATTGTGTGAAATTTCAGACCCAAAGAACAGCTTTACAGGATAATTTACATGAAATTAGGGCTACCTCATCACTCCAGGCTTTCAGTGCTACTACTGCATCCCCCTCATCAGAATCCATGGGGGTGCACTGCTAATGCCAGATGGCTATGCAAATAACTGGGACACCATCATGAGTTATAACATGAGGGGGAACAGAGCGACAGGCAAACAGATAGGCTGCTGGTTCATAAACATTTTAAAATCCTATGGCCGCTTCAACAGAAAGAGAACCTTTAACAAGATGTACCCCACCCTCCTCACCACCTCCTGTTTAGGTCTCAGTGATTCATCCACGAGACCACCAAGAAGAACCACAGTTTGGAAGCAGCTGTCCAACACAAGAAAGAGCTTGTGTGCTGGAAAGTGGCAGCTCCCAAATCCTTCTCTGATTGCAAACAGCTCTAGTAATAAACATGCATTAGAAAAACAGGCAGGAAAAATGCAGAACGGTGCATCTATAAACAGAACCACCACAGCACAGAATGCATCTCTTGTCTGTGAAACAAACATCAGGTTTAAGGATGGGGTGGACTTCACTAGCTATAACTGGTCAGATTCCAAGCAAGATTAATTCCAGCTTTATCCAAGATTATCTTCCCAGCTGAACAAGAGTCCTGGCATCATCTCCCTGGCGTTGCTCATTTGGGAAGTCAGTTATACATAGGTCTCTCCGAAAGTAATGCCTTCTATTTATTTCCATGGAAACTAAAACAGCTACAAAGAGCTCAACAATACTATTTGATAGAGCAAATTCTCAGCTACAAAATACTAGTTTTCAACATAGTCACCACATTTAGCTATGCATTTTTGCCAGTGATAAACAAGAGTCTGCATGCCATGCTCATTAAAAAAAACAACTTGCACCAGCTGTGCATGGCCATCCAGAACACGGTTTGTCCTTCACATCACTGTCACCACTGCTGAAACACACCGCCACTACCTCACTGTGCTCACATCCACTGTTTCGTCTCCAGAAATGTTCAGCAAGTGTCGATGAATGTCAGTGGGTGCCATTTTTTCCCCATGGAGGAATTCAATCCCACCCCTTTGCTCCATCCACACTCCCATGTCAGACGCCATTGTGTCAGAGTGCCCCTCTGCTGCCATCTGTCACACGGCAACACATTGTGATGGAATATTGGTGGAAAGGTTCCGCCTCTGCTGCCATCCCACCAACATCTGCCTCTGATGTCATGGGCCATCATCATTACATAGGAGGCATTACTTTAGGAACAGCTCTCATAATAATGCAAATGTTGCTCTTTACAACACTGGCTGGCGTAAAAGAAGACCAAGAGCCAGAGCTCGCCCTGAGGAACTCTTAAAAGCCACATGTATCAGCAGGAGATCTTTGCATTTTGTTGGGGGATACCCCTGCAACCCTAAGACACTGGCTGTGCTGCTCTCTGGGCTCACGAACCAGAATGATATGCACAACAAGGTAGAAGAGGAAGACAGGGTAAACAAAAGGAAGGGTCTGGCAGATTTTTCAGGACAAGAATATTGGTGTCTTCTGATGTCAGAAATAAGGCATAAATCTGTACATCAGTGTTAGTAAACTAACAGCTGCGAAGGGCCAACTAAATTAATTTCGCGGTTAGATGTGACCCCAAACGAGTACAACAGGTATAGGGCTTGTCTGGGACAGGAGGATACATAGCTAGAGTGACTGTCAATGCTTTTCAGCTCTGTGCGTCCAAAGCAAATACTCAAAAATTAGAAAATAATCATTACAGTATCTTAAAGCAATTCACAGGTAAGATACTATTCTAATTTATGCCCTAGTCAAAATGTGATCCAATGTTTACCTTCTCAGTCCTAGTTTATAGGCAGTCAGGTGTTTTTTCTATACAAAGCATCACAAAGATTTTTCCACTACTTTCAGAATAACAACAAGAAATTTTCCCTTCACCATTATGACACACATGCTCAAGTCTCTTAGCTGTTCCTCCTGGGCAAGATTAAAATTAGGGAGCTTTGCTTTTCAAGCATTTACTTATTTAATCATAAAAAAAAGCAAGCAGCATCAGTCAGTCAACAAGACAAAGAATTAGGCAGGAGCATCCCTGCTCTCTCAACAACTTCTGTGACTTTCTGCTTTCTCGGGTGGAATAGTGTTGATCCATTGCATTAGCTTTTATTTTGAGATCTTCATGTGGTGCTGCAGAAAGGCAGACTATTATTGTAACAGAGTAACATCTGCATCCATTTAAAAGATCATTTCCTGCTATAAAAATATCCCTGCAGCTTTGCAAATTCCTATAAATCTGATTTATTTAGGTTTAGTGGAGAAGTACCTTTATTCAAAAAAGGGGTTGTTTGGAGAGTATTAAATAACTCTGTAGTTAGAATTTTTAAAGGTTTCAAGTGTCCCGATGGCACTCCCTTTCTTTGAGAGGACAATGGAAGGTGATCCTCAGTGCACAAGTTTGCTTAGATGAGATATCCCCTATTAAAGAAAAATCCAAAATGTATTCTACTGCCCTGTGGATAGCTTATATAACCATAGTCTCTCATACAGACACATATACGTAAACAAGAATAGATTTAAGAGAATGTTAAAGGTATTTTGAGTGAGAGTGGTAAAGAAGAAAAAGAGGTCAGTGACTATTTACACAGAAGCATGAGTTATGTCTGAAATGAAGATACACCCTAATTCTCAGACAGCCCTCAGACTGCAAAATAATGGAGCAGTTCCAGCAGCAGCAAATGACAGAAAAGCTAATATATGTAGTGAGAAATTCTACAGGAATCTTTCTTATGCTTGAATACACAGGTCTCAGCATCATTATATCTACTGAAGATGGCTTTCTTAAGCTTTGCAGTATTTGTTCAGCCAAACTTCAGTGAAACTGCAGATGTTTTTTGGAGTTCTGGAGCTGTGAAGTTCCAAACGGGCTTTATCCTCTCCCAGAGATGGATAGAACTGGGAAGGTCTCCCACCCAGCTGTTACTTAGAAGTTGTGAAAGATATGACATATCTCAGCCTAGAGAACAGAAATCCTCACAGCACTCCGGTCATATGTCACAACGATTGTACTCCCTTCTCTTTCCAGGTTCCGATGGAGAAGGCGGCTGGTGGTGATCTCTGCTCCCAGTGATGAGGACTGGGCTTATTCCCAGCAGCTTGCTGCTCTCAGTGGACAAGCCTGTAATTTTGGTGAGTCAAAGGAAATTATACTCTTGCTCCCCAAAACCACATCCTTCGTGGTGATGTGATGGATTCCCTTGCTCGAGTCTGAAACTAGACAATCTGAGGAGTCTCACAACTGAAAAGTTTGCTTGTAGCTGCTCCGAACAGAAATGGAAAATACCGTGCTAAGCTGGTAGTACAGCACACTCTGACAGCTAACACCACTAAACCAAATGTTCCTTGGAGTCCTTTGTGTTAGGCAGGAAAGATAAGCTGAAAGCTTCTCGTCAGGTTTATACTTAGAAGATCAGTAACACACAAGTATCTCAGCTTACGCATCTTCTTTTCCTCACTGCACAAATTAACAGTGCAGTGCCTTGGGAAGGTCAGGTCCTTATACCCAGTTCAGAGCTAGGTCAGGTATCAGGGAGATGAATGGATGTCGGTTTTTTTTTTTCTTTTCCTTCCTGCTCCATTTCCTAAACCTGTAAAAAATCTTAATGGAAGCTACTTAGACCCAATAACAACATTCTCAGCTCCCCAACTATCTGGGTACTTAAGATGGGTGATACCAGTGAGATGGGCTCCTCCAGGAGGCAGTTGAGAGCAAGACCCAAAACCACCTTTCTCTCTTTCTATTATGAAAGCCTAGAAAGACTTGCTCCTTAACTTAGATTCCTAGCAATACCAGTATTACACAGGGCCTAGACTTCACTCCTACAACAGAATGAAACAGGTCCCGTTCAAAAGCCATTATTTTTATACATTCCAACATTGTTACTGCTACACTGTCTGTTTATTCATAATCCCCTGGCTTTCATTTAGAGCTTCAGCATCATCTTATTTGGTAGCTATTAAACTGTGCAATGGACCGTTGTAAAACCCTTTCTGAAGAATGGAACATGGCCATAACAGTTAATTCCACCTGCCCTTTGCTAAGAACAACCTGAAGATCTAGTGAGTTCCTGAAGTGTTTGTCATCAATGGTTTTTCTTAACCAATTGATGTTTCCAAGCATTTTATTTCCATGTTGTAAAAGCAGTTGCATCAACGATTTTGTAGGTCACATAGATTCCTGTTTTATGAACAGGTTCTGCAGTTCCTAAGGTCTTTTTTCAAAGAAGAGGCAACAGTCCAAGCCTCTGCTCAGAGCAAGTGAAAGAAATGAATGTCTGTCCTAAGCCATACATACACTGCAGTGATCTGTAGTTTAACTGATGGTTATATTGCTTCTAAATGCTTTTTTGCTGGGTGTATGACAAGTAAGAACTTTACCTGTGAACGAAACAGAGCAGAGATATTCTGAATTTGGGAGGTGGCCTCTACAGTTTACTGGTATGTCAGTTATGCTAGCTTATCCCCATGCTTGGGTCAGGTGATGTGACTGGCAGAGTCTCCAGGGAAACTGGTAACTCTGCTTCATAGAAGGCTGCTGAAACTGGCTGCTGATTTAGCAAACATAGACCTGGCTGATTAAACTGAAATCTGCTCAAGAATGTGCATAAAGAATGTTCTCACTCAAAACCTCATTTGTTTCCTCCACAGGTCTGCGCCATATAACTATCCTCAAGTTGCTAGGAGTTGGAGAAGATGTTGGTGGTGTCTTAGAGTTGTATCCAATTAATGGTGAGCGTTTCCAGTTTGTTCAGTACTATCCATGAAGGGCATTGCACAGTACTGAGTGGGTTTTGTTTTTTTTTTGCTGTAATTTCTTTAGAGGGATGGATACCACTGGAGTTTCAGTGTCTTTTCTGCTGTTTGAGAAATAAGGTGGCACAAAAGCAAACAAAAATACTTCTTGGTGTATCTATGCTAAACATCATATAGCTTCTTTAGGAAAGAAAAGCCCAAAGATGATCTGGCAGGCATCTCATATCTTTATCCTCCACCATAAGAGTCCTGTTACTACAACCAATATAGGTGTCCACTGATCCTAGCTGTCTTAAACTTTCTACCCACTTACTTGGTACAGGCTTCACATTTATAAGCCAAGTTCAGTAGATCTGCACCAAAACCTATTTGACGTGACATCTGCCACATCTCGTATTTCACATAGCATTCCAGTTCTAGAGTGAGGCTCTATACTGCCATTAACGACCCAACAAATTCATCCTGCAATGCTTCACACCATCACATTTCTATTCTAGTGATTTCTTTCACTGTGACTATTTTTCATATATGCCATCTGCATAAAACTGTTAAAAATACATCTTTGGTTCACAGTACAGCAGCCTTGCATTTCAGAACTAGGAAATCATAAGCTGTAAATGACAAGAATGTTACCTTGTCAAACTCTGGGCTGTATCTTCTCTCACGGTGCAAACTCACTTAGCTACTAATAATCATCATTGTTGCTTAACCAAAATGACCATGCTGTTCTATGTGATCACTTTCTAGGAAGCGCTACTGTAGACCGAGAAGATATCCCGGCTAATTTGGTGAAAGACATTCGAAATTATTTCCAAATTAGCCCAGAATATTTCTCCATGCTTCTAGTTGGGAAAGACGGAAATGTCAAATCCTGGTATCCTTCTCCAATGTGGTCTATGGCGATTGTGTATGATCTGATTGACTCCATGCAGCTTCGGCGTCAGGAAATGACAATTCAGCAATCACTCGGCATGCAGTGCCCAGAAGATGAGTATGGTGGGTATGGTTACCATAGCTATCACCAGGGATACCAGGAAGGCTACCAAGATGACTACCGTCACCATGGAAGTTACCACCATGGATATCCATATTGAAAAGAGCAATTTAGCCTCTGACTGCCCTGTGCCTCTTCTAATAGCTATCCAAGCAGTAGGTGGCCAGTCGCAGAGAGTTTTTCCAGGCCACCTAGATATCCATGCCTCCTTCTTCCACTGTTCAGTCAAGGGACTTTCATCATTTGCCTTCTCAAAAATGCAGAAGCCTTTACAGTGAAGCAATTCAAACCAGTAGTATTGAAGCTTTAAACAATAAAGACTCCTTTATATTTTTAATCCTTTATAAACAAAGGGCATCAGCAGTTGCTGTTTGTTTGTATTAAAACCAAACAAAAAGTCCCCACAGCCTCAAGTCCATGGACACTACTGTAGGGCAGGATACGAACTGTCCAACAAATATTGCAATGCTCTTGTTAATATTTTTTCTAAGGAGAAAAAAATAAGTATATTTATTAGAAAGTGAGAATTTTGCATTGTGCTGACAAAGACAAGCAAAGAATCACATTTTGGGACTTTCCCAAAAAAAGGAAATCTTAAGAAAGATGCACGTGACAAGTTCTTTAATAATAATTTAAAAAATCCTTTTGAGATAGCTTGTCTAAAAAGACAGCATCCCTTCTACACTGCATCAGCACTGTAATCTGCTAATTTTGACAATGAAAATAAGAATTTGTGGCTATGGCAGGATTTGTTCTGATACAATACAATGTAAAGTTCTCTTAACTACAAAGCTGGCTGCATGGCCACTTATTCTTTTAATTGGGGTCCCTGTTCTTTTAGGTCTTGCCCATCTGGTGGTTAATTGTAAGTTAATGAGAGCTAAGTGGAAACACCAGCCATATAGTGTTGTCTGAAATAAACTGAAAAGCACTATTTTAATTGGGAAAAAAAAGGAAAATGTTCTCATTCAAATATTTTAAATGAGTTGTAACTAGCTCTCTATAGTAATGTTCTTATGTAAACTATTGCTCTAAACTTCAAATTTCCTCCTACCTCTTCTCATACCATCCTCCTTGAAAAAAAAAAAATCTGGACTAAATGTTTATAGAATTGTTTGGGTATAATTTGATTTGCTACTAAACCAGCTATATTTCTGCCACATTTTCTGAAATGGTTTTTTTCTCCCTTCTCACTGGTGTCTTCAGGCATTGGATCCACTGCACCACCTCACTCTGTCAAAGTCAGTTGCAGGAACTCCTTGCACGGCCACACTTTCAATATCGCTTGGGTTAGATTTCTAAACATTTAAGACCCAGTAGCAAGATTCAGGAATATCTTGAAGTGAAGACATCTTGCAAATCTTCATAGTGGCACAGTGGTCTCTTCTACTGTTTAAGGCACACCTGATCAGTCACGCTTCTTTTTTATAATCTGTGACACGGGACATATGCCATGTATGGATACATACCCTTCCTGTGTACATGCAACAGGGCACTCATTAGGTTTTGTCATCACAGCAGTAGCACTGGAATAGGTAGAAGCTACAACTCAAAACTGGCCGGAGCATGCTCTACAATGTGAGATTTAGTATTTTCCTTTTTCCATTTTTTTCCTGCTCTTTTTCTTTTCAGTTGTGGATTTTGTTTCATGGTGGGGTGGGGTTTTTTGTTATCATTTGGGGGGAAGGGATAACAAGACAAACAACACAAAATGGGGTAATGCAATGGGTTCACCCAAAACCAGATGCTTTCCTTAGAAGCTTAGTCATAAAAGGTCAGAACTTCAGAAAGGCAGACAGATGTCAAGAGGTGCCAGGGCCTGGTCAGTTCTTCCTTGGCATTACAGACCTAGTCACCCTCCAGGGCTGGCTGCCCTCTGCCACAAGGTCTAGTCAGCACAGGATGCAGCATCTATCTCAGCCTTCTCAGGTTTGTGACTGGGGCGAAGTGGGGAAGGTAGATTTCTGACAGACCCATTCTGAGAGGACTGCTGCCTGCAGAGTACTTCCAAGCCTTCTCTTTATCTACAGCAATTCTGCAGCTGAAAGCAGTGGACAGGGAAAATTAAAAATAAACAAAGAGGACTGATTAAAAAAAAAAGAATCACAGAACTGAAAGGTTCTAGAAAAAAAGATCAAGTCCCATAGCTTGCTTTCAGAAAACAAGTACTTGCTGCATCAAGGTCAGTTGCCTAACTACCTTTGCCTAAAGCAAAAGCAGAGGAAAGTGTACCGAACAGCCACCTCCTCTAAACAAAAGGCGAAACATCTTTGGAGTGTTTTCTTTCAGGTGTTCATTTCAGCTTTCCTGTAATCTTAGTTTTCATGCAAATGAAAAATGAAAGCATTTTAATTCACACTACATTTCATGGAACTCAAACATCCTGTGCTGAGGAGGAGGAGGAGACAGTAAACTTACAAAACAGAGAGCAATGCCTAATCCAAGTTGCGCAAGTACCGAACCCAGCCTTGGCATTCTGTGGGAGTTGCATTAAAAAAAGAAAGAAAAAGGCAATTCCAAATAAGTTGTCCACTTATAAGGGAGGCTGGGACGCACTCTGAACCAAAACTCTCCATTTCAATATTTATAAAATTTGAGAGACTCAGTATGATTCTACCTTCTGGTGCCAATTTCTGCCTTCATTATAAACTGGCTCAACATTTCTAGGAACTTTTAGCAATAGTTTAAAATTGTGATTTTGCAACTTACCTCTCCCTAAGGAAAACTAAAAGCAAAGCCTAGAGGAACACCAACCCTTTCAACAACAACATCTAGTTATCTTGAAGACTACGAGTATCAGAGAGATACACTACTCCAAACTAACACTTCATTTTGCCAAACAAATCAGATCCAAAGTATTGGATCTGCCACGGCAGCATCATTCTGAGGACAGGTTTATTGAGAGTAAGGTCCTATTTCTACAGTTCTGAGTGGGAAGGTTCCACATGATAAAGAAAATTTTAAAACTTTGTCATATACATATCTGGGATTTCATTCAGCTCAAAGACAGCTGTTTTAATCCACAGGCTGTCTTTCAAGCACAATGGCTCAGTTTCCACATTCACAAAGTAGCTGAAATTAACCAAAATAGAAATTACTTTAACTTACTTGTTATAAACAACAGAGACATTAACAGATCTGTCTTCCTTAGAGGTTTTATGAACTAACTCCTCAAACCTGAGGGAGGAACGTAACACTCTCAGCAGCTATAAAGTTCAAGCATTTGTGAATCTGGGCTCTGAATCACAATTTCAAAAAAGCTCTCTCCCAACACCTTCATTAAAAACTGTGCCAAAGTAATGCTCATCTCCAAAAATTTCCTCCTAAAATTCCCTACTGCCATTTGAAGAGAAAAATAGTAACCTTTCTGACACAGAATAGGTGAAAAACCATACAGTGGAAATACTCAGCCACTGTTACTGCAGTAGGATTCACATGATCTATTTGCAAGGTATAGCTCTGTAGAACAGCCTCCCTTGCTAACCAGAGCTGTTTTCCAGCTGACAGTGGCTTATAGTCACTTCATCTAACAAATCCCATATACACACTAAATTTGACTATTGCCACGGACAGTATGGCTGCACAGAATAGCATGATTATATTTTTGGATTACTTACATGTATTTTTATTGGTAAGTTTATGCTAAGTCCTTACCCATTTTTAGACAGGAGCTAATGTTTCTGTTGCTGCAAAGAGGATAAACAGTTCTCTTCCATTATTAAAAGAAACCTGCCTGGTCAATCCAACAGAACATCTCTGAGACTTCCAACTTGTTCACCTGAAGACAAAAGAAAGATTTCTACAAGTTAGACAGGACCTAACCCTACATGGAAAGTAAATGCGTATATCAGCATACGCTCACAGTTATATACCTCATATCTTTATGCAATCTGAGACTTTAGCAAAAGAAGTCAAGCATGACCACATCAGTGAAATTTATAGAGGGAAAAAATAACTAAGGAGGACAAGAGCTGAATGCCTAAATTTAAAAAATTTACAAATCAGTCATTTCTATCTCTTATTTCTCTTAAGGAAGATATTTCAGGCAGGAAGGTCAAATAATGTTTTTAAGACACTCATCTTTGGTTTGATACTCTGTCAATAGAGGCATTGAGGCTGATTTCTGTGTTCTGACTTAATGCAAGGCAAAGCTGTCTGCAGAAGGTGCTGCCACTACTAACACAAAGCAATCTAAAGCTAATGGTACTTTCACTTTTCACAGAAATATCTGCTATAGTAGCTGTGACTGAAAGAGACAACGAACTCAGGCAAATATATATTGCAAACCTGTATGTAATGGAAAAAAAAAATGAAGCTGTCTTATTGCAACTACATCTTGAATAGTTTTTTATGTTTTTTTTTTAATATAGAACTTTCACTTCCCAAAACAGGACATCATACACCAATGAAACCATGTGAAATTTACATTCAAGTATACTTTCTTATTCATTCTGTACAGATCCAAACAACAAGGATTTCTTTTTTCAGCTCAAGATTACTTACAAGGTTAGCTCATAAACAAAGCACAACAGTAATTTCTCTTTGTATAATTATTCTTAATACATGCTAGAAAAAGCTTATACTTCTGGGAGAAAAAAAAAAGAAATCAGAATAAGAATTTCACATTAATAGTTTATAACTTGACATCCACTGGCTACAACTGGAAACAGGCTGCCCTTCTTGATGGATCAGTGACAGGAGGTATGTTAATTAATATAGCAATGAGCCATCAATACAGCATGCCTAAGTAAGCTGTTAGTACACACAGCCTGGAAACAGGATGGCAGAGGGGAACAAAGGCACAACTGTCTTCAGTCCTCAGAGAAATGCAGCAGTAACTGATTGCTATGCTCTATGGTATGAGGCTTTGACACTGAACTTACCGCATACCATCTTAAGAATTCCTTTGACAGTATCTCTCCAAGAACACATCAATAAACTCTTATCTGCATTCCTATTCCCTTCACCCTTCAATTTTTAAGATTCACTGAATTACTTGGAACCTATTTTTCATCTCACTCAAAATACAAGCCAACAGTTATCCTGAGATCACTGTGCCTGGCACTCTGCAGAATAACTTCTCTCTCTGGAAAGTGAATGCAAACCCTTATCAGTCTGAGTTGGTGGAGGAACACCAAATGATATTAACAGCTGTACCTTCCTGCTCAGTGCTCCATGTGTTGTAGGGCATCACTGCAGCTACATAATATTTGTTTTCAGATGGTGCGCCCAGTGTAAAGTAAATCCCTACATATACACTTTCCAAATGCAGAAAAGACCCTACGATACATTCACACTGAATAACACACTTCTGTTTTATTCGGCTCTTTCAATGTTAGACCACGTAAGTTGCACGTAAAATTCACTATTTTCTACAAAGGCATTCCAAATTTCATTTTCCCCAGACACTGGGAGACAGGCACAAAACAGTTTCATACTGGAAATGTGAGAGAGCTAGTGGCTGAAGTCAGTGAAATCTATTCTGCTTCAGTCATCTTAAAGAATCAGAAAGGACTCCACAGGAGCCAGTACAGTTACACTGGTGTAAAACAGGAATGAAAACAGAATTAAGACCATTCAAACTGAAATCACACTCCAGAGATTCCCCTGTCTGAAGGATCAACATATCCTTAAGCCAAATTATCTGATTTGGTATACATTCTCAAGTTAAGGTTTGCTGAGATTGTTTCAGGAGGACTCTTTCACTCAGCTAGGGATATTTCAATCTGAATTGCCAAAATACAATAAAACAGTCAATATGTCTCATTATTTATAAGGTTATTAGTACCAGCTTAAGCCCTGAAAAGAAAACTTAATGAAGCACTTGTACATTGGAAGATGCTAATCAATTCATCTATCACTTCTGTAAGACGGACAACAGTTTTATCACCTCTGTTTCTCTAACCACAGAACTCATACAGGAACTTGCACTGATTCACAACAGTCAACCAAAGCGATGACAGACATATGGTGAGAGTCCAGGACTGCCCTCCAGTGCAGCATGTCACTCGAACAATCGAATCCAGCATCCAAGTCTCTTCTTTTTCACATCAATTATAAGCTTTTCTTTATTTCAGCAGATTTTAAACTCCTGATTTGCAGAGATGGGAAGAGGGAAAACAGCTCTCAAAAATATATGGCTCAAATTAAGAGTTTGAACGTTTTCCTCATCTATCTCTGACATTCAGACCCAAAGTAGTCTCAATTGTTCTGCAAAAAGGCAAAAAAGACCCTTCTCTATGGTAAGGAAATATTAACATTCTCTCACTATGAGTAATAGCATTCTTCTTAGCCAGCTCCATGCTAGAGCGAATCTTCATCTGTATCGATGTCACTGCTTGGTTTGTTCAGTCTCTCAAATTCTTCTCCATCCTACAAGAACCAAAAGCAGAAGAGAACAACATGAGAAAAAGTTAACTTGTTATCAGTATACAGAAAGAGAAAAGAAGAAAGTTTATTTTGTAGGCATCTCTTCTGTGATATCAACAAAAGATTTGTATCTTTTAGCAGTGTTAAAATCTTACTCAAGTACATACATGCTTATAAGGAACATCTCCTTTATCTTTAATACCTTTTTTGTGACTCAGTCCCTAAAACAGCTTGTAGTCAACCCATTCATCAGGAAACTTGCTCACTCAGTATTCTTTGTGTTTACCACAGATGCTCACTTGTAAATGCTAAAATAGATAGTGTCAGGTATGAAAAACCACATGACTTTGTATTATTTACTGCTTGCTAAACAGTAATCTAAAAGGACACCATCTGGAAGTTTCAGAAAACACCTCTTGAAAGGCTAACGTTTCCTAGAATTAAATGGAGACAGCACTCTCTGCTGGGTGCAACGTGTATTACAGAGCACATCTGTACATGCAGAATGCACAGAAAGGAGGAATTCCTCCCCCCTCAGACTGATTTCTCAGTTCCGTTGAATGAGCTGAGACAGCCAATTTAAGAGCAAGCCCTCTGTGCCATGTTCCAGTTGTCTAGACTACTATTCAAATTAGGACAAAAAAAAAAACAAACAAACCACAGAAAAGCCCTGGAGAAAACACGTACCGAAAAAATCACAGTAGAACGTCTATTTAAACATTACCATTTTGTCTTCAGGTATCTTTGATTGTTATCGTAGACAGAATCTTAATTACAAATATATAAATTTCTTCATGATGTGGCCTCAGCTACACTAAAATTTATCAATTCTACTTAAGTATAGCTCCCAGGCATCAATTCAAATTTCTGTATGCCCAGGACCAGCAAAAAATTCTGGTTACGGAAGTTTCAAGAGAGGATTTGTACAAGGCTAGAGTTGCTCACAGCACTGTCACTGCAGAAAAGCAACACTTACATAGGCTTCACGAACTGAAAAAGTAGAATATGCAAAGCAATACTTTCAAAGATTTTTTAAAGAATCACTTTTAAAGATTTTTAACAGATACTGAGGAGTTTTGGTGTTCAAGTTGAGGAATGAGTCCGGTAACGTACAGAATCAATCTTCCAAATATTCCATAGTGTAAATGGAGGTGAAACAAGAGAAATCAGAGAAGACAAGTATGGAAAAGCCTTACCCCACTTGACCTCTCCCATGTGTCTCCTTTGAAGAGCTTGCCCCTTTCCCTCAGAGTGGCATATTCCAGGCCTCTCGGTTTACTGGCATTATAGATGAATATGGAGAGAAGCACTACAGGAGCTTCCAAAAAGAACTCTACAGAAGGCCTGAAGTCAAAGATGACAAAAGACACGGTGGTGATGATGACAGTGGTGATCTGAGCAGTCATAACATGGAACATATTGTCTCGGAACTTCAAGATGAAGGCTACAGACAGCCCCAGGAAAGCCGTGACAAATATGAGAGCCACTGAAAAGATGTTGTGTCCGTAAAAGAAGCCACAGTTCCCTATCTGCCTCCGGTCCTTTGCCTGCAGAGCTAGCATTAATCCATTGAACAGCACCCCAAAGGCATACAGTTTGCTATTCTGCGTGAAGATGCTTTCAGCAAGCTGATCTCCATCCTTCAAAATCTTTTCATTGTAGATGTTAGCCAAGGCAGAAATGAAACATTGCACTAGAATAAGCAGATGTCCCAGACTGAGGCGTAGAGGTTTCAGTGCACCCGCCATGGTACTTGTGACATTCCAGTGGAAATTGGGAAGGAATCTTGGTACTGCGCAGCTGCCATTTTTCACACACATTTCCTCAGGTTCATCATAAAGAAGGCAGTGATTAGATGGACTGAAAAACATACTGTGATGGAATCCATGAACAGCTAGGCTTTGCTGATGGCCTCCAGTTCCTAGTGTCAGGGCCACAATGGACAGGAACAAGATGACCAGAGATGCCCACTGTACCCAAGAGAGTTTTCGCCTAGGAGTAGACAAAAAAGCCACCAACTTTAGAAACACAGTGGCACAAATTAAATGACAAGAGAACAAGCAGTATAAAACACACGAGACATCATGCCACAGATAGGGAAATGCAGAGGAGCACAAAGAAAAATCCTGGCTTTTCAGAACTGACAGGAAAATGCTAAAACGTAGCATGCTTTTCTATGGCAAGAGGATCCCAGCCCAGTGATCACAGAAACACAGAATGGAGAATAAAATAATGTTGAGATAATATAGGGAAAATCTTTCAAGATAAAATTAGTTCTAGATGCTGGCTGCTTAACAACTAAAATCCGCTGTTGTCTCCATAAACACAGATTCGAAGGATAAAAAAAAAACACAAAAAAAAAACCAGACATTCAAATAATTCTCACTCTCTAGTAAACCCTCACAACATTTCACTTTTTCCCCCATGATTTTGTGCACTTTTCTAATATTTTATGATGGTAACAGTCTTATTTATTGCAACTACTCTTTCATTCAAGTCAAAGCCAGTTTATTGTGGAAAAAATCAGAAATTTGGACGATTAAGCAAACTGTGACATCACAAGAGATATAAAACTGAAGAACTGAGAAAAAAACACTTTGGCCAGACTACCAAATGCTCTTCTGGAATATTAACATCTGTGGAAAATGCATCTTTGCTCAAAGTTCAAGTAACTTTTCAGGCAGAGTATGAAAGCTAATATTCTTTTCCCTGCCAGTCTTTTCCGAATCTAAACCACACCACAAAGAGCACATGTCAATTGAAGAATCTGTAGGACAGAGAGATTGGCTTTTATCACACGAATAACAAAAAAGGGACTTCCACTTAGTTTTAAAACACCCTATGCAGCTGACCAGAAACATATCAAGGCTGGCATAATATTACTGAATATACCTCTTTCGCTTCCACATCTCATCCCTTCTTTTTAGATCACATTTATATTCAATTCAGAAACACAACAGATGGAAAAGAAGTACTGCTCATCATGAAGTATGAGATTTAATGCACAAAGGCACACAAACCCAAACCTTAATTCTGACCATTCAGCAAGTATTACTTGCTTTCTGTCAGAGATGACCCAATGTGGAGATACATAGGAGCTCCTAATAAGCTATTGTTTCCAACACATTCATATGCAGAACACCAAATCATTTCTCTGAGTTGTTGTAGCCATGAGAAAACAGTATTACTGTTGCTATCAGACACAGAAAGACCATACTGTAACCTCTTCATCAAGGCTAGAAAGACAAAATTTCAAATTTTGTTTACCTTAGTAAGTATTACTTACTTCAGCACTATCCTGAAGAGAAGAGCTGTTGTTATAATGACAAAGTTTGAGAAGAGTACAGCCATTGCCTAGAAAAAGAAGAGGAACAAATTTATAATCTAGACACAACGTTGACATCAAAAGCCCACCAACTTTGAGTGGTCCCCTTTCTGTAAAGTGTTGAGTGGAAAGCACCACCCTGGTACTGAACCTTTTTCCTTATCGAAGCGGTAGGACAGCACTTCCCTAAAATAATGTTCAAGTGCCATTTCAAAATATCAAGCAAAGCACAGAGCCTAAGTTCCACTGTAGAGGGGGAAATTGTACTGAAACAAAAATGTCAGGAAACTAATCCAGTTGGAAACATACTTGGCAAAAAATAAAATAGTTCAGGTTTCTGTCAGATGTTCCATGTATCCATGTTTTTGTCTCGCAGTCAAAAACCCAACCGACATCTCTGGCAATAATAATACAACCAACATCTATAGCAGAATAGTTAAAATGAATTAATTTTGAGTTGCTACATTCTCTGAGGCCACAAGGGACCTCTGTCTTAGATAACTATAAATTAGGAACAAATTTACAAAAGACCACCACGCTACTGGCTTACACGCTACCAGCATTACAGGCAAAGCCTTGAAAAATAAGTCTTACCAGTAACATACATTGAACACTGAAGAATATCCACAGTTTCTGCTGAAGCTTTGAAAGACCTCACCAAAGCAACTCTGTACTTAGACACCTGCTCACTCAAGTATTACACAGTCCAAAATCTATTTAATTTCAGGATTCATGTGAAACGAAGTTTAGCCAGGCACAGCTGCCTTCTTTTAGGCATCCTGCATCTCCCTTTTCACTTTCCGGGTCTTGTAACTCTGTCAAGGTATTCTACCGTACAGGTATTCACTTATCCCATTTACTATTTATGTCTGTTCTAACCATGGTGATGTTACCATTTCAGCTTCTCATCAGGTAAAAGATAAAAGACACTAAGAGTTACAAAAAAGAAGAACTTGAGCATAACATGTTCTAAGGGGAGAGAGAAGTTCTGCATGTGCGCACACGTGTGTGTGCAATACACAAGCTGCACATTTAGCAAAAGATCACCCTGAGTCAAATCAAACTGCTTAAGAAAACAACGGTGTTGCATAACCTCTTAAATTTCAGACTTACTACCAACTTATTTTAAGACATCAGACTATTGTTTTTCATTAGATTTTTCCAGCTAGGTCCTATTTCAGACTCTATTCTGTTCCTGCCAGAAACGTACACTTGAAAGGACATTATTTTAGAGAGGAAAGCCTGAAAGAGAATGAACAGAAACAGTAATACCAATTTTTTATGTTAAAAAAGGGTAGCCACAGTATTTTATAGCAAGCAGTAACCATATATTTCCATGAAATTTCATATTCTGAACCAAAAGGTATTCCAACATAAAGAGAGAAAGCACAGAAACAATATTATTTACTAAGCATACGTAGATTAATCCAGAAGGCTGAATGTAGCTAGAAGAAAGTATAAATTAAATGAGTTTAAATATAATTATGTTTAATATACAGTTACATAAAAATAAAAGTAAAATATTGAAAGCCAAACCATTTTATTCCTTCCCTACTCATTTCTTATAACACTTTTCTGATTTGGGGAATTACATTTACTTGTTTTTCTTTGGAGTTGTTGAGGAAACAAAAGAAGTCAACATGTTAAGTTATGTAAATAAAGAGGCAGAAGCCATGCAGAAAAGCACAACTAAAATACGAGGAATATGTGCAAATGCATTGAGAGAGAAATACAGAGTTGAAGAAACCAAAGGAGGGAAAGTGCAAAAAACCTACCCCACACTTAGGATAACTCAGCCTACTCCTAAATTACTTCGGATGGAGAAAACGCACAGAAAGCTTCCTCTACTGAGAGCTGTAGACACAGAGCATTGACAGGAGAAAAGACAATGGTCTGGCTGTTCATATAATTCATTTACCTGCAAATCTTCCCTTTTCCATGTTGCAAGTGTAGATATCCTAATGTCAATGTTGCCTATTATTAGCACATTGGAAGATGCTTCACTCAGTACATGCATACTTACCGGCTGGAGGTAGGACAGAACGTAGAAGACAATCAAGTTATCCAGAAAGTAAAGAAAGGCAGGAATTGACCATTTCATGGAATTACAAAAATTCTTCCAGGAAAGGCATCCAAAGGGATGGTCCAAACAGCCCTCTGGAAGGAAAGCAAATCAATAGGAAAAATAGCTCTATTATCAAAAATCCACTTGAAAACCCTTCAAATAGGTACAGCTGTTCTCTGGCAACACAGAGGACAGACCCAAGGCAGAACACACAGCTAGAGCAGCAATTGGGTGTCTATGGGCATTCGCATCCTTACTTCACTAGAGAAACCATACAGGAATCCCTTGACCCCCATCAAAGTGTTTGTCCACTGTTGCAAAAACACAATTATCAACCATTCTTCGAGGGCCAAAAAGCACTCCAGAAAGTCCCCACACAACAGCCATATCGATATTGGATAATTATCGATCTCATCTAGATCTGAAAGGACACAGACAGTAGATTTATTCATATAGCACCCAGAGAGTAGCCAGTAGTAACAGAAATACAAAATAAATCAGAACTCGGTATCTGCAGCACACAGCACATGATCTAGGTCAAAACAAGTATATGGGAAGAAAGCAGAAAGAAAGGACAGGACACAAAGGATGACATTTACCTAGGTATTCAGGGCGTGCTTTAGGAGAATGATTGTGCTAAACCTCAGATTGCACTAGAGTTGATGACAGAAGCACTCTGTTAGCACAAATTTAAGATTACAGAATGTTATCTAATCCTCCTGTGAATCACTGACACACTGAGCTCAGTAAAAGTCAGAAATCTGGAAAAAAAAAGGAAAACTGGAAAACAGGAAAACAGGGAAAAAATAAAAAGAAGAAAAAAAGAGAAGCAAAAAAACAAAGAAAACCAGAAAATACGCAGCCATCAGTAGCCAAGAATGGCAAACTAACTGTATTCACTGCCTGAGGCACTTCTGTGCTGAACAGTGGTGGTAAAATCTTCCTCATCTTGCCAGAGCCATGACTGTTACATGGAGAAGCAAACAAAACAAACTCTTCAATTTAACACGAAATGACACGAGCTGACAGTGCCTGACAGTGCCTTCCAATTTAATGTCTGTTCTCTACTGTTCTGGAACGCTATCAAGTTAACTTCTCATCCTTTTCACATCAGGCCAAGTAGAAAGGCCAAGACAGAGAAAAGTAACCTGCAATACAAAACTGGAAGCTAATAAAGCCTCAACATCGCTCTTCCTAAATACACAGCAACCCCAAGATTTGTCTTCACGACAAAGCTACTTTGAATTACTGCATTTATATGCTGTTTCTGACTCAAATACTACCACACACAAAAGCCCCTCCAGTGGAATGTGGTGGAGCTTCCAAATAGAAGTGGTCAGAATTACAGAAGATAAAGGCCAGTCCTTGCGTTAAAGCAATTTACAAGCTTCTGTCCACTCATGCCTTCACAGTGAGGTGACACCTATTATCTTATCCTGATGCTGTGCTAAAATTCTAAAAAGATTAAATTGCATCTTCATTACACTTTCTAATTCAAATTACTGTCCTCATTTCAGCTATCACACAAACAACTTGAAAACACTTGAATTTGTAGCAGAAAGTAGAGTGATAAAGAGGACAGTTGTAACTGTGTGTTGAAGACACAATTCCAGAGAACATTCGTGGCAGGACTTACTTCATACTATTAAAGGAGAATCTACTAGTGGGAAGGAAAAATAATAATAATTAAAAAAAGATGTTAAGTACAGCAAGTTTTAGAAAGTCAACACATCTTAGCTACATTAAACATATGCACTCACCTTTTTTCTTAACCCATATTGCCAATACCACACACAGGAACAGTTTTACTACTTCAGAACATATGTTCACTGTTGTAGGAAGGTAATCATACTTGTTATCTGTGGGATTCAGCAAATCATAGAGAGTACACAATCAGATTCTGTCTCCTGCGTTCACAACTGAAGCAAGAAACTGTTTTAACCTCTTCAGTCAGAATTTTAGCCCCTACTCAAACACAAAGTGTCACACATTATGAATACTCAGTTTTTGATGATACGTCAGTGCCTGACCTGTCAGTCGCTCTCCTGGTCTGAAATCTTTCCTCACTTGGTCTCATTTTACAGTAAAAAATTTTGGAAGATCTAAAGAACTTCACTGTTTTAAAAAATTAAAACCAAGAATATTTTCCCCCAAGCAGCAATATGCTACTTTTTCCCTCCTAGAGGGCTTCCAGAACGACACAACCTACTTTTGGTATTTTACCTTTTGCTTGACAGCGTATTTGGCTAACACTGGCTGAAAGGAGAAGCAGTAAGACAGTAACAGCTTGCACACTGTCATGCCACACTCTCCTAAACATGTTGCAAAACAAATACATTGGTCAAGATGCGCACCACCAACAGCGCTTGCACAACAATTCAGGCTTTGAAAATCAGCTATCAAGTAACTCATTGTCTCTTCTTTTGAGGCATAATCTCCACTTGGATAAGACATCTTGCAACCTAAAGCTGTCAGTTTATGTCAGACCCAGTGAAATTTACGTTTCCGTTTATATAATGGAACGTTTATGCTAAGAAATCTGCAGGTGGAGAACTAGGCTTCTGGCTATCTATTTTACCTGAAACAACAATTCTTTCTTACGTGAGGTTCACTATGCTTATACTGCCCAGCAATACCTTCATTGGCAGAGTATTTCATCAGGAGGATTCGACTCGAGCCCAGCGCAATGAAGACCCCTCCGAGCAGAAAGGTGTAGAAGGTTGTCTTGGAGCAAACCACAAACCGACAGCAGCACTTGCTCTCCATTCCGCTGCCTTGTTGTCAACGCCCTTTGGACAACACAGTGCAAAGATGTCATAAATGTTAATTCCACACAGTGGTTAGGCAAGGTGAAACATGTGCGTTTTATTGCTTTGTGTTATCTTAAACAAAGAGGGTTGCATTGCGAGCCATGATTTCATTCTACAGCTGTTCTTTCAGATAAAAGAGAGAAGGATGCACTGTGAGGACCAGTAAAGGGGGATAAACACCACATGCACACATGGATGTTTATGGAATACTCACTAGCTAAACTAGTTACAATACACTTTCATTTTTGTTCGGGATTTTTACGACTTAATGTAGGTATCACGGCATGATTTGGGCTGGAGTGGACCTCAAAGCCCACCCAGTCCCACTCCCTGCCATGGGCAGGGCTGTCCCCCACCAGACCAGGCTGCCCAGGGCCCACCCGACCCCGCCTCGAGCGCCCCAGGGTGCCAGAAGCCGTCCTGGTGCCCAATTCCCTGGGAGCCGCGCAGGGCGGCAGGGCCCCACGCACAGCGGTCTCACAGCGGGCAGCTCACGCGCTCATTGCCGGGCCCCGAGGCCCGAAGGGCGGCTGCCAGTCCCCGGCTCCGCGCGGGGACAGCCGTTAACGGCCGCGCGCCTCGCGCCGTTCCACCTCAGCGGGTGCAGCCACTCCCGGCACCCTCTGCCACGTCTCCCTCACGGCGCGCTGACACCGCCGCCCAGCACATCCGCTACAGCTGCTCCCGTGCAGCCGCAGCCTCCCGTCCCTACCGCTGTCCCCCTCCCGACGCCCATCCCCTGAGCCCCGCACAGCGCTCCAGCAGCGGGAGCGCCCCGACAGCCTCACCTGGAGGGGTGTGGCGGGGCGGAGCCCTCCCGCTCGGGCGGGCGGCAGCGCGCGCCCTCTGGCTGCCCCGCCCCCGCGCTGCCTCATTCTCCGTGACAACAAGCCCCGCCCCCGGCACGTGATCACTGCGTCTTTCCGCAGGGCGCGCATGCGCGGGAGGAGCGCATCGCTTCCCGCCTAGTGCGCTCACGTTCACCCGGCAGGGTCTGTCTTCGCGCATGTGCAGCTCTCCGTGCGTGACGCTCCAGTGGGCGCCGGCGCGTCATGTGCGCGACGGGGCGGTGGGTCACGTGAACGGGGCAGGGGGCGGGGCTGCGGGCGCCGCGGTGACTGTTGCGTGCGGCTCTCGCTCCCGGGGCCCGGCGGCGGCCATGCAGAACGTCATCAACACGGTGAAGGGGAAGGCCCTGGAGGTGGCCGAGTACCTCACCCCCGTCCTCAAGGTGCCGGCCCGCGCGGAGGCGCGCGCGCTGCCTCAGGCGTTGGGGCCATTACGGGCGGGGGGAGGCGGCTGCTCGCCCTCCCGCTCCGAGAGGGCCGCGCTGCCGCTGTGCCCCCGCGGGGGCTCTGAGGAGGCGGCGCGGGGCTCGTCGGATAGGGAGCGAGGCCTCGGGGCTGCGCGGGGTTGCTCGGAGAGCCGCTGTCGGGTTGTGGCAAAGTGGCTGCGTGCGGGAAACCCGAGCGTGCCCCTGTGCTGAGGGGCGTGAGCGTGGCCTCGGGGGGTTGCGGTGGTTCCCGTGGGTCGGAGTGCAGCTTTCTGCGCTGGCAGAAAGAGCTTCTCACATCTGTTATGTATGCAGATGTAAAGCTCTACATTGCATAGCTTATTTCTGGATCAGCATTGCTAGAGAAATGGAAGCCTCTGTACCCCCAAATTACTACAGATTAACAGCAAATGGTAGCAAAGCGTTGTTTCCTCAGTCACTGTAACAACATGCTTATAAAGGTGGGCAGCACATCTGTTAGCATTGTTTGTTTCGGTAGGAACAAATTGTCTCTGTGACTGTCTTACATTTTTCCTAACATACAGCCTTGTGCCTCTGGAATTACATGTTGTATAGTGGTTTGCATTTGCCAGACCTGTACCATATCCTACCTTCTGCTTACAGATATTTTCCTGTTGAAAACTCAACTTTGTTTGGAAACGTTGAACTTGTCAGCAGTCCTTCCCCTCCTGGCTGTCAGACTTTGCCATGTTTTTATTAAATTCTCTCTACTATCATTGCTTACAGCAGCAGCCTCTCTGCCTCTGGTTCTGCAGCATGACCTTCCCTGTGGCTTGTCCTCTGCAGCCTGGAGCTTTGGGCAAAAGGCAGTGGTATGCATTCATCAAATGGACTTGTCCCTGCCAGGGAAATAGTGTGCTCCTGCCTGGATGGTGGCTCTTCTGAGGTTTGGCCGCCAGCACTTCCCTGCTGCAGTGAAGCTGTGTGGAAACGTGTCTGGTTTACTACAGTATGGCTGGTACACAACTGGTGGAAGAATTTCTGTGCCCAGATGTACTGGGGGCTGTGGAACCTCCCACTCATGGAAGGTGATGATAACATGTCTGTGTTCCCTCTGCAAGTGGACTGAAATAAATGCTCTGATTTTTTGGCTTTAGAAGTTAACTTCAGCTAGTGTGTTTCACATTAGTTTGCATACCACAGGATGCACACAGCTGAAAAAGTGACCTGTTTGCCTTCAGAGAGTGCAGCAGGGTTATTTTCCGTTCTTCCTAATGTAATTCCAGAAGCACAAGGCTGTACGCGTTGCATAATGCATATGGATAATGTTGAGGTTAAACGGTAAGCTGACTCTAGCGTGGTGTTGCATAACGTGTTCTCAGGAATTCTCAGCTTTATGGTAGTCCAAATTGCTACATGATGGTTGTTTAGGTTTCTTTGGTTTTGGTTGACTGCACGCGGTGGTGTTATGATGTTTGCACAACAGCCAGCGTGCTTGTCTTAATCTCACTCTTAAATGTCTCTTCTTCAGAGCCCTTATGGGAGAGAAAGGAATCGGGTGTGTTCATGAAGCAGGTGTGCTTGTTTCCTTTCAGATAGCCCAGGTGGGAGCGTGTACCAGGGCAAGTGTCAGGAATAGCCAAGTTAAGCAGCAGCTGGTTTTCTTTGGTGCTTTCCTGGTGATTAAACAGACTGAGGTTGTAGCCAGACATTCACTCCTTTGCTTTTGCTGTTTTTAGTCTTGATGGGAAGAGTCATGGGTTCTTCAGGGCAGGAAGTTGTTCAGTAATGGTTGCAATAAACTAGAAAAGTGAGCTGTGCCATCACTGAAACATATGTTCTTTCAAAAGATGTTCTTAGTGCTGGAAAGCAGTAGGCTTCCTTGAGGCTTTTCTGAAGGAAGAAAACAGAAACATAAGTCTTAAACAGAACAGTCTCTCTGTAGATTTGAATAGGCTGAAAATGTACCCTTAAACCTTACAGGTATCGCCTTTAATGCAAAAGTTCCACATTTCTCAATGCAAAACTAATTTATGTTGCTGCTTGCTATCTCTTGTCTTCCACAAAAACGTGAGACAATCAGAACTGCTTCAGTGGGGCGTATAATGAAGGCACTGAAATGGGTACCAAAAAACTAATTCTGCGCAGCTTTTCTTACCACAGATGAAAGTTGATTCAGTCTTTCACTTCCTGACCTTTCTTAACTAAAAACCCACATATTGATGCATTGCGCTGTTGTTCAGTGCTTAGAAACAGGCGCAAAAATGTTGTTCTGAGGATCTTTAATTCCAGCTGGTTTCCTGGCCCTTACTGGTAAATGTGATACAGAGTGCAAGGGGTCTTTTTATTGACAGAACTGGCTGTATCAAAGAAAAAAACTTTGTGTATGTCATCTTATCAGGATCCTCCTGCCCCCCTGGTCTGCTACAAAGTGGTTTTGTCAAGCCTTGCCTTATAGGAAGTATCTGCACAGGCAGAGGCTGTCTCCAAGCTGAACTGAGCTAGCTGCAAGATGAAAGTCTAGCAGATATTTTGTATTCACCGGTGAAGTGGGTGTGTTGATTTGCCAGCCAAGCTCAAAATTTCTGACTTTTCTTTATTGCAGGAGTCTAAATTTAAAGAAACTGGAGTAATTACACCTGAAGAAGTAAGTATTTATAACTTAGTATTTGAAATACTTAGAAAATATGAAGCACTGATAATTTTTACTGAAAATGACCGTGCTCATCTCAAACACCTTACATGTTTGTCAGTTAATTATTCTTCCTTGAAACAATTTTCACAATGCGAAAGCTCTAAATGGCCTTTTTATTCTACAGGTGAAGCAGATCAGCAGCAGAGTTCTTCTTAAGATGCAACTTGGCATCTGAATATGGAATGTTATTTCCTGTATCATGTGCTAAAACACTAGTAAGGAAGTTCATGCTGGGTCAACAGCTCCATTTGTCCTGGGAGGTAGCAGGAATATGTTCATTTCCAAGGCCTTTCCCGTAAGCAATTCAAAGGAGAGCGTATATGAGTGCATCTTGGAAGCGGTCCTCTCTTACCTCACTTTTGGTTCCTTCCAAGACTGTGGCTAAATCGTTATGCGCTTGTCCACAGCAAGCGTCCAGGGCTCCTTCCCTTCTCTGCATCACCCACCGCCATGGGCTGCTTCAAGCTGCCAAGCAGTTGCAGGTTTTTAAAGGAGTTTGCTGTGAAGAAAAAACAAGAATTTTTCTAGAATAGTAAAAACATTGATTATGCAGTGCTATTTAGGCTTCCCTGTTAGACTTTTTTCTCATATTAAAATGCTACCATTCTGAAAATATGTTGTCCTTACTGAACAGTGTTCAGGCTTTTAGGTAGAATGAAAGAAAAATGAGGCAATTTACAAATGTGAAGATGAGATGGAACGAATTACAACTGGTGTGGGCAGAAGTGTTTTTCCTGATATTGATAGCCAGCATTTTTTTGCTGTGTTGTGAGGCGTGCAAGCACTTGTGATTTCTGTGGTCCAGAAAATGACTACTCAGAAAAACAGGCTCAGCAACGTGGTGTTCTGCTGTGTTGATAACTGTGTGTGTGTGTAGGCATTTATATAATTTAAATACTATTATATTAATAGTTTATATATAAAACAAATCTGTTTACAGAGAATTTGTAGATATACTAATGCTTAATCCTTTCTTGATCTAAGGAGGTGACTTTGCAGCAGTACTGAAAGAAAAGATGCTTTATGTGGAACATAACCACGCTGTGCTATGTTAAACTGCTTGCAGCATTCATTCACCAGTAAAATAATGCAACTAGTATGTATTATCTGTATAAACATAAATGCTCATAGGATGACCAGACTGGATCATTCAAAGCCATGGTCAAGGGAAACAATTATATAGCAAAACAAATTGTTTTCTTAAATTTAGGCAGGACTGAAACGTGGATCTGGAAGGTTTAGATTGGACATCGGAGGAAGCTCTTTACTGAGAGAGTGGTGAGGTGCTGGCACAGCTGCCCAGAGAGG
Organism: Penelope pileata; assembly: GCA_013396635.1. Taxonomy (NCBI): domain Eukaryota; kingdom Metazoa; phylum Chordata; class Aves; order Galliformes; family Cracidae; genus Penelope; species Penelope pileata. The sequence continues at coordinate 256,736 of WBMW01004278.1, forward strand.
TTGTGGATGCCCTGACCCTGGAGGTGTTCAAGGTCACATCGGATGGAGTCCTGGGCAGCCTGATCCAGTACCAAATCTGGAGGTTGTCAGCCCTGCCTACAGCAGAGGGGTTGGAACCTGATGATCTTTGGGGTCCCTTCCAACCGAAGCCATTCTGTGATCTGCTGGTTGTCCCTTTGGTAGTCTTTCCTCCTCGCTGATGATTTTGATCTTTATATAGCAGTGATTGCTAAAGAATGGAAGTCATCCGTGGTAGTGTTGTTACCTTTGAATGAGTTTGGATTTCCTGGGTAATGCATTTCAATTTAACTTGTCTTTCCTGTATCTTAGTCTGAGATGCTCACCGTTGTGATAAACTGTGTGAGGTCCTCGTGGCTTGCCTCTGGAGATGAATCTAGTAGCCATAAGGCTAACGGTGACTAATTGAAGTCAGCACTAGTACTCTTTCTCGTATATCAACGTAACTGATTTAATCTTAGTAAGTTCCTGCCTGTCGTGAGTTCTTGCTGATTAATAGCACAAAAAAAAGCCATTTTAATTTCATATCTAAGTACAAGCAAACCTAAAAAATAATTCTTTTCAAGAGTAAAAATAAGTTGTTGTCCTGAAATTGTTCTCTTGCCACATTTGTGTTACCAATTCATGTGTGGGTAGCAGGAATGCTTTAGAAATAGAAAGTGAAACCATCTACTTTAATAGTACTGTCCAAGCTGAAGAAAAATGCAGGTGAAATTTAAGTATTGTTGTAGGTTTTTGCGTTACTAGACCTTCAAAGAACACTTTGAATTTTTCATCTACGGTAATGTCCTTCAACAGTGGAGCTGCAAACGGTGTTCCAGTTCTTCAAACAGAGAATTTTAAATGATTCTGGAGTTTCATGCAGTAGTTGTTATTACATGAGGTCTAGTTTTTTATTTTTAAATTTCCATATGTGTTGGAAGGGATTACTGCTCCCTTGAAATTGAGGATTTCACTTCATCTCGAGACTTCTCTTGGAAAATGGCTGAAAGAAATCGCTTTTGCAGAGATTAAATCTACTAATCCATATGCAATGCGTGTTGTGGTATTTTCTTCTATACTGATGAGCCTTGCATTGGAAGATGCAATGAGAAAATAGCTGATGCTTGTGCTGCAGACCTGTTGTGCCACTCCATAACAGTGTGTGGCAGCTTGGAAATTTGTTGTAAACTGGCATTTTGAGACAAGAAAGAAACTGTGGCATTAGGTGTGCACCTCCTTTTCAAATGGAACTGGTGCAGGGAAGATGCAAAGCACTATTCTTGAAGGCAGCTTTGCATTTGTGTAGGAAAACTAAGCCCAGTGGATTAGAATTTGCTGAGTAGATTTTGAACTGGTTCAAAGTTTTTGCTTGCCTTTGCCAATATCACTTTGAAAGGGTAGCGTGATTTTTAAAAAAGCTCTTATCTTTGATACTAAGAAAAAGTAGAGTGAAGATTTGTAAACATTGTTTCTTCGGAACAGATCTTTGAGTTTTTCAGTTTACTACATGCTTGTTTCTCTGTATCTAATAAATGTCAGTGATGAAATACGGTAATGCTCTTTGCTTAAAAGATGCTATTTGTTCCTCTCTTGCAGTTCTCTCACCATTTCAGTGAAATGGTGACAATCTCACTTTCATTCTTTCTGCAAAATTGCTTTGAACACTAGAAGAGAATTAAGCATCTTTTTTTTTATAGCTGAAACTCAGGGGAAACGCAGAAATGTTTTTACTAGTTTGATTTTGGAGGGAGGGAGGCTTAAGTTCAGTTATTCATCTTCTTGCATTAATCTCTTCAGTGTCTTTGAAAAAGAGTAGCAAATGAAAACAATTTGTCAAGTCAACGGTGTTACTTTGCCGAGGAAACAGTGCTTAGTATGCATTTCCTTCAGATGAAATTGATTTAGTCTTTGTGGATCTTTGTTACCTGAAAAATATTTGAAAGAAAGCATCAAAATAAGATAAAATGATAAACTATGTAAGTCTTAACTATCAGAGGAATATACAACTGAAATACTAATATTGTAGGAATTACAAATTGCTTTCTTACGCTATATTTAAGTTTAATTTTTTCTTGCCTTCACAGTTTGTCGCAGCTGGAGATCACTTAGTTCACCACTGTCCCACTTGGCAATGGTAAGTAAAATCAAAGGAATCACAGAAAGTTAGCATCCCTACCTGTGCTTTGGATGTGTTTCCACTGGACACAGCTGTGTGGTTGTCTCACTTCCGAGTTGTACACTGACTCTTGCAGTAGAACTTGCACTGTCTCTGCGATGAAGCCATGTGAACTTCTAAGTCAGACAGGTTTTATTTCTCGTTCTACGTAGCAGTAGGGGAAATATGGATTTGTTTGGGGATTTTTTTCTTTTCCAAAGGCTTTGGAGGATAGTTGTAAGCTAGTACATACCATGCGTGCTTTCAGTGTTTAGCTGCAGTAGCAGTATCTCTCCCCAAGTTTGTCTTGGTGATTAAAAAAGCAAAGGCCGTGTCTAACTAGAATTGCAAAGAGCAGGTTGTTGTAATTGGTGTATTTTAAACAAGAGTTTGGTTAAATATTTTCAAGTTGGCCTGCACCAGGTTTCTTTGTACTGTGCTTGTCCTTGAAAATGCTTAATAAAGCATTATTCATGCACAGTAAAGGTGCAAATAAGATACTTTGTTTTATTAGTGTCTTGCATTATAAAATTAATCTATCTGTGCAGTTGGTGTCATGGACTATGAATAGATGAAGGAAAAATTGTTATACTTTAATCAGTTTTGTGCCCTTTTTTTTTTTTTTGTTACTGTCTCCATCAGAGAAAATATAATGTTGAATCTGGTCTCTGTGTCAGCCGTTTGCAATAGGCTGTTTAGAAGATTAGACTTTTATTCCAAACCAAAAAACAGCGAAGGTGGAAGGAAGTGCTTGAATAATGTGAACTTTGCAAAGATTACTGGAACTGTGGTTACTATGGTCAGTTTTTGTCTTTAAAGGTCTGTTTCTTAAGTTGTTTTCTACAGACACTTGGAACTATGTTGCTGATCCTAGTACATTTCCTATGGTCTAGATTGTTCAGTCGACTCATCTTTGCTTGGCCATCTCCAAGTGAAAGTGGTTTTTGAAGCGGAAAATGTTTTTAATCCAAGACTTGGTAATTTAGGAGCGGCCAACCTTTCTAACCTCATACCTATATCAAAGTGTCTGTATAGCCAAGACTGAAGTCATAGCAAACAAAATCTGAGAAAAGGTCAAGAGGGGTACATAAAACATTCTTGATATATATTGGAAAGAGTTCTTTGGCTTGCACATCATCAAATTCTTGACCTTTTATGGTACACTTCATTTTGCAGGGCTTCGGGAGAAGAACCAAAAGTCAAGGCTTATCTGCCAACAGACAAACAGTTTTTGGTAACTAAAAATGGTAAGGCTGAAGTTTAAATATAAATGTTCTTAGGACTGGTAGCATGGTTGATTGAGTTGTCAGCCATACTGATTGTCTGTACTGAGAGGAGAGGCAAATATCTTGCATTTTGGATACTTTGGCTTTGTGATATTAGAAGTTTTTCCTGCACGTTTAAAATCTTTTCCTTATATCAGTTGTTACCAGGACTTCATACCAGCAGTGCAGTTTGCCTTGCTGAAGTGAAAATGAAGCTTAAATATCATAAACCTCCTTGTCCATATCTTTTTTTCCTGCCCTTCAGCTCATAATCAGTTTCTGAAAAGAATTATTTTCCTCTTTCATTTGGAAAACTTGAGTTATTGAAGTGTTCTAGAATGGTAACACTGATGCTCCCATTTCAGATGTGTAACTGATGTCACTGTCCCTTTCAACATCATTTCAACAACGATACAAAATACAATTTTAAATCAAATTTTCATCAGATTCACAGTTGTGTATATATAATATTTGTGGTGACTGCCTTTTGAATGAACTGCATGCGAAGGATAAGGTCTTGGCACAACCATGACAAAATCACTCTCTTGAGAGATCCTGTATCAAAATGTATCAAAGGCAATCTGATTAGAAGTACCTGGAGTACTAAAAGGATCCCAAAGAGATTTTGACCTGCGGTGGGTTGTATTTCATGCTTTGATTTCAATTCCAGGCTTTTGGAGTCTTGCACAGAACTATCATGTGAAAATGTTAGTACTGGTAGTGTTGGACAGACCTTCCTGAGATGGTCTTGATAGCTGAATGGCCAAGCGATCTGCTTTGTTCCTCTTTTCTCCTCCTTCCAGGGTCCCACATTGCTGTGACCTTTCTAGGCCACATTTTTGAGCAATGTGCTTCCTCTCCTTGCTGTCTGTACTGGTAGTGATGCATTGGCCAGCCACCTGAGTAAAAGCTGTGGGCTGACAGTGAAGCCAGGAGCTGTGTTACAGACTTCCTTCTGGCAGTCTGATTTAGAGAACCTCTTTTCACTGTGACTTTCAACCCCCTTCTCTCTTGCTGAAAATGAACATCTTTGTTACAGTTCTTGTTCGTGCTATTGGAAAATGTCTGCTTTGTCTTAACCAGATCTGCATTTTTTTATTTTCTGAAAACTTGTGTTCAAATCTGTACTTGAATGGCAATATAATGCATATGACTGAAGTTACTTTAAATAACATATTTATTTTAACCTTTTCCAAACTTCTAGATGTTAATTAACATGGTAAATTAGGTATGCTTAATAATAAATATCCGATGCAAACTTTTAATAGAATTCTTAGGACAAATAAGTGCAGTAAAATGATGGTAATACAGGCAAAGTTGTACTTGGACCAGAAATAATTCAGTGATGTGAAAAAACTTGTAGGTTGTCTCCAGTTGTGTTAGCAAATGAATAAGTAATGTAAGGACACATGAGAAGTTAACTTCTCTCTGATACTCATGAGTTTGGGTGGAAGCGTTCTAGTGGGTAAAAGAATGAGTTGCTTTAAGTTGCTGCAAGTGGTGTGCTGTAATGAGATGGGATACAGCGCATCAGCATATTGAAGTTTGTGCCTTTGCATTTGAAATCTGGTTCTAGGATTCCTTAAACAAAGATACGAGAGATTACTACATCTCGGAAGACTTTGTGGGATAATTTCTTACTTCCATCTGGTCTTGTGTAGGAATGGCTGCAGTCATCTTGTTATACAATTTTTTTTGCAGTGCCGTGCTACAAGAGGTGTAAGCAGATGGAGTACTCGGATGAGCAGGAAGCAATTATAGAAGAAGATGATGGTGATGGGGGATGGGTAGACACCTTTCACAACGCAGGTATTCAGAGTCTTGCTTCAAGTTTTGCATTTGGCAATCAATAAGATTATCAATTTCTGCTGTTAGAAAGTAAAATCTTATGTTGATGGCTGTGTATTAGTACCTAATCTGGAAAAGACTAAGATAAGATACTGTGTCAGCAGCCCACTTGCTTTGTGTGTGACTGCTCAGGTATTTAACTGTATGTCTGAAATAGGTTGATTTTCAGAGATGTCAGCAGTATTTTAGTTACTTATCTTATTAAAGTTCTAGGATGTCACTGAGGGAGGAAAAGAACTGTGTAGTGGCGCTTTCCTTAGAAAGGAGATCTTTTTAAGATGTCTTTAAAATGTAGTTGAAGAAAGTGCTAATGTCAACTTGTAGTGAGATTGCATGTGAAGCATGTTGAGAGCTTAATGTTTACCCAAAGAGACTTAATTATTGCAGTATTTCCCATTTTGCTAGTTTCTTGGATTTGAGTTAAAAGGGAGAATGATTTAAAAAATAGGTCTTAGTATCTGATGTCATTTGGGGGGAGAGGGGCTAAAAACGTTGTTAAATGTAGTGATCGCTGTGAGAGAGGATCCTTTTTTATACCAAGTCTTTAGATGAGATTATGTTTATAAAGAAGACTGAAAATTACTGTTTACATGACATGCTCTGTCTCATTAGCCTTTCTAGCCCAGCTTCCAATAAATCCTGTTGCTCTTTTCTGAGAATTGTCAGTTTTATTAGTTTTAGTCTGTTTCTTCATGCTCTGTCACAAGTTAATCCAATTCAGTCTCTTAACATTAACGGTGTTGTCTCCTGCTGTTTCCAAAGCTAGAATATACATCGGTGAGGTTTTACTGCCTTTGGTCTGATTTCTTTTGCTGTAATTTGGCAGATGTTCTCTCACAGAGTAGTTTAGCCAGGCTGGGGAGGGGGAGAGTGCAAGAGGATGCCTTTTGTTTCTGCAGATGCCTATTTTGGATCATTGGCAATTCTTAACTGTATTACTCTCCATAATTGAACGTTCATTGAATTGAATGTTGTTGTGTATCCCAAACAGTAATGGATGAGTGCTGTAATAAAACTGGGAATTTAATGGGGAGGCACTGAAGAGTTCACCTCAGCTTCCTCTCAGCTGAAAGCATTGTGTCCTGCCGTGTTACTGCTCTGTCGTGAACACTTTGCTTTCAAGATGTTTCAAAACAACTCATAAATGCATGCCTTGCTTGTGTAGCTGACTGATGTTGAATGCCTATCCTGAATTCTTTTTTTTATTTGTGCAAAATCTCCTTAAAATAAAAAGTCCAAATCACTTTGCAGTGTTCCATCAGCAAAACTTGTTTGAAGCACGAGAGCATGCTCCAAACATGCTACCAACACCAAATAAATAACATTTCAAATATCTAAAATAGTTATGAGATGTAACTGGAAAGACCGCGTGCTGCTTTCTGACACGTCTGCAACCTCTTTTTGTAATGTTCTGTAACAAAGAAACAAGCTCCTTTAATGCAAACTTGTTGTTCAATTAACAGGTATAGTGGGTGTGACAGAAGCAGTTAAGGAGATCACGCTAGACAGTAAGGTACTGGCTTTGAAATTTTTCTCTTGCTTTATTAAGGGGCATAAAGATAATAGAAGTCTTACCTGCAGCAATCTAGTATTGCTTCTGAAAGTTTGATGTACCCTTTGTTGTTGGATGTGTTGCAGATACTCATCGACCTTCATAGCCTATGATGCTAGTTTAAGCATGTGCATCTCCTTATTACCATGTGTTTACCAGGGTGGTGTTCTTTTTGGGATGTGTTTAAGTAGTGTGTTCTTGTGCCAAACTTCTACAAGCTGAAAATGCAGTTGGGTTTCCGGGGATACTCCCCTTGTGTCTCAAGAAGATAAATATTTGGAGATCCAGTGTAAAGAAATTTTTGTGTGGAAAAATAATGCAGGAGCGTGAAGTATTTATTCTTAATCTTTAAATACTACTGCAAGCAAATTTTAAATATAAGTCCTGTTTGACAGACTTATGCCCTCACATTCATGTGACATACTGTTTAAATATCTTACAAAGTCATCAGTTTGTGTGTTTCCAAAAAGTCACTCTGTAGCAGGAACCGGATCTGAAACGTAAGCCCTCAGAAAACTGAGAACGGTGGAAAGAAGCTAATGTGCTTAGGAGATGCAGAGAAAGTTGCAAGATGCAAAATGCTTTTAAAGATGAGTTGATTTTTGACAACTCAGTTACATAGGGGTAGAAGAAACACCCTTAAGGATCACCTAGAGGTGATGATTGTTTCTACAAGATGTAGTACATAGCAGACAGCTGCTTAATGTCCTTGAAAGCAAATAAAACCACTCTGGAAATGAGAAGATCAGCATTGTGACCAGCAGCTCTTGAGCTACTGTACTGCTTAGAACAATTTCAATGCACTCTGGTCAGATCTGTTGTTATCTCAACCCTTTGAGTGTCACGATGGATGCCAATGAAACCGTTGTGGTTTGAGCTGGTAGCAGCTGAATGCCACACACCCTTTTGCTCACTCCCCATTCTCCCAGCTGGGATGGGGGA
>WBMW01004278.1:264544-290730 GCA_013396635.1 Penelope pileata
GGGGGGGGGGGAAGTAGAACTTGTGGGTTGAGGTAGAAACTATTTACTAAGAAAAGGAAAACAGAATAAAAATAATAGTAACGATAATTATATACCAAACAGGTGATGCACAAAGCAATTGCTCACCACTCACTGACGAATGCCCAGCCAGTCCCCGAGCAGTGGCCCCTCCCCAGCTAACTCCCCTCAGTTTTATAGTTCATATGATGTCATAAGGCATGGAATTTGGCATTTGTTTTGGCCTTTGGCCAGTTTAGGTCAGCTGCCCTGGTCCTGTCCCCTCCCAGCGCCCCCCCAGTCCCCTTACTGGCAGGGCAGTACCAGAAGCTGAGAAAACTGAAATGTCTTTGGCTCTGTACAGCACTGTCCAGCAAAAAGTGTAAACATCAGTACTTACCAATTTTGTTTTCCTTCTAGAACCAAACACAGCCTCATACCAGACACTGTGAGAAAGACAACTTTCTGTCCCAGCTGAAACTAAGACAGTATTGTTTGCCAGAGTACTTGACAGCTTAGTTTTGTACTGGTTGTATTTTGTTTTGTTTTTTCCCATGAGGAAGCTAGCCTCTTGCTGCTTACAATTAGAGCAGTTTCTAATTCTAATCATTACTTTGAGTATTCTCCTAAAGTCTTTTTGAAACTGGCATAAATTGAGGCTTCCCTCTTCTGAATTTCTCTGAAATTGTTTATTGGATTCAAATGTTATCCATAGGCACAAAAGCTGGCTGAGGGCGTGCGCTGTATTCACTTCTGTTGGGCTCTGCTTCCTCAGGTGATGATATCAAAAAGAGTGATATCTTTTTGGGCTCTGACATGTTTCAAAAATAATTATGGATCTGTTGCACAATTCTCTGTGGTTTAATTCATACAGAATCTTAATCGACATGTTTAGTTGTTGCCTTTCATTTGAGGCAGGTGGGTTATTTGAAAAGAAATTATGGACTGTTTATTACTTTGTTTATTCTTTGCTCAGGAATAAAATTGTTCTGGACTACAAAGGAGACATTTTTAGTGGATTTTTCATGTTATGCCAGGTCTTTAAAACTTTTTAATAAGCAGGTATTTGAGTTCAGTGTAGTCCTTGTTAACATTGTGGAAATTATTTTTCTGCATGGCTGTATTGACTGGACCTAAGTACCTCAGATTTACTGGGGCTGTTAGATTGTGTATGTGTCTTAAACACAGCTGTCTTTAAAGCAGTGCTTTCAATTTGACTTCTAAAGGATAACATAAAAATACCAGAGCGTTCAGCATCCTGCGAAGATGATGATGAGGAAGATGAAGGAGAAGCTGCAGACATGGAAGGTATTTCCTTAAGTTGGATGGGATGTACTTCATTTCAGGCCTTTAGCTGTAGCAGTGCAGTCTAAGAAGATACTACTTTATTTTCACAGAATGCATGCTAACAAAAATCAGCAGGCAGATGTTCTTTGTTATCTCTTGTATGGTCTTACTGATGCATGTTTAATTTGTGTGATGAAATCTTTGTGACTATGGACAGGCAGATAGGTTTGAGTAGCAACACAGATGCAAGCAAAAATTAGGAATTTAGCACAGCTTCATTCCTACTTCGTACCTACACTTAATCTGTCCACTAAAAACCACTTGTTTAAGGCTTGTTCATCGTGTACTTGTAGTCTTTGTCAAATTTGTTTTAAAAATATGTAGTCTTTTTAGGGGTTGGGAAATCTACCTGGATAAGACCATCTTTAGATATGTGTGATTTTATTTTTTTTATTTTAATGGAGTTGTTTATGAATGAGAAATACAACAACTAGCTGCGAGCTGAACAGAGAATTTTATGGGTCTTCTTTTCAGAGTATGAAGAAAGTGGGCTATTGGAGACAGATGATGTGAGTGAACGGTTCTGTCTTATCTGTTACAACGCTTATCATCAATATGAGCACAAATTAGAAATAAGGATGACAAATGGCTGGCATAAGCTTGTTATGAGCAGTACGATTATTGAGCCTGGTTTCCTATGTATTTGTCTCCTTCCAGCCTACCTTAACTCTTCGGTCCTCAAAAGTTTTGATCACAGTGATTTTGCTTTCTTTGCTGATCTGCTTTGCTTTGCTTACATGCAGTGCTCTTTTCACAAGAATTATGAAGTGCAGTGGTTGTTTCTGAGGCTCATGCAGTGAATTGGGTGGCTTATAGGTTCAGCTGATTACATAGATATTCCAGAGTGTTATGAGGGAAAATGGGGCATCGTTATTTGGGGGTACTCTCTTGAGGTTTTCAAGAAACTTGCATAAACTGAGACCTGTCTTCTGAATTTCATTGGAGTTGTCTATTTTGTTAAAAATTTCTTGGCGAAAAAAGGGAGAGGGGTGGGACAATGTAGTCGCATGTTTCCTTGAGAAATCAGATATTAAAAAGAAAAAAGAAATTGGAGAGAAATTGATACATTTAATAATCACTTAAGAACATTAATTTCAGTTTTACAGCCCTACCTATGTCAGGTGGGGTAAGAGGGAATGCAAACAAGGCTGTACTAATGTTGTCATTTTCACCTTGAAAACCAGGCAACACTTGACACAAGGCAGATTGTAGAAGTTAACAAAGCTAAAGCTGATGTCGGAGGGGAAGATGCTATTCTACAGACTAGAACTTATGACCTCTACATCACTTACGACAAATATTACCAAACTCCAAGGCTCTGGTTGTTTGGATATGATGAGGTATAGCATTTTTTTTTTCCCCCACTTCTGTGAAGTTAGGCCATGTCAAATAGCAAGGCTGCTTTGTTATTACTTGCTATTCACAGTGCAAATTCAAAGGAAGAAATGGTGAGAAACCATTATGCAGTCAGGGTTGCAGACAGAGCTTTAAGGGTTGCAGGAAGTAGAAAGTATTTCACTAAAAAATTGTACTTGGTAACTATGCACACTTGGAGAAAGAGGAATTATGCACTGTTATTCCTTAAGCTACTAGCTCTACAGATCTGTGAGAAATAACCTCTGTCAACATAGGCAACTAAGCAGATGTGTTTTCCTGATCTTTAAGGGATAAAAAGATCAAATCAATCACTTGTTTTAATGACTGAATTTCTTGAATTAAAGTTGATGAGGACTTCTGACCCAAATATCTAGATGAGAACCAGTGTCTTGGTTATCATACATTGAATTTACCATTCATCTTGTGTATTAAAAGCAAGATTTTGTGCAGTACTGTTTCTGTGCCATATGAATCTTAACACAGTTCTTTCAGTGTACCTTCAGAACTGTTGTATTTCAGATACTTGTAACTTACGATACTTCATATGTTAATGATATTAGAATTACTGAGAAAACAGTAAAAGGTTCTTTGTTAGTAATGCTTTTGATGGAATGTTTCTTTCTTCTTCACAGCAACGGCAGCCTTTAACGGTAGAGCATATGTATGAAGACATTAGTCAAGATCATGTCAAGAAAACAGTGACGATTGAAAACCATCCTCACCTTCCTCCACCTCCCATGTGCTCAGTTCATCCGTGCAGGTAAGTCTTCCTGGTGTGATTCAGGATGCAGACGTAAGGCACTTCCCTGGTCCTGTTAAGGTTCTGATTCAGGTTTTCTGAACTTCCACAGTTGGCTGCCATAGCGGTCTCTTAGCTTCTGAGGGAGCGTGAAAGGCAGATAACAGCTTCCCTCTGAAGTCCTTCCAGTGCTCACTGCTGCAAGTCTATTACGCAGTTAGAGCTCTCTCGTCTGTGCTAAACTTGCTTTTCCTTCACTTTCCTAGAAACTCCAGAAGATGGCAGGCCACTAGAAGTCTCTATAAAAGGAATTTTTATGCTTTCGTTTTCTCCTTTTTGGCTGTTGCATTTGTACATTTCTCATCCAAGAAACAGGGAGTCTGTAGTTAGACTAGCTGCACAGATATTTTTTCTAACATGTCTTTGAAGGTGCCTTTCATCTTGGATGTAGGCCTTCACCTCCTCAGAGGTCGCTTAGTAGTACGGAGCCAGTATGTTAGAGTAGCTCCTCAGCTTCTTGGTATTATCAGGATCGTGGAGATGTGAGTTTGGGCTGGTTGATTTGTTGTTTTTGTGTTTTTTTTTCTTTTTGGGGGGAGAAAAAAAGAAAAACCTCTTATCTTGTATATACTTATAATAAATGTCAACAGAAATTCTGATTGCCCGTTTTGCTCCTGTAAATTTCTTTGTCCTTGAAGAAACGCTTCTGGGTTCTGTGTCACTAACTGAGATGTCAAGCAGCTAGCTTGTCATTGGCAAGCTTGTAGCTTTTTTCAGATTCAAAACATTCTTATTTCTGGTTTAGGCATTCACTGATCATAGGGTTAGTCTTGGGAAGGGTGTACCATTCTTTATAGGGAGAGCTTGGGAGCTTTGTACCATTGGATGGCTGCTCTTAATCTTCTTATGAGGATGTATATTTGTGTACTTTCTGAATCTGTATCTTGCCTTCCAAATCTTAGTTCTTTAACCACTGATTTACAGCCATCTCTGCTTTCACCAAGCACTCAAGCTTATGCCTGGACAATTTTGAGCAGGGAAGCCATTTGTACAAGTGGGAAATAGCTTTCTTCCCCAGTTTAGCTGGCTTAAGAGAAATTTTTTAAGCAATGAACTTCATTGTTGGTCTTTACATCACCAGGTGTAAGTCTAATGACCTGTCAAAGCTTGGTACTCGAGCAGTGAAGGAAGCAGGTACAACTTAGAGAACTATTAGGAACAGAGAATAGAACAGAAAACATCATTAAGATTCTGTTATTAATCTGTGGGCCGACCCACATGTTGAGTACTGCAGTACAGCTCTGGTTGTCTATCCTGTAGTCTTTGAGTTGAAGGAAGAGGTGCTGCTGGGGTGTCGGAATAATTGTAGTTATGGAGCATCTTCCAAATAAGAAAAGATTTGAATAACCTGGAGCCCTTAAACAAGCAAAAGACAACTGATAAATGCATTCTAATTTCACTGACTTCCATTGTGGATGCCACAGGGGGAGAATAGCTAGTAGGTGTTCCTTTTTATTTTCGTTTTTTAAAACCAGCAGTGTTGAATGTACATTACTCTGAAAGTAATGCCTCCTATTTATTTCCATGGAAACTGTAACAAAGAGCACAAGAACACTATTTGATAGAGCAAATTCTCACCTACAAAACACTCTTCTAAAACACTCTTCTTCAACACAGTCACCATCATTAGCTGTGCGTTATTTTCTCCAGCAATGTGCAAGAGCCCACATGCCGCACTTTTTAAAATCTGCACCAGAAGAGGTGACCTGCTGTCACCATGACTGAAATGCACCACCACCACCCCACTGTGCTCACATCCACTGTTTGGTCCCCGTAAACATTCAACAAGTGTCGATGAATGTCAGCGGGTGCCATTTTTTCTGCATAGAAGAATTCAATTCCACCTCTTTGCGCCATCCACAATCCTGTGTCAGATGCCCTTGGGTCAGAGTGCCCCTCTGCTGCCATCTGTCACATGGTAACGCATTGTGATGGAATATTGGTGGGAAGGTTCCACCTCTACTGCCCTCCCACCAACATCTGCCTCTGACGTCATGGGCCAACATAATAAAATAGGAGGCATTAGTTTCAGAGCAGCCCTTGTAACTCACTACTGGCATGTTGAAAGCCAGAAAAAAGAGTAAACTGTGTACATGTAGCAAAACTAAATATTGAAGTCCTTTAGGATATACGATGTTAATGAAATACTGTCAGGAGCTGTCAAATGTAGTTACTATTTCAGAATTAGGAAGTCCCTGGGTTGCACACAGCTGGAGACTTGAAATATTTGGGGGAAGCATTACTCTCTGCTTGCTTAATCCTCTTTCTTGAGCATGTACTGTGAATCTGTCAGATAATGAGGAGAATGATGTGTGATCCAATAGGGTATTCATGTAACTTCTACGAACATACCAGTCTTAATATGTCAACCTGTTTGTGGATTTGACTGTCTTATTGTTTGCTGTAAGCAGAGTTAGGGAAGAAAAAGTGTATGCAGTTCTTTGCACAAATAGTGTTTTTGAAGGAGTATCAGGTAGGATGAATGTAGGTAGGCTTAGCAGACTGACTAGGGGGATAATTAACTAAAGCAAAGAAGAAAAAGTGCCTCCGCTTTTTTTGGCTTAATTTAGTGGATACTGAAGGCCCTGCTAATAAATTGGTTGTGAAGAAGCTTCTGCTGATGGATGCAGGTTGGAGGGCACTCTGAGAAACAAAGATGACAAGATATTTAGGCATGATAACTCTTACTGACTAGTTAGAGCTGGTGAGGTTTGTACTGGGCTGTGAGTACAATGTATCCTGTTCAATTCTGGAGACTTCTTTCCAGGGTAAGGATCAATTTAATGCTAGCCTGTGAATTTGGATTGAGATTTTTTTTCACTGACGAGAGCCAGTGTATATGTTCCTCCTCTGAAGTGAGTTAAGTTCCGGTGTCTTTGTTATGTAATCCACATCTGCCCTTGAGGAAACGTCTTGCAGCATGGAACTTGTTGCAATTAGTCTTTTAAGAACGAACAAGAAGATTGATATTGCAGTGAGATCAGTTTGTCAGTAACCTTAAACGTGGAGGAAACTATCTTGCCTTCTCAAAAACGAGGCAGTCTAGCTGACTGGCAGCTGGTGACCTTGGTAAAGTTTGAACATTTTGTCCTGAGAATGTGAAGAAAGTGACTAACTGATAGTGTATCTCAAATTGAGGTTTTAAATGGTGTTCTGTGAGACTGCTAGGTGCCAGTGTTGTGAAGACCTTGGCTAAATTAGATTGCCTCATGCTGCTTGACTCTTAAAGTAGTGAGTATGTTCTCTTGCTCTATGAGGCAAGCTGTTCCATCTCCTTAATTTAATAAGGCTTGTAGCTAAGAAGGTCTGGAGTTCTGAGTTTTATTTATTTATTAAAAGGGCCAAAAATGTTGGGTTTAATTTAACTTGGAAGTTTCAGTGTTTATCTAGCTCTGCTGGTGTTGCTTCCCTACACATTACAAATATTGTGTAATGTATGGTACTTGCGTGGTCCTAGACTTACTTGGCTGTTTCTTGTGATGCGTATATCCTCTTGTCCTGCGTCAGAGAACACAAAGAAATGGGGTGGTGGTGTGAGGGAGACCAGAGAACAGGAACAAACGGGATGGTGGTGTGAGGGAGACTGCCACTGGCAGCTTCTTAAGGTTGCTTCTATTTTAAGTAATTAGTTGAAACTGTTCATCTTGCAGCTCTGCTGGAAGTTGTATTTCTTGTCAGCATTTTTTTGATATTGGCAGGAATGTTTTCAACTTCCTCATTAATTGCTGAAAACTGGTTTAACCACAGTTCTCGCTGTTCGTGTGGATTTTATGAACGATTGTTTGATAATAATCAAACCAGTTAACTGCTAAACACATTTACAGTTAGGTTTGAATTAATTACACTAATTCCAAGGGCATATTTTCCTTTCTTTCAGAATGGGTAGTGATGGGCTTCTGAAGTCTTTTTCCTTACATATTGTAAATTAACTGCAGGGAAGTGGCTGTAAGGATCAGAATCGGTGAATTGTAGATCTTAAGGTCAACTGTCACAGATTCTGTGAGTTTATACTAAAGATGACATCTGTGGTTTTTTTTTTTTTTTCCACATGTATCCTTGTGTCTGAGCAGTTAGACACTGAGTCTTATTCCTAGGTAGTTTTCTCTTGAAAATGCATTGTCCTTAAAGAGTCTTGAATTCAACCCTTTGTTGTAGAAGCTCATGGTTGTCCACTATGCTGAAAGTCCTGCAGAAGGCCTCTTATCTCTTTGAACTATGAGGAAGTAAATCACTTCTGGTGTTGCTGTTGTGTGGTTTGTGGGTTGTTTTCCCCCAGTATGTCAGGATGTCTTTTATTGTTTACCTTTACTTTCTGGTGTTATATGTTTCCCTTTCAGCTGATGCCGAGAAAATGTCAGTATGTCAGCTGTGCTGAATTCCATAGTAAGGTTGATTTGTTTTTTTTATATATATAAAATATATATTTTTACTTTTCTTTAACTGAAAACTTTTGGTCAGTTCCAAGGGGTTCCTCAATTAAAAAGCAAAAACCTTCTACAAAGTCAAAAACTTATAAGAGCATGAAAGGTCATCTTATCAACCTAAGAGATCAGCTTCTCTCGACTTATTTAAGATCTTAACTCTGTATATTTCAACTTATTTTCAATAGGAGCAACAGTATTTTTGACTTTGAATATGAATGATAACTCATTACTTGAAACACCTCAGGAGTTGGTGGTATACTGGGAAGTGAATTAGGAGATTTTAGCAGATGTTTCAAACAACTGATCTACTGATTAGCTCAAGCGATTCACAAGCAGGTCCTGAAACAAGCGTCAGTGAACATGTAGCATTCACAGTTACCTTGAGTTAAGACAACCAGTTATCTCCGGGGAACTTTTATTTCAGAAGTAATAATCTTCAAAATTTCTAGATATGATTTTTCAGGTTGCACTTCTTCCAAAGTTATTTCTTTTATTTTTAGGAGGCATATACTTCATGTTGTTTTCTCAAAATTTTCTTATAGAAGGAAACTAGAAAAAGGAAACTAACTTTTGAAAGCTTGTAAGTCACAAAGTTTCACACAAGTAACTGTAGGAGTGTAAAAATGACCACTATGGTGAGTGTTGCAGAATTCCAGGTATCTTTAACTAGTCCTTAGAAAACTGAAAAGAACAATCCTCGTTAAGATGTATGAGGCTGAGCCAGTATCCTGTAGTAGACTTAAAATAGTTGTAGGGAGATGTTTACTCTGTGCCAGTACAAAAAATAACCACTGCTACAGATGAGGACAAAACCAGTTTTAACAAAGGCCGGGTTCCTACAAAAAAGCAGCTGGCCTTGGTACCTGATATGACGTGTTCTTCAGTGGCATCGTGAGGACCCAGAATTGGAATCAGCTGTGATTAGCTGGCTTATAAGGACCAACAGCACAGTAAATGACAAATGCTGACCTTTATTTCCCAGACTTGCATGTTCCTGTTTACAATGTGTCTTGGTAACTTTGCAACAGCTTCCTTCCTTGTGTTGGCAGTCACTGACAGCGTGAGTAACTTAAGAGATAATTACTGAATGCCAGCTATTAGTCAGTTATTTAGGCTATTTGGATTTGCAAAATACCATCAAAGCATGTTCAGTAAGTTACTCAAACTGTTCTTACCATCCTTCCTAGTTCTTATAAGTACATAGATTATTTCAGGATGGGTACTTCAAAGTGCTACTGCTGACTAGCTTGCACTGTTAGATTGGTGGGTTTACATAAACCCCTATGGCCTCTCTGATCAGGACTGCCTACAGAATCATGAATTTAAAGTTGATGGGTAGGTGAAAGTAAGGTGAGTAACACAACCTATGAATTTGGGTTAATAAGACATAAATAAAAACTCAATTAACCTTACAGTAATTCTCTTCTCTGAGCTGATATGTTCTTTATCCCACAGTTTATGGACTAGAAGAGCTATCTTGAACA
The DNA here is from genome assembly GCA_013396635.1 of Penelope pileata. Classification (NCBI taxonomy): domain Eukaryota; kingdom Metazoa; phylum Chordata; class Aves; order Galliformes; family Cracidae; genus Penelope; species Penelope pileata. The sequence goes on from WBMW01004278.1 coordinate 273,973, forward strand.
CAAGACCATTATTCCTGAATTGTAGCTGGTCATGAAAAGATTTATAGATTCCAACTCTGTTGGAATTCAAAACTAAGCCAAACATGGTCCTGAGCAATCTGAGCTTACTAGTCCACCCTTGTGCAGGAAAGGCTGGACTTGATGATGCTAGGCAATGACCAGCATTTCTTCTAACCCCAGCTCTTTTGTGATTCCATTTTATATTCTTACAATCAGCTTAGTACACAAATGTTTGTGTGGTTCGTAGCGGATCTGGTAAGTCACTGATGACTTTGTCAAACTACAGTGATCTGAGACGTTTGTCCTCCACTACAGAATAGTCTGACTTAGAGTGCTTGTCAAAGTAAACCAGGGCACTCTTCTAGTCATGAGTGAGCAGAAGCTAGCTTAGAAACTCTTAATCTTCCATAAAACCCAGGTTACAGCTGTAGCCAGAGCAAGTTTCCGTATCATAAGTCAATCTCAGAGCATAAAAGGTGTTTTATGCAGGGTTGGCTTAGCCTGCCTTTCCAAGAAAAAAATCTATGAATTATGTAAGTATTCAAGATTTCTTAAGCACACTTAAAATTGTGAGAGCGGCAGCTAAAAAAGTTGCAGCAGTTTCTAGGCACCTTCTTCAGGGATTGTCTGGGAATTTCTGGTGGCTTGCTGTTTCTAGTGAGGAATACCTTCTAGAGACTTTCCTGGTGACCTTGGCGTTTAGCAATTAACAATTATATTAGCAGCAAGCAAAACGTACTGTCTCACATTACGCTGCTCAGTCTGTATCGTAGCATAGAGCATTCTCTTATTTCCTTGTGAATGTAAGAGGCTGGCAAATAAAGTTATATTCATCACTTTAATATTTGTTATTTTGGGGATCTCTCCCTTAGTAAACTGAAAATTTCTTCATGCTGCTCTGAAGCCAAATATCCAAAACTATTTAATTTGCACATAATGTAATTTTACTAAGATGGAGTTATTTTTTCTTCAAAATATTTTTCCTGTTTCTGTTCTGTTTTTCAGGCATGCAGAAGTGATGAAGAAAATAATAGAGACTGTTGCAGAAGGCGGGGGAGAACTTGGAGTTCACATGTATCCTTTTCCATACTGCATTCTATTTGTTGAGATTCCTTGCAGCATAAGGAGCTGTTACCTAAGGATTCCTAAACTAGAATACAGTGGTGTGAAAACAGTAAACAACTGTGTGTGGTAGCACTTAATAGAGCTCTAGGTGAGCTCTTTTGTGCAAATGAACACCACCGCTCAGTTGGGGGGTGGGTCAGGAACCACAGGGGAAAGCAGGTAGTATTGGAGAGACAGGGTTGAGTATTTCTATCTGTGTGAAGGAGGTAGCTATGAGTATGCAACCGAGACCCTGGTGTGGGAGATTGTATTGGGAGAATGAGGCTGGAGGTACATAAACTCAGGCCTGAGTTGGTATGTATTTAAGTGAAGTTTGAGAATCCATGCTATGATATTACCACATAGCGTACCTCATGTTTCCAAGTCTTTACTACTGCTATATTAGATTTGGCTCTGGGATTCATTTTAGTGATTTATTTTTATTTTTGGTACCCTGTCTTCTTCAGTCACAAGTGGACAGACACTTTAGTTTACAATTATCCAGCATAATCAACATTACAGATTTGGGCCCAACAAGCTTTTGAAGGTGACTCATACAGGGAAGACCAGGAAGGTCTCCTTTACAAAGGCAGACTTCGGAGCTTGGCAAAGCTAATTTCTCCTTTCTTCATCAAACAGCCTTTTCCAAAGGATGTTTCAGAACAGCAACTTACTGCTCCTTCTGAGAAGGAGCCTGCTTTCCCTGCAACTACAGAAAGATAGCTAGGAATTAGCCTTGCTGGGTGCATTTTACCTTGGTGTTAGTTAATAAATATTAAATAGATAAATGACATCATAAATTTTTGTGTGGTGTTTGTAAGATCTTTTGAAAGTAGCTTCTGGCTCCTTGCTTTAACTTGAAAAAGTAAGATTTGTATGTTTGGGCAATCACCAGATGTTATTACTGGAGCTCTGCTGTGTTGATTTCCCAGTCTCTAACTGTATAGTTTCTATTTTCCTATTAGCAAGAAGAGCTGTTGAGCAGACCATTGTATGTGACTTCTAGTTTGTTTTGTGGGATTTCTTGCTACTGCAACTTTTCCTTAACAAGAAATTCAGGTACCTTCTTATTTTCTTGAAATTTGTACAGGCAGTCATTCCAACAATAGAATATGACTACACAAGGCACTTTACAATGTAACAAATAAAAGATCCTCTATCAAATCTTTTTTTTTTTTTAAATAACCCATCCATGTGACATGCATTATACACAATTTCTGTAACTAACCTTTTATCAAGTCAATGCATTAAAATAAAATGTTCCATTACCAGCCTTTTTAATAAAAGTTTTTGTGTGTAATAAATCACTTTCATTTGTCTATACATACTGCAATAAGGGGTGGAATTCTTTTCTTCATAACTCTTTTTCAAAAGAAGGCTTTTTCCCCTACACTGGAAGGTACTCTACTAGTAGGAACCTAATGCTTTTGGCTTCATTGCTAAGGTGATTCTTGATAATGTCATTGATTTTATTTTTCTGATTTAAATTCACCTGAGAGATTTTTGCTTGTTTGGGGTATTTTTTGCTTGTGTTTTTTTTTTTTTTTTTTTTTTTCCCCCCAAGTTATAATTGGCTTTACCTGGAGAAANAGTTGTAAATGGCTCTAACTGTAGGAAGACTTTGAAAGCTGAAAGAAAATAAGTGAGAATCTTGTTAGGAAAATGTAACTGCATCTTGAACTAAAGTAGCTGTAAATAACCATTCTTTGAAAGGTGATTTATATTTACACTTGTGCAAGGCTACCATTCTGAGAAGATTTTTGGTGAGGCAAAGAAGGAAGATTAGTATGTTGTCTGTTCATCTTGTAGTAGAGGCAAGAACAGTCTTACTGAACAGATTACAGGTGGAGGGAGAAAAATGCTATGTTAGACCAGAGTTCAATCTTGGTAACTTGTCTTGACCTAGACTATGCTAACTGGTTGCTTAATGGCATAGTTTCCATTTGGGGAGGTAAGTGTACATGGTACTGTTTGTGAATTCTGAAATTGCAGGCACATCCAAGCTTCGGCAGCCACTTTTTACCCTGCAAAATGCAAATTTTTCATTGAGGAAGATGAGAGGAAAGGACCATCATGAAAGGGCCATCGTGTATAAATAGGTTCAAAATCGTAGGTTGACTTAAGTCTGTGTAGCTGTCATAGCATCTTTGTCTCCCAAACATCTGACTCATCCTACAAGACAACCTGAAGTTGAATATCTTCAGCTTTCTGAATTTACTGTTGGAAAAGAAGCTTGGCACAAGTGATCCCTGCGTTGGCTGTCCTCTGTACCACGCTCTTACATGAGGGTCTGTAATCAAGTTCTTTCTTCTGTCCTTAATTTAAGTTTCCTCTTTTGATATCCATCTTCACTTCCTTCTTGGACAGAATTTAAGCAACGTCTGCATAAATGAACAGTAATGCTGGCTGAAACATCATAAAAACTCCACCCACTGAGTCATGCCATGGGATTTTCTTATCAGACTCATTTCGAAGATGTTTTGGATTTTTTGGTAATGGAAGAAATAGTTGTCCTTCACCCGATAAATAGATTCTTTAAATAATTATTTATTTTTAATGAGGAGGGGATTAAAGAGGTAGTATGACCTAAAATAACCAACATTGATACATGGTTTTGGGATTTCTTTTTCGTTGCTCTGTCAGCATGTTTTGAAGTCACGTCCCTAAAAGGTGTCTGTTCCCCTCCTTTAGGAAGGTTAATTAGTTTTTTACGAGTCTCGGTATGTTGAGATAACGATTACCACATTCCTTTTAGTCAGGCTGTTGATGAAAGTAAGGGGAATGATCTAAATTATTGAAGGCCTTTTTATCTGACCATTCCAGAAAAGCAGGGGCAGCAGCATTGAAGCCAACTAGCCAATGGCTTCCATCAGCACCGTGATATTAAATATCTTAAGGCATTTGTAGCACAAATATACCCTGATCACTGCAGAACCTGACACACACTTGAAAATAAGTGGATACTTGGTGACTAATGTGTGATTCGCTGCTTGGCTGGATATCAAAGTGGCCATACCTTACCTGACCAAGTTGATGTATGCACTTACAACAGTTACACTGTATGATCATACTTCTTTTTGGGACTAGTATTAAAAAGTCCTTTATAAGCGAAGATTGCTGCTGTAGGATCTGCTATAAGTGTATGCAAACGTAGCTACTTCATTTGTAGCATCTGGCAGATCCTGGTCATGAATCATCTGCATTTTGCTTCTACATCAAAATAGTTCCTGAGAAGTTCTGCTCTTGTGGAGTCCTTTTCCTGCTGCACGTCTTGCAGTTCTTGTGACTTTTTATTTGCCTTCTAGGTCCCTATGCATCAATCTTAGACTTCTTTGAGTACATCCTAGTTTGCAGGTACTGCAGTGGAAACTTAGGTGAAATTCTGATTCCACTGAATCTGAACTGATTTTTTTTTTTTTTTTACTGTAGAGAATGGGTTTTGATGCGAAGGGAGTAAACTTAGAGATATTAAATGTTGTCAAATTCTGTGTATTCCTCAGTTTACATGAAAGTGTGAAAATACAAAAAAGTCTTCTTTCAAAGAAATAATCAAATCATTAACTTCCAAGCAATATACGGAAGGAACATTTCTTTGTTTAGAATTTTGAAAGTCCCATCTAAGTTTAATCTATGAATAATGAAGAGTGGAAATAGCATTAAAGAACAAGAGCAGCTTCAACTTTGTCCTCCTGTTGCTGCTTTATAGGTGTGGGAAAGTGCAGCTCGTTTAACCAGCTTGGTAACGAACAGCCTGATCAGTTGCTAGAGAACTAGAACGCCTTGAGTTTCTTGAGTTTCTCTGGGTGTTAGAAACTCCCTAGTGACAGGTGTAATTTAGTGTCTTATTTTGCTAGAAGTTTATTGATTTCATGTTTCTTCTTGAGATACACCTCTCTGCTTTCCTATTGGACAATAACTGTCTGCTACTAAGTAAGAATTGTTCTAAGTCTGCTTTAAAAAGAAAACAAAAACAAAAAACACACCAAGGTTTAGAAAAGGTGGCCATATAAAAGAAGCAAAAGGTAGTTAATTCACGAAGTACCATGCCTGTTGCTGGAAGCATGCAGGTATGCAGTTGTATTATGTAAGAGGCGCATGTTGTTGATGATCCATAGGAGGCATTAAATATTCATTTTCAGCTCTAACAAGGATTTGTCATAAAAAGATGCAACTGAAACACAGGGAATACAGACATGGTTAAGAGTAGGAGCAAAATCTTATCTGGAGTCAAATTGAAAACTTCAGGAGAAAAATAAGTTTCAAAAATTTTGTGTGTGGCATTATATTAATGTCATTTTTGAAGAATGGAAGGTAATTCATCCTTCACTTTTTTTTCCTTGACGTGAAAATATTTCAGACCAAAAGGCAATGGTGTCAGACAAATTTTTTGGAGACTTGAAATTAAATTTTACAATATTTAGAGAATTCACATACTCTTCTGTGAAACTGAAATCAACGTTTCTGTGCAAATAGTCTTGGGTCTTGCTAGGTGTAGGTTCTGGCAAACATACTGGCTTGAGAAATATCCAATTCTAATCAGGGACTCTTGCTTTTCTCCTAAGGAAAAATACATTTAGAACACGTGGCTGTATTAAGGTTTTAAGTAACGTTACGCTGTATGTTCTGAAGCCTTTAGCCCCTGAGCACTCTGAAATGCTGCTCTTCTACTTTTTTGCTGTCTCATAGTGTGTATGACCACAGATGTTTTGTGGTCATTTAAGAGCTGCACAGAATGTGTTCTTCTATGTGCCGCCATCAATTACAAAATGCATAAGTTGTTCTCAGAGAGAAAGGTGAAGAGTTTCTATACCATCTGTTTTCACAGTATGCTCATATGGTTTTCAACATAGTACATTGCTTTAAAAACAAGTCATTTCTCATATTAACTTTTCTTAGCTTCGGTGCCTTCTTGCAGAAGTGAAGGTATTTATTTGATGGCTTCTCATATGAGTTGTGCCTGGTAGATTTGTTAAGTGCCCCCTCCATCTTTTACCTACATTCAGAATCGTGTGTTTACTGCTGATCAATAATTAACTCATTGTTTGCCCATTGGAGTCCTTTCACCCTGCGCTAAACAAAGTATGCTTGCTGGACACGTCGTGCATTGATTTCTGTCTTTGAATGAGAGAGAGATCTGTGGTAGGTTATTGTTAGCAGCCAATTCACAAATTGTTTTACAGCGTTTTCTTTATGCTAGCTCCCTCTTTGTGGCTGTGATGCAATTATTAAAATTGATGGCAACCTTTGGGATGTGGCTTCCTGGTAGCGCTTAAGATAGCGTTTATCATAAAGCAGAACCAAGTTTGTAATGGGTCCTGTTCTGTAACTTGCAGAAAGTTGAAAAGCACAGCTCTTTTTTGAAGAACTATCTGTTCTTGATTGCTCAGACTCAGCCTGGGTTATTCTTGAAAAACTGGCAGTTCTAATTTGTTTTAAAGGTCGATCTTTCACAGTGCTGCTCTTTCAGTATGTTTTTGCATATAACTAGAACCAGGACCATAATTATTAGGTGTTGGAACAGGCAATGAACTTCCCCAGTAGGGAGATACAGGCCAGCTTTTAGTATTAGAAAGTACTGCTTATGTTTCTCTTTCCATGCTTTTTGATTTTTTTTTTTTAATTTAGCATTTAAATATCAGTATATCCCCAAAATACTGCATAACTTTGGAAATAACATTGTTGATTGCGCTGCACGTTGTTTTGCCCCTATGGACTGCATCCATGCTGCTCCATGCTTGGCATTTGCCCGCAACATCTTTTGATGTTGCTGGTGACCAAACGTAAATAGCTTAAAAATAAAGGCAGGCAATGAGGATAACGAAGTTGGCTGCACGTGCGGTGTTGCCAAGGAGAAGTTGTTAATATTGTGGCTATGTTTATGTATAGACAATAAAGTTGCATAGTTCTGGAAGAACTGAGCCTGGGGAAATGTATTTCCATTGTCACCTGTCGTATGATTAATTGTAGTATTTTGCAGACAACCAACACTAACTAAAAAAAAAATGGATGCAGGTATTAGAAAGTAATAGGTGGAAAGAAACAAAGTCTTCAGATTATTAATACTGATTTGCAAAACACTGGAAGTTCCCAAAGCCTAGAGGACACAATGAGATGCAGTAAGTTTTTTAAGACTACCACCGAAAAAGAAACAAGCTAGCCCAGATGACTTCAGGCTGCTCAGCTTTACGAGTGATTAGCTCCGTGCAGATGGAATAGCAGGTAACCTAAATTCAATATGCTGCCTTGAAACTGTTCCATGATTACATTTTTCCATGCCTGTAGTCTTTTGCTGTACAAGTCGATCATGATTGTTTTCAGGTTTAGGCACTAAACTACCCAGGAGTTTGATAAGGGAACATTTAGCTATTATTTGTCTCTGATTTTTCCTTTTTTTTAGGCTGTTTCCCTGTCTCTTCTAAGGCTATGTCATACCTGTTTGGACAGAATTATCATACAAGCTGCCAGTTAGGCCATTCTGCTGTTGAACAAGGAATTGTTGAACCTGGAACTGATCAGGTTTTGTTCCAAAGTAATACGGAGTAATTTCATCCTTATTTTTGTCTGAGCATGGAATGGAAATATTTGAGTTGTGCCTTTAGATTTTTTTTCTTGAAAACATTAGCAAGGCATTACTGAAAAAAAATGTTGTAAACTTGTATTCATGAAAAAAATAGGTAGAGATTGGTATTTTTTTCCAATAATCCCAGTGCACAGAGATCAAATTCAACCATTTTCTAGTTGTTTTGACGTATTTTTAAACACTGGCAAGTGTGGAGAGATACCTTTGTTGGTATAGTTGGCATTGGTACGAAGCTTATCAAAAGGTACTTTCCTAATAATTTCTCCGTAGATAAATTTCAACAGATCCTAATCAGGACTTGATTAGAAGGGTTCTGATTGTGGACAAATCTTCAGGCTGACCTGTGAGCTGCCGCTGAGAAGCCAGTTCATTATCCGTTATCGGAGTTTCTTGGGAATGTAGTGGGAGCCAAACTGAAGTCAGCAACGTGTTTGGGAACTGAGCGTTCAGGATGAAGTAACCTGAAGCAGATTTGAAATATATCTAGTTTTGCATCCATTTCTAGTCCCCACATCTAATCTCTCCTTTTGTTCCCAAACTGGGAATGATTCCTTGGGCTTTAGGAGATGTAAAATCTAATTGGGAAGTTTCCACTACATCAACTGTGTGCTGAGTTTCTGTATCATCTTGGAATGTAGAATATGTGCCCCCCCGCCTTCATCCTAGCCAAGTAAGTCAAACATCTCGTAATTGTAAGTAATCTAAGTAATTGTTTCCTACTTCTGAGATCCTGGTGCTTCAGTAAACAATGACCCATCCACAGTCTGCAGCAGGGCTGAAGCGGCTTCTCTTTGGTGCTTGTCTCTCAGTGAGGATGATGTGGAGGAGGGGAGTGAAGGTAGTTTAAACAGTTCTATTGGATCCCTGTCAGCAAGGGGAGGAGGAGGTGAAGATCAGTGACCTGAGCGTAATGAACAGCGTTACCCTCTTGCGTCAGGATTGTTTCATTTCTGAGGGGAAGTTAGGAGCAGCAACAGCAATAAAAGCAAGCAGTTTCTGCCTCGTCTTCCAGAGCAGCATCAGCAGGCATCTGTACCATGACACTCCACTGCATGCATCTCTTTCTCTTGCTTCTGCTGGGTTCGTGGTGGCCGGACTCAGAGAAGCAGGTGGTGGGAGCTGCGAAGGTCAGGGAGCACTATATAGCTGCTCAGAGCACTGTCTGGACCTACAAACCAGAATCTGAGGAAAAGTCCAGGTAACAAAGTACAAGATAGGAAGGGTCAAACTACTCCTGTCTTGTGACTCAGAGTGTTTTGAGCCTCCTATGGAATTTCAGAGCCCAGGAGGACTTCATTTGGTTTTGGAGGAGCTGTGTGATCTGGAGCTAATGGAGTATCAAAAGCTTTGATAAAATCATTTTTGTTTTCAGAGCGCTTTTGTTGGGTATATTCCAGAAATTTGCTTTTATCATCTTTTGTATGTCTGTGTGGTGGCTTTTTGGTTTGTTTGGGTTTTTTGTTTGTTTGTTTGTTTGTTTTAGTGACATTATTTTTAGATGTATATGGATTTTGAGGAATGTTAGGATTAGCAATAGTTTGGTAAAACCGTGAAAGCTTTCAGTCTTTAGGGAGTAAATGGGTTCTAATTTGGATACTATTACTTTCACTTAAATCAGAGCCTGATGAACTTTGGAACTAGCTGTTGTTGTTTCTAAGTTATTCGATAGGTTTTGTGAAATGTTTTTCCTGAGTTCTGCTGAGCAAAGGCTGTAGAATCAAGTATTGCTATTTAAGTGAAAATAATAATTTCAAAATTCTTTCCCTATGGTAGTGCAGACTGGCAAACGTACATGCATGTACAGATCAAGCATATAAAATAATGTCTTGGTGTTTCTGCTATTATTCTTAGGGTAATAAACACTGTAAGTGCAATGCTACAAATGACTTGGACCTAATTCAGAGTTGTTTAAATTATGCATGGTTCTTACACTGTGATCACTATTGTCACAATACACAACTTGACATTTTGCTTACCCATGAACTGGTATGAAATGGTACAAGTTGCTTGTTCTCTTTTCTTACACTGAAGGATGCATTTGGATACTACTGCGTATTTCGTATCAGTGGACGGCTTGTTTTCTTTGTTTTGACTGTCTGATTTTGTGTGTGTGTATTGGATTTCTGGATGCTAAATCTTAAATTCCAGTTCAGATTTCAATTTTCTAAAAATTCCAAGACTAATTCAAACAAAATGTCTATGGTTTCCAAAACTTTCACTTGGAAGTCTAATACAAATGCTACAACCTTAATGCCAAACTGGCAAGACAGAATAAAATAGAATTTCAATGCAGGGAAATGAAGCCAAATGCCAACTATTGATGTGGACGTGTGCATTTAATGTTTAGAACTTCATTCTCCTCTGCACTGAGTGCGTCAATAAGAGCATTACCTACCGTTTCATTAAACGTCACATTTTGGATAGATTGTTTTCCTGCAGTAGATAGCAACTGCCTCAAACCTCAGTTTGAGGTTTTTACTCTGTAATTAGGTAACAGCTTTCATCCACAGTGCTGATTGAGATAATGTCATGTAAGTATTTAGAGCAAGTCGCACATCGAGTGGATCTGATGAACTTTGTAGGACTTCTAGAAGGTTAGCTCAAAAAGAGCTCCAGAAGGATATTTATTGAGGAAGGACTAATGGCTTGAATCCCAAAGGTATTTGGGTATGTAACTTGTTATCTTCCAGTAGAAACTTAATGTTTAAATCCAGAGTAAGAACCTAATAGTTTGCTTCTTTGGGTTCTAAATAAATGGAGAGGCTGAAAATAAAATGGATTCTTCCTGAACTATTTATTTAATTGTTCTTCCGGATGTTCAGGCTAAGGACACTTCATTTCTCTTCAGCGTCAGTCTTCTTCTAGAGGTTTATTGATTACCACGTATAAGTAATATTTATAAGATAGTTAGAAGTAGAGTGAAAATGTGTTACTCGTGCATGCAGCATTGCTAATGCCATTACTGAATGCTTTGTAACTAGACCTGATTGCATACTCTGGGATTTGTGAAGTGTTAGTAACCTGACTGTTTTGTTCTTTTTAACTATGCAGTTGGCATTGGTAAGTTTCTTCCTCCACTCCCTTAAGTCTTACGTGCATATTCTGTTGAACATCACCACATTAGGGAAGCACATCAATGAAGATTATGGATCGTGCCCTTCTCCTTCAGAGTGAAATTAAATTTTATCAGTGACTTCGAAGATTTGAAGCATGAACTGCTTCTGCCTGGCTGTTGTTACCAGAGTGTTAAAGAGGGATTTACAAAAATCTCTACAAAAACAGATCTCCTCCATCTGGACCCTGAGTGCCATTGAAGCGAGCTCATTTGGTTATCTCTGCCCAGCCTCTCTATGTGTGAGCAGCCCATCAACTTCCCACTGTGAAAAGTGCCTCCCTTTACTGAAAGAGCCTTACAAAAATAGCTAGTGCAAGTCCTATTGGATCCAGTTGTCGTGTGCACTAGGAAATCAACCATAAATGTGAATCTAAGCACAAACTGTTCTCCCTTTAACCCTAATTTCATCATTATTTTCATTCCGGAAGGGTTTTGTGCTGGTTTCCTTCTGCTTGCCTGAACATTTGCTGAGAAAACAGTGTGTGGTCTACAGGGTGTGTGTTTCATTTATGTAACAAGACTTAGAACAATTGCCAAGTTTCTCAGCAGTCTTCTGACTCGCTGTGAGCCTTTAGTTGTTTATTTATGTCATAGCTGCTACAGTTGCTTGCTGTTTTTGCTAATATAGAATTATTGTGATGAGTCTTAACTTTAAGCATTGAGTTGACTAAAGAGAAATGCAGGTTTCTTGCAGTGTTCTGTGAGATGCTTTCTAGGTAAATGTGGTCAGGACATCTTCCTCTGTGTCTTAAATGGAGGAAACAAAGGCATCTTCATCGCAGAATCAGAAGGACTGTAGAAACCACAGGCAGGATAAGGGGTAAACTGTATTAGGTGCTGCATAATTGTGTGTCTCATATGTATGAAATGGCCTAGCTCAAGAATGTCATAGGTACAGTGGAGTAAGAGGGCGGGGGGGAAGACAGTACATAGAGTTGGACCGTGTGACTTGCCTTCAGCAAAATGTGTGAGTGATTAAATGTAATTCCAGAATTCATTTTCCAAGGTATCCATTAAACAGCATTGGCATCTTTTGGTATCTTTATCCTTTTAATTTTTTTTTTTTTTGTGACTCTTATGGTTTCAGATTGACACATTCAGGTCCTGTGTTTAAGAAAATTTCTTACAGAGAATATGAAGTGGATTTTAGAAAAGAAAAGCCAGCAAATAAGTCTGCAGGTAAACAGGAAAGAAAAAGTTTGTTTGCCACTTGTCTTAAAGCCAGTAACGTGCTGAGCAAACTTGTTTTTACGTATTTAGCTAAATAGGCACGAGGGATTAAGGCTCTACAGTGCATTCATTAGGCTTTGAAAGTCCATAAAGAAGTTGGAATTTCAAATGCTAGGACTAAATGTGTGAAAGGCGTGAAAAATATGCCCTTGCCTTTCCTGTCTGTTACTGCTTGAAGATGCTTTAAATGAATGGAGGCAAAGTCTCATATTTATGCTATACAATAAGCATTGTATTTTGATACTTACACAGAGTAATTATATAGTCTGCCTGTGCTTTCATATTAGTGAAAAAATAACTTCAGATGTTAAAAGCATCTAGATTTCAAAGCAAATATATGTGACGTTGGTGATATTAAATTGTTTCAAGTCAGCCTGAAAAATCTCATTCTTTCCAGATCCATGTTTCCCTGTATTTTCTGAAAATACTTGAAGAAATATTGGAATGCCTTTCTAAACTCTAATTCTGCCTTCCTAAAAGTGTTTGACTAAATCGTATGTGAAGAAAGGATCCCTAGAAATTCCCAATGAACCTCAGCAGGAACCTTTTGATAAATAAGCTGTATCTGGAAAATAGCGAGATTGCTACTTGCTAGATACTCAATTTATAGCATTACTGACTAGGAACTGCAGGTTTTGCACCCCCCATGTGCCTTTTTACGGGTAAACCTTCATTGTGATGGTATTACATTCCTGTCTATAGTTTGTACAGCTTGTACTCTGAGACAGCTCTTATTCTCTGCTGGAGAAAGAGCATAATTCTTCCTTTCACTAAACAAACTGTTTTCCTCACAATTTCCTCTCTCTTTATCTTGAATAACTACAGGACTTCTTGGACCAACTCTGCGTGCTGAAGTGGGAGATACTTTAGTAGTTCACTTTAAGAATATGGCTGACAAGCCCATCAGTATTCATCCCCAAGGCTTAGTTTACAACAAAAAGGCAGAAGGTAAGTGCTGTAAAATAAATGCCCGTGTTTTATTCTTGTAGCCTACTGCATGAAATATATAGAGGGGCCCAGACTAATGTTTGGGTTTATGCAGAGCACAAATACCTGTTGATGGTGGATTAAAACAATCGTTGTTAGTTCCTTTCTTGTTCATGAGTGTAATGCTAGGAATATGAGCAAATTCTGAAATGTGCATTCTCCTGACCAGCTCCACTGTCTGTGTACCAGTACTGCTTGTTCCTCAGGAAACTGAGGAAGTAAAGAGAGTTGAGTTGTGGGGGGCTGTGTTTCCCAGCAGAACCTGAACGTATGTGTTTGGGTAGCACAAATATAGTCCAAGCGTTTTCCAAAGTACAACAATGATTGAATCTCATTTGGGAAGAAACAGCTTTTTTCATCGCTCAGCTTCATGCTGTCTGGCCGTTTAACTCCACCTAGCAACCAAATTAAGAACAGAACACAACTTAATGTTAGGGGAATCTGAAGAGTAGTCAGGGACACTTCAGAAAGCTGGAATTTCCATAAGAGTATAAAAAGGTGCAATAGTGGACAGACCTTCTCAAATTCTGTAGGGCTATGAAGATGGCCTGAACCAGGTGAAAAGACTTAGTTGAGAAACTAGCTCTTCCAGAATGAAGGAAAATTAAATTCAAGGCTCTGTGCTACAGAATACGTATTCATAAAAAATGAGGCATATTCAACAATGGGGATTTATCAGCCTTTACCCCCAATAAACTGAAAATGGCTGTAGATTTGAATTGGACAGGACAAAGGCGTGAACCCAGTGCCCCTCCAGCAAGGAAGAGAATGGCCCAGAAAAGTGTTGAGGCTGGGATTTCCTTAGGTTTTTTGGGCTTTTCTTTCTGGAGCAGATTTTGGTGAAGGAACGGGTAGAGAGAAGGATGTCATGTTTTAATTACTCAGTCTTCATGTCACCCTACTGACTTCTCTTGGCAGGCTCCCTGTATGATGACAGAACATCACTTGTAGAAAAACAAGATGATGCTGTGCTTCCAGGCCAGGTCTACACGTATGTGTGGGATATAACAGAAGAAGTTGGTCCAAGAGAAGCTGACCTTCCTTGTCTTACTTATGCATATTATTCTCATGAGAACATGGTAATGGATTTTAACTCTGGTCTGATTGGAGCACTGCTTATCTGCAAGAAAGGTAATGAACCTAGGAAGGTTATTAAAAAAAAAAAAAGAGGGGGACTTTTGAGTTATAGCACTGACTGAATATTCTTCAAATAACAAGCAAATAAATTCCTCTGATATGAGACTCCTTTCTGCAGGTAAACAGGATTTTGTAGACTTTCAAAATTATAAAAGAATTACGTGTAAGATAACTGTTTCCACTGCAGGTGCTTCCTTCTAAGTAGAATAATTTGCAAACTCCCAAATTTCTAGTTCCTGCAGTCCAAATGACATCTGTTTTAGTCTTGAATTACACACATTTATTAAAAGTAGCAAATTGAATTTTTTCACGTGAGCAATCTATAGAAAGAATCTATAGTTCTGTGTGGCAGGTACTTTACGCCAAAAATGAATTCTACTATTTCTATTTTTGACAGAAATTTCACCTGTACGACAAAGTCAGCTGGATAGTTTCTTATAACTGATTCAATTCTGTGGTATTTGTGAGTCTTCTGTACGCAGAAGTCTTATGCTTTTTAAAGGAGCTGATGACCTCATTGTGGCACTTGAAAAGACAGCGTTCACAATGCAAATGGCTCAGCTGTCATTCTCCTTACCTTGTAGTCTCAGAAGAGAAGCCGGTCTGATTGTGTACAGATGGCTGTTTGACTCTCTTATTCATTAAGGTGATACCTGCACCACATCGACAGAGTTGTCTGAGACAGTTTAGTGCATGTTTTTAATCTTCTCTTGGATATTAGAGACTTTTGGTTCCATGGTCACCCAAAACAAAATCATTTTCAGAAATAAAATCATTTTATGATCATTCGTAAGATCTTTGGTTTTTGGGCAGACTCAGGCCATAAATTCTGACAGAAAAAGCAAGCTAGTTAAATACACGCAAATGCTGTCACATTGATATGGAAACTGCTTTACTTCTGCTTGAAATTAACCTGTTGTTTGTTTCTTCTTCACAGGGAGCCTGAATGAGGATGGGTCACAGAAACTTTTCAACAGGGAGTACGTACTGATGTTTGGTGTGTTTGATGAAAACAAGAGTTGGCAAAGATCAGCATTGCTCAAATACACAATTAATGGGTATGCTGATGGAACATTACCAGGTACTGTACAAGCTTATGTGACATGACATGAACATTAATGAAGATTGAACATTGACTTTGGTGTTTTGTGCAAGAGAACAGGAATGTGCATAAAGGGAGTACAGCCTTTTTTAGAACCTGTTTTTAGTCATCTAAATTTCAGAAGAGACCTATGCCATATTGCTGATAAGGAGAACAAGATTACTGACTTTAAAAACAAACGAATCCTCTTTTTTTACTTGGCTAGTGGGGAAGTAGTGATGTGGTTAGGTGAACTGCTGCTTTTACAGCATGTGGAACGTACGAGATGGAAAAATTCCTGGAAGTGGAAAATCAGTTACCATTAAATCAGACAATTAAGTGTGAAGACCCAAGATGGTGGTAACAGGACTAATATGTTATTGTTTTCCCTTCTTCTCTCTTCTTATCTCTGTCCAGTCCATTGAGCAAAAACAAAAGGCTGTTTAGGATGTTGAGTTTTTAATAAATAAATATTGAATAAGGTGGGTACTTTTGCTACTCACAGCCTCATTCTTTAGCTATGGTCCTTGTCGTTTCTTTCAAACAAGGAGAGATTGGCTCTCTTGAAAGAATCTGCTGGTTTTCTTCCCCAGTTTACTGTAAGTCAGATTGTCACTTGCATGTAAGATTTAATACTGGACCTTTTGCTCACCAATGCAGGTGAACTGATTGGTGACATCGGGATTGGAGGCTGCCTGGGCTGTAGTGATCATGCAGTGGTGGAGTTCACACTCCTAAGAGATGTGGGACAGACAAAGAGTAAAATCAGGACACGAAATTTTAGGAAAGCCAACTTTGAGCTCTTCAGGGAGTTAGTCAACAAAACCCCCTGGGAAACCATCCTCAAGGACAAAAGAGCAGAGCAGAGCTGGCGGATCTTTAAGGAAGCTTTCCTTAGTGCACAAGAGCTCTCCATCCCCTGGTGTAGGAAGTCAGAAAAGAAAGGCAGGAGACTGGCATGGCTGAACTGGAACATGCTGGTCAAACTGGAGAGCAAGAAGAAAAAGCACGTGCAGTGGAAGCAGGAGGAGTATAGGGATACTGCTAGGCTGTGTAGAAATGGGGTCAGGAAGGCCAAGGCCCAGCTGGAACTGGGCTTGGCAAGGGATGCAAAGAAGAACAAAAAAGGCTCCTGCAGGTACATCAAACAAAAAAAGGAAAGCCCAAGAAGGTGTACCCCACTGATCGATCAATACAGGCAGTCTGGTAACGACAAGAAGGCTGAAGTACTCAACAACTTTTTTTTTCCCCTCAGTCTTCACTGGCAACTGCTCTTCACACATCCCTCAAGTGAATGGTTTGGAAGGTAGGGACCATGGGAGCAATGTCCCTCCTGCTTTAAGCAAAGATCAGGTTCATGACCACCTGAGGAACCTAAACATCCATAAGCCTATGGGTCCTGATGAAATGCATCCCAGGATCCTGATAGAATTGGCTTATGTAGTGGCTAAGCCACTCTCAATGATGTTTGAAAAGTTGTGGCAGTCAGGTGAAGTTCCTGGTAACTGGAAAAAAGGCAATGTC
>WBMW01004278.1:291394-416803 GCA_013396635.1 Penelope pileata
ACAAGCTGAGGGGACGAAAGGATTGAGCATAGTCCTTCTGAAAAGGACTTGGGGGTACTGGTGGATGGCAAGCTGGACATGAACCAGCAATGTGCCCTCACAGTCCAGAAAGCCAACCATATCCTGAGTTACATCAAAAGAAGCGTGGCTAGCAGGTCAAGGGAGGTGGTCCTGCTCCTCTACTCTGCGCTGGTGAGACCTCACCTGGAGTACCGCGTCCAGGTGTGGAGTCCTCAGTACAAGAGAGACATGGACCTGTTGGAGTGCGTCCAGAGGAGGGACACAAAAATGACCCAAGGGATGGAGCACAGACTGAGAGAGCTGGGACTGTTCAGCCTGGAGAAGTGAAGGCTCCAGGAAGACCTAATAGAGGCCTTTCAGCATCTAAAGGGGGGCTGTAAGAAAGAAAGGCACAGACTCTTTAGCCTGGTCATGAAGACGATCAGAGGGCTGGAGCACCTCTCCTGTGAAGAAAGGTTGAGGGAGCTGGGCTTCTTTAGATTGGAGAAGAGAAGGCTCCAGAGAGACCTCACTGCAGCCTTCCAGTACTCGAAGGGTGCTTGTAAGCAGGTGGGGGACCGACTTTTTACATGGCTAAATAGTGATAGGACAAGGGGGAATGGTTTTAAACTAAAAGAGGGGAAATTTAGGTTAGATGTTAGGAAGAAATTCTTTATTCAGAGGATGGTGAGGCACTGGCACAGCTGCCTATAGAAGCTGTGGATGCCCCATCCCTGGAGGCATTCAGGGTCAAGTTGGATGGGCCCCTGCGGTGCCTGATCTGGTGGATGGCAACTCTGTCCACAGCAGCGGGGTTGGAACTAGATGATCTTTAAGGTCCCTTTCAACCTCAGCAATTCTATGATTTACAAGCTTCTGAAACTTCTTGTTGCAAATGCTAATCACAGAAGTCAGAGATGTATTTAATGTTTTCAGCAAAGATTCACTTCAGATCTAGTGTGGCATAAGAACTTTCCAAGTTTTGCCCGTATTCTGAACAATGCTTTCACTTCTCTTTCAGATTTAGAGGCTTGTATGTATGACAACATTAGCTTGCATTTAATAGGAATGAGTTCCAAGCCTGAAATTTTCTCCATTCACATCAATGGCCATGCCATGGAGCAAAGACATCGTCGAATTTCCACTGTTAACCTAGTGGGAGGAGCATCAACCACAGTAAACATGACAGTGAGCGAGGAAGGAAGGTGGCTGATATCTTCTCTTGTCCAAAAGCACCTGAAAGGCAAGGAAATGTCTATTGATTAGGCAACTGTAGAGTTTTGCTTTTAAGTCTCAAAGAACTTCTCCTGTCTGGCAATGGTAGAGTAACCAGGTTTTAGATGGTTGTCATTTCATTAAGAAACTGCTGGTGAATAGGGTGTTCTGTTGGAATTAGAACTGCAAGATGAACTAAAAGGCATTCTCATCTGCAGCTTTACTGCTGAGTGCAGATCACAGAGTAGCAGTGAATCAGGACTCGAGCTTCTTAAATCTCTGTGTGCTGTTACGATGAGCATCATTGTAAAATGAATAAAGAACCACCAGTTTCTTGAGAAACAGAGCACTTTCAGCTATGGAGCACTCAATCTAATAAGTCTAATGAAAATATATGCTGTTCATTGCTTGAAACTGGATATCTCTCAGCAGTGATCAACGTTCTGTTTTAAAGAATGAGAACAAGCTCTTGTAAGAGCTGGAAGACGTGTTTTGGGGAGTGGGAAGACAGGCAAAAAAGTAGCTTTCTATCAATTCAGCTGATATTTACAAAGAAAACTGGTTGAGAGAGCTGCTATATTCTATTTGATTAATATGGGCTCCTTGGAGGCCTCTCAACCTACACGTAGCCTATATGGATGCAGCCTTTTTAAGCCTGAGAAGATGACAATCATGAACCAATGCTTGCAGGCAACCTTAGGTAAAGAAACAAGAAATGCGATTGAAGTGGTAAGAGGTCATAAAGTGGAAAATCACTGTGGTACTCTGTTTCTTTTCAATTAGCTGGAATGCATGGCTACCTTACTATAAAAGACTGTGGGGACAAAGAGGTGAAGAGGAGTCATCTCTCTTTTAAAGAGCGTCGTATGATCAAGAACTGGGAATATTTCATTGCTGCAGAAGAAGTCACTTGGGATTATGCCCCAACTATTCCAGAGAGCCTTGATAAGTAAAATAATACTTTGTTGACATAACATGGAAGGTTAATGTGAAATTACAGAGTAATTCAGATTGGAGAGGACCTCTGAGGGTTGTCTCGCCTGAATTCCTACTCGAAGCACTGCAGACTTCAAAGTTAACCCCAACTGCAAAGTTAGACCAGGTTGTTCAGGCCATATCTGACTGAATTTTCACTGTTTCCACAGCTGAGGACTCCTCAGCCTCTCCTGGTGCCTTTTCAACCTCACAGTGAAAAAAGTTTTCCTTATATCTAATCAGACTTGCTAATATTGAGATCTATGGCAATTGCCACTCATGTCGTCACTGTGCAACTCTGAAGAAATGTCTGGTTCTTTTCTCTCTGCAATCTCTCATTTCATAGCTGAAGATAAAGATAAGATGCTCCCTTAACCCTTTCTTCTTGCAGCTGAACAAACCCAGCATTTCTTTGTGTGCCATGTGCTTTGGCCCCCTAATCACCTTGATGGCCCTGCACTGCACTCTCTTCAGTGCGTCAGTGCCCTTGTGCTGGGGAGCACAAAAGTGGACACTTTACCTCTAATGGGGAGCTTAAAATATGCAGGTGACTCTAGGATACACCCAAGGTAGCATGCAAGCCTATTTTCTAAATTGCTTTTAAACATGAATTCTGCTGAAATAAACAGTCCTTAGAGGAAGAGAATATTTCTGGAGAATCAAGATTTTAAAAGATTAGTATGGTAAAGTGATTAGAGAATGGGGAGAAAGAGAGGTCCCTCTATAAATGAGTTTTGCATAGAACTGAATTTGATGAGATAAAATTCATAATAAATAAGCATATTGGGCTATTTTGTTCAACTTTAGATGAACATAAGGAAAAGAATTCTGCGATATACCTGATGTCATAGTGCACAGTGCTGCCAGTTCACTGGAGGGTCATATATATCCTCTGTCAGTTACTTACTGCTATAGCAGGTGCTGATATTGCAAGCTGATGTTCACAAGAACCATTAAGGATTTAAGCAGAACAGGACAAGTTTCTTATCCTGGATGGGGTTTTAGTTTCATAATACCTCCTAAGAACATAGTTCTGATGTAACTCCTAAGTATACCTTCATTATTATCATTTGCTTTCTTTCTCACTCGCTCACAAATGGCGTGGGGTAAACTTTTCTCCTTTCTATCTCTTTCTCTGCTGGTTACACAGCATCACTCACCCACTACAATGCTCTGATATTTCCTCTTTTGTTCAGAATTTCAACATTTATCCCTGTTCAGAAGCCTTTTTTGAAGGGCTAATGACCAGGGCAAACGTGTTACTCTGTGTTACTTAGAAATACGTATCCTAGTTTTGCTCAGCATTATAATTTTCAGGTTTTTAAACCTGGATATTACACGAGTTATCATATGGTGCTTGATTGGGATTAACGTTATCTGAGCACTGCTCCTGGCTTTCCTGGAGTGTTTGCTACTGTAAGCAAAGTGTTTGTTCCTATACTTGATTTGAAAACTTAGGTGCTTCTTCAGTTTGTTTCTTTCTTGCACGTATACTCTACTAAACTCAATGAAAACTCTGATATTAATTGGTCATATATGATCCTAAAACACAAATAATGTTGTAAGATTCCTTTTACCTTATTTAGGTTAAAATTTGAGGTGAGGACCATTAGGTTAGTTGAGGGTCGAATTTTGTTTTGAACAGTGAGATTTCTACTTGTTTCTTCAGTGCCAGTTCTGTATTCTACTAGATGTCCCTATTCAAGTTTTGTTGATCCATTTGTCTTTTCCTTTATTTTTAAGACACTATAAAGCACAGCACTTGGAGAACTTCTCAAATCTCGTAGGTAAAAAGTACAAAAAGGCTATTTTTAGACAATATACTGATGGCAGCTTCACCAAACGTCTGGAAAATCCTCGTCCTAAGGAAACTGGGATTTTGGGCCCAATTATAAGAGCTCAAATCAATGATAAAGTTAAAGTAAGTACCATAATTTCAGAAATTTATACTATAGCATGATTTTCTTTTGGGCAGAGATATATAAGAACTAGCTTGATTTGTTCATTTTTTGCCAAATCATATAGCTAATGCAATAAATATTGGCCCTATTAAAAAGCATAAGCACAAGTGACAGTGTTTAGGTTAAATTTTTCAGCATGTCTATAATTTTCATGATTGTACTTCGTTTTACTAACACAATTCCTTTCTGTTTTTTTTGTAAAGTATATTTGTATGTTGACACTGGTCCAAAATGAAAAAAGCTAGATCAAGTTGAACTTCTAGGGGAGTTTAGATCTGAGACTAGATCTCATGAACTGCTCATTCCTGATGGTATTTTTCTGGTTGTTATAGTCAGTGTTACTCAGATTTCATAGTTAAATGTTCTTTCATGGAGTTACTAAATGAAACAACATAGCACCACAAACTTGTGCTGTTGTTTTGCAGTGTCACATCCTCTTGCCTATCTGCTGTCACTTAGCAATGCATCACAAGGTCTTTTGGCCTTTAGTTGCTACCCTGGCTCTGAATTTAGCAAAACAATCCTTTTTTCTTCTTTTTTTTTTTTTTCCTGATTTTATCGTGAGTAGGCAGTACATCTATCTTTTCTATTTACCTCTCCTTTGTGTTTTGGAATGTGGGGAAAGATTTTCTTTTAAAATAGTTTTCTCTCATACCGAAGATTGTTAGGAATTTCAGTCGGTAACTTCATATTCCCTGAGGCAATATGTGCCTAGAAGCTGAAAGAACAAGAGTAGGGTTTTTTTATTTTATTTTTCTCAGCAGTAGGTATAAGAAGCTGAAGTTCACTCTATGGGCTCTACAGAGCCCAACAGCAACAGGATCCCACCAGATACCAGCAGCATTCAGACACTGGTTTTATATTACTGAACCATATTTGAAGCATCCCTTTGCATTTCTAGCTCTTCCAGGTCTAAAACCAGGCAAATTCTGCTGTCGTTGAAACTTTTGGTTATGTGTTCAGACACAGATTTTCTGAATAATTTTCTGAATGATTTCTTTTTTGTTTTGTCTGTCAATACAGATTGTATTCAAAAATAAAGCCAGCAGACCCTACAGTATGTACTTCCATGGAGTAACACTTTCAAAGAATGCAGAAGGAGCTAACTATCCTCTGGATCCCACAGGTGAGAAATTTGTAGGCCTTGTTTTGAGTATCATTAACTGTTGTGGAGGGTTCCATTGCTTTGAAAGGGATGCTGTAGATAGGTAGGAATTTGTGACTTGAATTCTGCACTCTGTTGACCTGTTGTTTTGCTTTATTGAGAAACCAGGGTAGTATCTGCAAAACATAAACAAATGACCTTTCTTCGGTGTCTTAGTTTTCTGTTCTTGCTTGTGATTTTAGAGCCAGAAGCTCATGCTGAACTTCATTTATCTCAGAGGTAGCTTGAAATGACGTAACTGCACCAATTTCATTAAATGGTGCAATCTGACACTAAATAAAAATCTGGCTCTAAGTTTGTATTATTACTCCTTATTTTTCCTTAGGCAATGCCACTCAGAGTAAAGGAATTCAACCAGGGATGACCTACACGTATGAATGGCAAATTTCTAAAATGGATCAACCCACTGCACAGGATGCACAGTGTATTACCCGGCTATATCATAGTGCTGTAGATATTGAGAGAGATATTGCCTCTGGACTGATTGGCCCTCTTCTGATTTGTAAAAGTGAAGCACTTACTCAGAAGGGTGTGCAGGTAATGTCTCTGGCAACCTCTCAGAGGGAGATTTTGCTCATTGATATTGTTTGATCAACGGTGAAATTTGATTTTGCTCTAATTTAGAGAAATGTCTTGTAGAGAGCAATCAAACTAATAGATTCCTGAAGAAATGACTTGAAGATGCACTCTAACTTTCTACAGTGGTGGAGGAATTGTATTCTGATTTTCTTAGCAAGAGCAGCATTTCAACAGGAAGTCAGCCTGATTCACGAGTCTGTTTCTGGACTTGAAAATAAACTTTCCCGCTGCTATTATATCTTTCTGCTCTAAAGACATTCCTGTCTGAGCTGATCTCTCTCTGTAATGCCTATAACTCAACAAGGTCTGACAATCTCTGGCATAACTTATTCTAGAACAACCCAGCAGAGTGGGAGAGTTCTGGGAGACTGTTCCTCTATTTGCCATCCATTGAAGTCTTGCTTGGGAAAGACTTGAGCATCCCTTTGGAGAAAAAAATGTCAGAAACCTTGTGTTCAAGTCAAACCAGAGGGCTGGTCCTTTCACAAAGAGCCCAGCTGCATATTATCTCCGTGTCAGGAGTGCTAGTAGCTTGCTCAGTGCTCCACCACAGTCTCATTGCTGCAGTAGAGTGTCACCTTGAAGTCCCGACCCCCTACTCCCTTTCACTTAGAACTTGAATCGCACCACAACTCTGTTGAAGCTTATGTTGCTTACGTAGTAGGTAAGTAAAACAGTAGAAATGAGTCATTAATGTTTCTGCCCATAACATGTAATTGCGCTTGTGTTGATTGTCTTTCAGAAAAAGGCAGATGGGGAGCAGCATGCGATGTTTGCTGTGTTTGATGAAAATAAGAGCTGGTACATAGAAGATAATATCAAGGACTACTGCAGCAACCCTGCCAGTGTTAAAAGGGATGACCCCAAGTTCTATAACTCAAACATCATTCACAGTGAGTGGGATAACAAACTGAAGATTATGAAAGTCATGCGAGCCTGAGCATTCAGGGATTGCTTGTTCTCAGTTGTAATGCAATTGGGGATTTCTGTAGTGGGCACTGGGCTGGCTTTGGACTCCAAAGCAAAGGCAGGGGTTATTTAATTTTAATGCAGTACTCTGCTAATTTGGAGATACTGTTTCCATAGCTGGAATCTCTATCAAGAGTATTGTGGTTTCAGCCCTGCACCAGACTCTCTTTGCAAAAGTAAGCCCAGTTCAGTGGACCAACATCAAATAACAAGAGGCTTTAAAAGTCTCGCTTATTAGTTTTTATATCGGTTAGGCGTGAGAATATTGAGACCACCTTATTTTCCTTTCATTTTAGCGATAAACGGCTATGTGTCTGACAGCAGTGAAGTCCTTGGGTTTTGCCAAGATAATGTTGTTCAGTGGCACTTCTCCAGTGTTGGCACTCAGGACGAGATTGTCTCTGTTCGCCTTTCTGGGCATGCTTTCCTGTATCGAGGAAAATACGAAGATATGTTGAACCTTTTCCCAATGAGTGGAGAATCAGTCACAGTGGAAATGGACAATGTTGGTAAGAGACAAGACTGCAGTGTTCATTTGACACACTTCCTCTAAGACAACATTTAAGCTCCAGCCCATAAGATTTTACCCAAATAGAAAAGCTTTTCAGATAAACACAGTGCCAGGAAAATCTTGAATCACTCCCCATTGCAACTGATGTGTATGGAGTTTTGATAGCTACACAGACTTAGCACATAGCATAGTTGTATGCTATACTGTTTGTCTTTTTTTCTTTTTTTTTTTTTTTAATTTCAAAATTAGGATAAAGATTAGCAGCAGTCATTTTAAGGCATTTCTAAGACTGTCCACGGGAACAATCTGATATTGCCTCCATTGTATTGATTCCCAACTTTGATTCCCAGCTTCTACATCCTAAGTAACCTAAAATAGGCTAAGACTGTCAAATGATTCTAGTCATTGTTGAACAAAGTGGCCACGCGTTACCTCAGGTTAGTGGTCATTTAGCAGCAATAAAGTCTGCCAGACTGAATCAGATCACTACTCTGCCAGTATCCATCTCAGTATCTAACTAGGATTAATAGCAGATCTTGAAAAAATGATATGACAGCTCACGTAGTCCACACTTAAGGAATTATCTGTGAAAGAAAAGAAATCTGAAGAACTTGGAGTGTCCAATGATCATCTTAAAATCCCACAGAATTTAGGCATCTTTATTCTATTTAAAAGATCAATGAGCTTCTTATCCTCCAAGCTTGTTTTCACAGCCTCAATACCTTATCAGTTAAAAATGTATTGCATGTTAAAAGGGTTTTTTTAATTATTGTTCAGTAATGGGGAGTTATTAAAACTCCATCAGACTTGATGGCAACTTCCCTGGTAATGAAGTTGTACTTCTGCTTGATGTGATCTGTTTTTCCCATCTAGGCCACGTTTCCTTTTGTAAATTTATTGTTGTTAGAAACAGGGAAAACTATGAAGGCCACTTTAAACTCTAAATACAAAAAATAATATGTGACCTTTTATGTAGAAGTCTGTCTTTCTCATATTCTATCATTCTGTCTTCTGTTGTTTCTACAAGTTCCAAAACAAGTTGCAACAAGCAAAGAACTTGATGCCATTTAAGGAATCAGATTGTATTTTTTTCTCTACAGATCCTAGTTTCAAATGGAGGACTTCATCTTCTAATTTGAAGGTTTTAATAGTTCCTCCAAAACCTAGTCATTTAGGTGCTCAGACCGACAGCTTAATATTTTGCATACAGATTAGAAATTCAAATTACTTCATTACTGATCATCCTGTATGCATTCAAAAGCTTTTAAAATACTGTGCTTGTCAAAGGTTTGTCTATATCGTCTCAGGAAGTGTTTTGTTCAGAATTATCTGTGTGGCAGTACATATAACACTAAGGACAGGCCAAAATTAAAACTTTATCTCAAAAGATCGAAATCTGAGATCCAGCCCTAAACATAGAATCCTTTATATCATTTTCTTCTTTCTTTCTCGTGGGATATGTTTTGACTCAGGTCCTAGGTACACCTTAATCTTTGGAGAAGATCTCAAATGCTTATTTATTTATATGGGCTGCTATTTACATGTATTAATTATTTTTCATTGCAATGGAGTTCACAGGAATCCCAGATTAGGATCAGCACTCTGCTATAGCAGGTGCTGTAGATGCAAACGCAGCAATTTGCCCTCACCATTACATGATAGGCAACATTCACTCCCCTAAATACTGCATATTGGAAAAACATTTTTATTTTGATTGCAGGCACCTGGCTTTTAGCATCCTGGGGGTCCCCAGAGATGAGTTACGGCATGAGGCGGAGATTCATAGATGCCAGATGTGACTCTGAGGAAGATAACTCACATAATGTTGTGGATCTTACTTACACCAAGACTGATAGAAAGGCTGTTTCCACCTCAGTTGAAGAAGATGTGGGAGAAGCAGAGCAAGAAGATTCAGAATATCAGGATCTGCTGGCTGCTTTTTACACCATCCGAAGCTTGAGGAATTCAGGAAAAAATGAAGAAACACAAAACCTTACAGCACTGGCCTGGGGACAGTATGAAGACACTGACACTGCAAGATATGAAGTGGCTGTTGACTCAGATCTCACAGTTACAAACAGTAGTAAATCCACAAAGCTCTTAGAAACTCGTATCACTCCTCCTTTCCAAGTTGAGGCTGAAACATTCCAGTCAAATAATACATCAGTCACAGCGGAAGAGGACTTACTTTTAGCCAGCACAGGCGATGGAAAACCTGACTTAATATTTGAGAATAGAAACCAAAGCAATTACGCAATAGATGACAGTAATGTGTCTGCAGGTGAGCACTTGCTCAGCAGTGGAGAAGCCTATGTGGAAGTTATAGAAGAGCCCCTGACTGCTGGAAAGGACAGTAATTTTTTTTCTGAAGACCATCAAGAGGAAAGTGCAGCGACAGGAAATGAAAGCATTAGTAGTAAAAGGAAAAAACGAAGCTCACTGGCCATTAAATTTTACTCTGTCCAAAAAATGAATGCCCTTCTAAATCATGTAAGAAATAAAAATGTCTCATCTTCGAACAAGACAAGTGCACCTCATTCTGAGCATCATGCAGAGAACGCATCCGACACAGCCATGGTGGGAAATGTCCAGCTTCCAAGTGATTATGATGATGAACTGGAAGAGGAAGAAACTAAGGTGGGCAGTGCCATGCATGCTGTTAATTCGACAGTTGAGTTGGAAGTCGCTGCAGAAGATGAGTCTAATGCATCCAGCCTCTCTCAACTTGAGCTATCCAAAGATAAACAAGCAGACTCTCTTTCTTTAGATGATACGTTGGGCAATATAAGACCTAATTCAAGCCCTGCACTAGTGAAGAACTTGCTGGAAGCATCATCACCCAGGACCGTGAAGTATTCATCTAAAATGACAAACGAGGAATGGAATTTGGTGTCAGCAAAGGGGAATTGGAGATTAGAGGCAAATTTAGATAAATCTGTTAGTGATAAGTTAAATCATGGTGGAAGAAATGGTACAATATTCCTAAATAAGAAGCATATGAAGAAGGATGAAGAGTTCTCACATTTAATGGGAAGAAAACAGAAAGGCAACTACATGCACCCACCTCTGAAAAGAACGGAGGGGAAAAAGAATGATACTTTGAGTACATCTGGAACCTTTGTCAAGATCCGTAGGAAAAAAAGGAAATATCCAAAAACTACTCAGTTTTTGAACCCGAGGAGTAAGAAGCCCCAGAAATCCACCAAACCAGAGTTTGGCCGTGCATTGTTTCCAGGTGAGGCCAACCATGTAACTCTGCCATGTTGCTCTAACACCACAGAGGCACCCAGTAAGTCCAGCCGTGGAGAATTGCCAGATTACACAGAGCAGCTGAAGCCATCCATCGTCATTGGGCTTCCTCGTGGAAATGGAGACTATGAATACATTTCAGGAGAATATTACAGGGAGGATACATCAGGTGATGAATATGAATACGAGTATATGATCTTTGAAGACCCATACATGACAGACCCAAAAGTGAATATCAAGGAACAGCGTAACCCAGACAGCATTGCTGAACATTACCTGCGTAGCAGAGGGAATGAGAGGAGATACTACATTGCAGCTAAGGAAGTCTGCTGGAACTATGCAGGATTTAAAAAAAGGTTTGGCTAAATCCTTTACTTTCATTTTTCACATCATCAACACCAGTTGATTCACACGCTGATGAATTTAAGAGCCTCTGTAACATGCAATGTGATGTCAACAACTCAGTTATAAGACTCTTAAGAATTTTCTATGGGAGGCTGTTACCTCCTTAGAATGTTATATAAGCAAGAATCTAAGAATTTTTTTTTTTAACCTCCTTTTGTAGACTCACTAGAAACAGTCTTTAAAACAGAAGTTGAAAAAAACTCTCTCATTGATCAGCAGGGAAACTTCCAGTTAGTTTTGTTGTACTCGAATGACCTGTTTTACGCCCTCCTTGAGTTCTTGGATTTTATAGCAGACTAGACAAAGAGACTTCTTTGTACAAAGCCGTTCCATGTATTAAATGGACTGACCTAATATAGAAAGGTCATGCTTACAGGCAATGTGGAATCACAGTTTCTAGCACTAGCAAGAAGTGCTTCTGGTGTTTCAGTTCTTCGTTATAAAACCAGATAATAACACTTTCCAACCTTACAAGGCTGAGGCAATGAAAAATAAATGCAAACTGACTGACCATACTGGTGATGGAGAATGCCTTATGCTTCAAGTGAAAATAAAGCTGCATGAATTATTGCAGTGTTGTTCCTAACGTTTAGAGAAATCACAAGATAACAGGATCACAAACCCTAACATAGAGGATTTTTGTTGTTTTTTTGACAGTGCTTCCGTGCTACAACAAAAGCATATATGTGACTTGAGAGACTTTGTACTAAAAAAAAATTATCTTGATTCATCCAAATTAAGATCACTGCTCACCTTACAATGTGTAGAATTCCTAGTTGTTTTTCACAAAGTTTAACTTTGTGATTCTTGAAATGAACAGGACCAAAACTGCCAGTTTTACCACAACTTCAGTTTCTATCACAAGCAGCAAAAACAGAAGCAAGAAAACTCACTATAGAAAATTCAGCTCTGGAATATCTCATTTTTGAAGTTGAATTTCCAATTTATTTGAATGAATTTTTCCCCACTTTTTCACATTCTCTACCTTTACTCCCGCTTCATCCCTGTCTGTATAAATGGCACTTGCAAAAATGGCAGAAACCACAGACAGTTTCTCTGTGCACTTGAAAAAATAAAGAAATCCTTCTGCTCAGAACTCTTTACAGATCTCCCCAATGAGGTTTGTTCTCAGCTTCTGCAATGGACATCGTTCCAGTAAAGTGAACAGAGCTTATGGCATATACAGTCTCCATGTGCTGAAGAGCTGAAAACCAGTCTTTCTTCATGTTAGATGACATGGAATAAGTTTCTGTTTTTGCTGAACTGGTAATGAGGCAAGGTTTATGGGAAATGATATTTTATCAGAATAATAGCATCCTAGTGCTTCTATTTAAGATCTAAAGGATGCTTCGAGCGCTAAAAGCTTATTTTTTCTTACTATCTCTATTTCTACAAAGTATGGATGTAATTGGATGTAAAACGTGTTTCTGTTAGTTTTCTGGGGAAGAGAGTAGGGTGTAGGGAGCTGGTGTGCTGCATTCTGAGCTAAGCTCTGATTAGCTTACTAAGGCTAATGGTAAAAAAGGAAAACAGAACTAAGGTTTCCAGACACTACTTGTAGCTTTTGTCAGTGACAAACAACCAAATCTTTGGAGGATCTCACAGAAATGTTTAAACGTTTAAGTTACGATTTTCGGAATCATCTGAGATTTTTATGTTTGTTTACATTCTGAAATGAATGTTTTTGTGTGTGTGTTGGGGATTTCCTTTCAGTTCAATGATGCATGACAAAACCTGTAAAGACGGCAGCAAATACAAGGTGATTTTTCAAAGGTACACAGACAGTACCTTTACGACTCTTCAGGATGAAGGCGAAAATGAAGAACACCTTGGCATCCTGGGACCAGTTATCCGGGCTGAAGTGGATGATGTAATCCTGGTAGGTCACTGTTTTTTGAATATGTGCACCAGATAGGATTTTTATGGTGAGCATACAGTGTGACATAGAATGGGTCTAATATGCCACAGATTTTAAAAGGTGATGATAGGGGAAACAGTTTTCGGAGCTAGAAATCGCACTATGGACAAAAGAGCGCAGTGGTGCGTTGCTTCGTTGAAGGTTCTCTAAGATTCTCTTTTTCTCTTTTGTCCACAGTAAATTCACTTCTGTTTTTCTTTCTTGCGTTTCCCACCATTAAATACCAGTTTAAAAAATGAGACTTGTTCAGCATTAAAAAGTTTTCTTAAACCCAGGCCACACTGAAAGTATTACTTTTTATATGGAAATTGATTGATCATCATATTATTTTTGAAAAGAATTGAGAAAACTTGTATTCACAATGAAAATATACATACATATATATGTCTAAGAAGTGTAACATTTGTCCAAAACGTGTATTTGATTGTCTGTTGGTTATCCTGTGCCCTTCTTTAGTGTGACCGTGCAACCAAAGTTAAGTAGAAACTCCCTATCTCACTGCTTGCTGCAAATAAGCATTCTCAGGAATGAAGAGCAGCAACACGAGTCCGAGGAGCCTGGGCTTAGTAGAAGGCAAGGGAGATGGACTCACATTTCCTGCTGTATAATTATCAACCTGCATTGAAGGTTGATAATTAACTCCGCGTGGAGATCTCAAAATCTATCCCTGTCAGCTTTGCCATGGACTACATGGCCTGTGGTCATTTTACAAACGTTGACCCTCGTTTAGGTCATTAGAAGGGGCTTCAGTTTAGGCTCGAATTTGCTGAACTGTTTTTTTTTCTTCTTTTCTAGGTTCATTTTAAGAATCTGGCATCCAGACCATATTCCCTCCATGCCCATGGACTTTTTTATGAAAAGTCCTCTGAGGGAAGCACTTATGATGATGAGTCTGGTGCTTGGTTTAAGGAAGATGATAAAGTTGAGCCAAATAGCAGCTATATATATGTATGGTATGCAAACAGGCGATCAGGACCTCTGCAGTCAGGAGCAGCTTGCCGGTCCTGGGTCTACTACTCTGATGTAAATCTGGTAAGAAAATCAAAATAGGAGTTACAGTGTTGCTGCAGTTGATCACAGAATCATGTAGGTGGGCAGGGACCTCTCGATATTCTCTAGTCCAATCCACCCTTGCCTGCTCTAGCAGGATCAACTAGAGCTGGTTGTCCAGGACCACTTCCAGTCAGGTTTTTGAATATCTCCAAATGGTGTTACTGTACAGCTATGGAAATATAAGGTGCAGAACACTTGTTAGATATCTGTGCTGGTTTTTTGGGTGTGATGTTCCCATGTGACATTTAATCTCTTACATTCATTTAAGAGAGGATATAAGATACTGATTAATTCAGATTCTGGAAATTTAGAGTGAAGATTCAAAGCACTAGAAATCCAGGCTCCTTCCCTTAAATTTTTAAGGCCTGATGCATAGAATGTTACAATTTTTGACATCTTTTCAGAAATCCACTCTTACACTCTTGAATGTGGATTTACTATTTTCTAGGAGAAAGATACTCACTCGGGTTTGATTGGGCCAATACTGATCTGTCAAAAAGGAACCTTCAGTATGTCAAACAACAACAGAATGAACACTCGAGACTTCTTCTTGCTTTTTATGGTCTTTGATGAAGAAAAAAGCTGGTACTTCGACAAACATTCCAGAAAGGCTTGTACTGAGAAGACCCAAGAAATGCAACCATGCCACAAATTCTATGGTACTTATTTCCTTTTCTCAAGTATTTATTGGGGTAGAGGGAGAGATGTTGGGGGAAGTATCTCAGCTCACTATGCTTTTGAACATGCATAAATCCTGCACATGAATTATGTAAATGTTTTTGTTGTTCTTGTTCTCTCCATTATACTCATATAGTCATAGTTTTAAATGCAAAGATTAGCCCTCACTGGAAAATTTTTATTAAAATGCAGAAAGAACAGTAAACTGAAACTTTCAACTGAAACTTTTTTAAATAAAAAAGCCTCTTTGGTAAGAAGCTAATAACCTGGAAAAGTAAATCTTTTTGCAAGAAATTTAAAAATACAATAATAATTTGGCAAATCAACTAGTTCTAGTGAAAGAATCTGAAGCAGTTTGAGGACTTCACGTACCTCTGTGTAGGTACAGCGATTTTAGTTATGTAGAGCTGAGTAAGTGGCTAAGTCTTGAAAGGTAATCCTTTGTTCTCTTTGAAATAATGGAAATTATTGAAACACTATGAAAATCTACCCAGTATGTGAGCTGTCCTTAAGAATCTGTTGTTTGTGTGCCATAAATCATGTAAGTAATCATGTTTGGAAACAGCATGTTAAGTGGAATCTGCCTTTTGAAAAGGTGATCTCAGTTATTAATCAATCAGCTGTTAATCAAAGGTGTCGGTTGTGACAGAATACCCCCTTGTTCTCCTACCCGACACATGTTGTAAGCAAACTGCACTCAAATCTTCTTGGTGAGGTCCATGGATTTTCTAGATTGACGGTACATAGATTGTAGTGTGTAGCACTTTAGACTGGAAAAAGTGATGTTTTTCCCAAGTACATTAAATATTTCAATAAATACTTCATTAAATATTTGACTCATTTTAATAACTGATTTCTAGCACTTTAAAAGACCTGTTTTGTGAAGTGTTATCCTTACCTGCAATGTGTTTTTTCAGCCATTAATGGGATTACCTACAATTTGCAAGGCCTGAGGATGTATGAAGGTGAACTCGTCCGATGGCATTTGCTAAACATGGGAGGGCCAAAAGACATTCACGCTGTTCATTTTCACGGACAGACATTTACAGAACAGGTAGAGCCAAAGCATCAGCTTGGTACATACACACTTCTTCCAGGTAAGTATCAGAATAAATTCTAAGTCATTCATTAGTCATATCAATGTAAAAGTGAACAGAAGTTGGCTTTTGGCACAGGGAGAAAGAGTTTGAGGGCACTAACAGTTCATTTGCCAATGATCCTCAGAAATTCATCATTTTGCGCCTCATTTAATATTTTGGGAGGTGATAAATGAAGATAGCTAGAGATATGAGTAAAGTTATGGACAAAACGTACATGTTTGGGCAAATGTCTGCCCCTCAGATGTGTAGGAATGTACGTGGAAGATGAATAAATAGTATGGTCCATAGTACTACCTTCTGCTTTGCACTTTCCTTGCCACTGACTGTGTATATGAGTATTGAGTGGGTTCCTCTCCTTTGTCTTTATGTTTTCCTGTCTACAAAGTAGGTCTTAGATTAGATTTGGCTTTGTAAAGTGCTCAACAATAAAGTTCAGTATTGGAAAAAAGAAGTCAGTAAGGTTCAGTAAGTCCTGCTCATATGTCCCCAGGCTTAAATACCATTGAAGTCCCATTGATGTTTGCTGGGAATGACTTGTGAGGGTTTGTTTTTACAATGTCAAGACAAGCACGATGCAAAAGAAAAAGAACAAATGTCAGCCCTAAGAGAACACCCGTGTCCAGAGAGAAATGCAATAAGCTAAAAGCACTCTTTGGGCCACAGGAGATACTCCTTTGCTCATCACTCTCAGCATCGTGAGTGTGCTGCAACAGCATTTATGAAGCCTGTATTGCCAGCTAGGAGTATTAAAGAAAAAAAAAAGTTTAAAAAAGGAAGGAAAGGATCAAACTAATGGGATTGGAAGTTATGATACAAGGTTATTGCAATTAACATTAGATGTTTAATCATTGTTTAAGCTTTTTAAGGTAATATTTTTCACTATGATATTGCTGTATGTTTTTTTTTTAAATGAGAACCAGAATTGTCATGTCTGCACTAATTAGGAACATAAGAAAACCAATGAAACATGCACTGTGTTTCCTAAAATAAATAAATAAATAGAAAATAAAAATAATGCAAACAGCAGCTTCCTACTTGATCTCTGGCACTCCTGAGGCATGCTGGAAGTGAAGAGAGGGCCCATACATGTGAGTCTCCTTCATCTACTGTTGGTTCCGTTGCACCCATCCTTTACGTTACTTGAACGACACATTGGGGCAGCAGAAGTAAGAACTGCAATCAGCAAGACAGAATCAACATCCCTACATTATGTAATAAACTTAATAGTACTGTTCATTACATGAATCAGCAATAAATATAATGTGCAGACACCTGTTGTTACATACAGGCATCCAAGGTTTTGTATTTTGCAGCAGCAGGAAAGACTAGCTATTGATCCGGTCTCTAAATTCTCTGTCTCCAGACTGAACTAGCTTGCTAAGAAAAAAAAGATAGACATGGTGGTGGTAGTTCTTTTTCTGCTGTGTTTAGCAGGTCATTTAATTGTTCTGGATCAAGTCATCATAGTACAATCTTTTGTTTAATATCCAGTCTTGCTAACATCAACCTTGTGATAACGCTAACGCTTCCGATGCATTTCTTTCTTCCATTTCTTCAAGGCTCATTTCAAACGATTGAAATGAAACCACAGAGACCTGGCTGGTGGCTGTTAGACACTGAAGTGGGGGAATATCAGCAAGCAGGAATGCAGGCATCCTATTTGGTTCTAGAGAAAGGTACTGAACTAAGGGATTTTTTGGCTAGGGGAGTCAAACTATGAAGTCATCTCTACTCTTTCAGGATCACTGAAAATAAATTTGGGTGATCACTCTGTAAAAGACCAAAGTGGATTCTGTGTGCTTCTAAGAAGCAGGTGGAGTGATTATTGTAAATTCTAAAATAAAAACGTTCAGCTTTTAGCTTACTAGCTTTGAATTCATTGTTCTTCTCACAGCGACTATTAGATTAATCTATTGAAAGGAACTGCAGAGGCTATTTGGCCTTCTCTGGGAAAAGAGTGGTGAAGTTAAGAGTATTATTAAGAATAGTTCTGAGCAGTGCCATCTTAGAACACTCCACCAGGATATATATTGGAGTGGACATACTTTTTAACAACAAACTTACTGTGCTCTCCTAGAGTGCAGGATTCCAATGGGTATGGCAAGCGGAGTTGTACTTGATTCGCAGATCAACGCTTCACATCACGCAGGTGAGTTAACAGTTGAAAAGGCCTGGGCATGCTACTGAATATTGCCAGCAAAGTGTTACAGTTCAATTTTTCTTTTCTAACATCTCATGATACTTCTTATAAGGTCTGTTCAGCAATGAATCATTTGCTAGGTTAAAAAAATCTCTAATTCTGCAGACAGACTGTGACCTGTACTACATAGCCCTCATCATTGAATTCAAACACTGTCTTCTGTAGGCACCATAAGAATGAGAGGCAAGCAGTCCTCTGTCAATGGTCTGCTGGATGACCTAAAACAAATCTAGCTTCATCTTTTTATCCTCTGAGCTCCTTTCTTGAAAATCAAATGTTCAAAAAACTTTTGAGATTTGCACGTGATATGAGCTGTGAAAGTGCAAAGTGCATTTGTATTGAAAGATTTGGGAAACTGGCATCCAGAATGAGAGAGTCTTTGATTTATCAAGTTTATTCCTGATATCAAAGTGGTATCACTTCCTAGAGAAATTGACAGAATTCCACATAGACAGTAGTGAATGAAGGTGTTCAAGTTACACACACATATACAGAAACACGTCCTTTCCCTTGAAATAACAAATAAATGACCAACTTTGGAGAAGTGATTTTTGCTGTGCATGCAATTTCATTTTTTTCCATCATCCCACTCCCCCCAGCCCCTCCCGCCCTCACAGTGTTATGAAGGCTTGAAAGCTGTTTCATACATTTTCAACATCAGCTGTTAACATGGGAACCTCTTTGTGCACAGAGGAGCTTTCCACCATGAACATGGAGCACGTATTGCGTCTGATCCTGCCTGCAGCCAAAACTTGTTTAGCAAACTCTAGACCCTGATCCCAAATCAGTACAGTATATTACATAAAAGGCTGTTATTTTTAAAGTCATTCTTTTAACTGCAAAACTTTGTAGGGTAGTAGTTGATTTGCAGTCGCTGACCATGTCCAGTTTATCCCAGATTATAGTCTTGGAATCTCTTTGCTTTTTTTTTTGTTTTGTTTTGTTGTCGCTGTTATTGTTCTTGTTTTTCTTTCTTCTTTTTTTCTTTTTTTTCCCCACGACAGATCTTAAAAGAACTAATGCACTCAATTTTATAAGCTTATCACTTTAAATTCTTACTGTATTAGTATTTTCTCTGTAGCCTACTGGGAGCCTAAGCTAGCCCGATTAAACAATTCCGGAACATACAATGCGTGGAGTACAGCAATGACAGAAGAACTTCCTTGGATCCAGGTATAGTACAACACGTGCTTGGCCATCGCTGAGCCTGGGCATGACCATACAATCCTGTGTTTTGATCTTCTTGCAACTTGTGTTAGAAGATTGGTATGGTATGGTAAGATCAAGCCTCTTGCAGAGGAAACTGCTGGGGATAACTGAGAAGATGCAGCAACTTTGTTTGGTGATACCATAAATTGCCCACCTCCCCTGAAGTAACCCAATGTGAACCGCTGTTGAGTCTCACTGTCTCAACAGTCACCCTCACAATTTAGACTGAAACCATTTTGTAGGAAAATTCTTTCCACTACTCTTTTTTAGTCTGTCTTCCTAACAGCACATATTTATTTTTATGCAGATTTGTTGGGTGATCATTTAAAGTGTAATATTCCCAGTTGTTGCTTCAGATAGTTTTGGCAGGTGTTTGTTTTTACTGGATGCTTCTATGTCCAGCTTGACACATCACAGGGAAATGAAGCTTATGTAATTATGGCTTCAAGCACTATATCGTTCAGTTGCCTCACTTCTGTCTTTTCCTTCTATCCTAATTGCTTTTGCACCAGATGGCTAATTTAAACCCAAATCTATGGAAGATAGCTAATTTCTTTAAAATCTCATGAAAATGCGCAGTTGAGAGAACAGAGAGGCTCAAACTAGTGTTGCAGCCATAAGTTAGCTCTTACGTTTGGCTTGTTAACATTTGACATGCTAGCAAGTTAGTGGAGGTGAAGTAGGGTAAATATAAGTAATGTTGGAAGGAGAAAAAATTTGACGAGGGCCATGGTAGTGAGAAGCTGAGGTTATTGCAGGGGATCATGCAGAGATGTGGGTGGAGCACACATCCCAGAGAACGAGTTCCACTGCCGACAGGAGCATCTTGTGAATTCGTTCTTATGTGCTAAATGCTTGGATCTGATATAAGAAGGAATGGGGTGGCTTTCTGGCTTTTCAGAATGTTATATCCCTCTTCTCAGCCTGGATATCCAAAACTAGAGGCAGCTTATGAAAATGTGAGTCTTGAATTTCTCTATACTACTTTTGCCTATCTGCAAAATAGAGATAGCAATTTTGCCTAGCACAAACACAGACATTATTGAGCTGCCTTTGTAGTGCTTTGGTGAACAGTATAAAACGACCTCTGAAGTAAATACACAAATAAACATACAAATAAAATTAGAGACAGCATTCATTTGGACTCCGCCAACTGTTTGTGTTCCTCCTGAGAGTGTTAGTGTTGTGGGTACCAAAATGCAGGGCTCAAAGCTACTGTTATAAACACTCAGTTTTTTTCCTAGGTGGACTTTCAAAGACAAGTTCTGCTAACTGGGATACAAACGCAGGGTGCCAAGCATTTTTTGAAGTCCTTCTACGTTCAGAAGTTCTTTATTGCTTACAGCAAAGACAAACGGAAGTGGAACACCTTCAGAGGAGACAGCTCTGCAGCACAAAAGGTCTGTGCATGCACTAGGGATCACAGCAACCTAGGTAACCTCATTGGATGACGCAGTGCGATGATAGCTTTATTTTATGTTAGCAATAATGGAAGAATTGGTGGTCTTCAGAGACTTTAATAATACAACTTGAAACCTCAAAGGGTATTTATCCATCAAATTCAGATCAGAAGACAAATTGTGAGACAAACCTCATAGACTGGGATTTAGTTGTCCCTGGGATCTTGACTGTAGAGTCTGGCTTCCTCACAAGCATCTCTTCCTACTTTTTTTCCTAAGTCCACATAACTCTTTGAAACAAGGAGGAAGATGAACTGAAAACTAGACTCTACCTCATTTGGAACCAAATTATTCTTCCTATCTCTTCCTTCCAGTTGAATCCTCTATAGAGGGCCTATGTAACAAGTTTGGTTGTACCCTGCAAGAGGCTCATTTTATGCCCAAACACCCCAGCCCTACCAAATAGAACTTCATTCCATTTACTCCGAGGCTTTTGCAGTAGAACTCCCAAATCAAAAAATTGAACCCTTATCTGTCCTTTTGCCTCTTTTCCTACAGTTTTATACAGTGTATAGCAATGGGTTGGTTATCTAAACTAGGGCCTTCCAGGTGCTTCCAAATGTGCTAAGATGGGACCATAAAATATTCTAAGCTGTCCTGCATCACAGGATGCTCCATCACAGTGGATGGGGCTAACGGCATAAAAGACTTCTTCAATAACAGAGCAGGCTTTCAGCATCCAAGCTTCTGTTTGCATTAAACTAACTATATGTGGATATTTTTTAATAGATTTTTGAAGGTAATTCTGATGCCCATGGCATAAAAGAGAATATAATTGATCCCCCTATTATTGCGAGGTATATCAGAGTCTACCCAACACAAGCCTATAACGAACCTACTCTTCGCATGGAGCTCCTCGGTTGTGAAGTAGATGGTAAGAATGGTTCATGTGCTGGTGCTTCC
This sequence comes from Penelope pileata, assembly GCA_013396635.1. Lineage (NCBI taxonomy): Eukaryota > Metazoa > Chordata > Aves > Galliformes > Cracidae > Penelope > Penelope pileata. The sequence goes on from WBMW01004278.1 coordinate 312,945, forward strand.
TTGCTGGCTAATTTTTGAACTAATACATTAAATGAAGCTGAAATCACGAGCGTTTTCAGTTCCAGCATTGTTGCTTAGGCTATGGCTACTTGTTTGAACAGAGATATATGGTGCTTCTCTTAATAGGTTGCTCTTTGCCACTTGGAATGGAAAATGGAGAGATCAAGAATACCCAGATAACAGCCTCATCTGTTAAGACATCTTGGTTTAACACCTGGGAGCCTTCCCTTGCTCGTCTCAATCAGAAAGGAAAGATAAATGCCTGGCGAGCCAAGGTAACAAGTGAAAAAGCAGGACCAAGGGCAAGACAGCTTCTGTTAATAAATTTGTGCTGTGTGCTCTTGTGCTTCCTGCACGCTGTGGCCAGTGCCAAACATGACAGGGTTACTTCACAATTCTTTAGCCATCTTTTGAGAAGAAGCACAGTCAGCTCTCTTTCACTAAAAAACATGTTAAACTTTTGGCAACAGCGATGAAATCGTATTTTGGAGAGAGGGGTGGTGATCTCTGATCCAGAGCCTGCAGCACTTCCCTGCAGAAATATCCCTTTTAATTTCAGGAGATAAATGCAGGTTTGTATATTTGGCTCCAAGGGGCTAAGGAAACCCTTCCCGGACTGGGTGATAGGCAGTGCAGCATAATGGCTCTGGAGCTACAGATTCTCTGGTTCATTCTGCCACTGTTCTTCTGAATGACCTTCAGCGAGAAAGGTGAACTTCTGTCTGCAAAATGGAGCTGCAGTTACTTATGAAGCACCTAGAGGCTTGCTGGAAGCAACTGTTTTTTAGAAGTAATAGTATTACATACAAAGCACTTTGAAATTTGCTGGAAGCTACTGTTTTGTGTAAGCATTTGGAATTAGTATTATATAGTGCATTTTAATACTGGAGATGGACCTGCATTATTGTGGTGGGTTGATGTTGGCTTTCTGCCTGGTGCCCACCAAGTCACTCTCTCACTCCCCCTTCTCAGCAGGATGGGGATTAAAAACAATGAAAAAACATATGGGTTGAGATAAGGTCAGGGAGATCGTTCACCAATTACTGTCACAGGCAAAACACTTGACTTTGGGGAGGTTAATTTAATTTATTGTCGATGTATAACAGAGTAGGACAGTGAGAACAACAACAGAAAACTAAAAGCACCTTTCCCCTCCCTTTCTTCCCAGGCTCAGCTTCACTTCTGACTCTCCTACCTCCTCTCCGCCGGGTGGCACTTAGGGAATGGGGATTGTGGTCAGTTCATAAAGCTTTGTCTCTGCTGCTCCTTCCTCTGCTCCAGCATGGGCTCTTCACGTGGGGTGCAGTCCTTCAGGCACAGACTGCTCCAGCGTGAGTTTGCTACAGGCTGTAGTTCCTGCCTGCCAACCTGCTCCAGTGCGGGCTCTGCATGGGCTGCAGCTTATTCTAGCTGTCCTCCTGCTGCACTGTGGGGCCCTCCATGGGCTGCAGTGTGGGTATCTGCTCCTGCTTGGCACACCGTGGGCTGCAGGGGGACAGCCTGCTTCAGTATGGTCTTCTCCATGGGCTGCAGGGGAATTTCTTCCCTTCCTTCTTCACTGACCTGGGTGTCTGCAAGGTTGTTTCTCCCACATTTTTCATACTCTTCTCCCTCATAGCTGCTGCACGTTTTTAATCCTCTTCTAAATATGATATCAAAGATACATAACCAGCATTGCTCATTGGCTCAGCTTTGGCCGGTGGTGGGTCCAGCTGGAACTGGCTCTGTGCAACACGGGGCAGTGCCTGGTTCCTTCTCACAGAAGCCACCCCTCTAACAGGTAACAGGGGGTGCAACTCCCCTGTTACCAAAACCTTGCCACATAAACCTAATAGTTATTTTTCATCATGTATTGAAAATAACGTGAAAATCTTAAGACATCAAGTACTCCATCTGCAGTGAAGAAGTTAATGGTAATGGCCACCAAAAGTTCTTAGGACTTTTGTTTTAGCCTTACTGTTCTGTACGTCTTTGCACTTTTGATGCAGTCTTAACTATTTTTAAACAGGAATTTTCACTTAAGCAAATAAAGGCATTAACGAGCAACCTTTTTTACCAATTGCAGTTGAACAACAACGAACAGTGGCTGCAAATTGATCTCCTCACAATTAAGAAGATAACTGGCGTTGCTACCCAGGGGGTCAAGTCCATGTCAGCTGAAAACTTTGTGAAAACCTATGTTATTCTCTACAGCTACGAAGGCTCAGAGTGGAAATCCTACACAGATGGTTCAAGCTCGGTGGCAAAGGTATCATCTTCAGCTCAGGCAATTCCGTCATTGCTTGGTTTTAGATCCTGAGCCCAGTCAGGGCCCAATGGTGGAACAGAATCACAGAATCTCTGCCAAAAAGAAATTCTCACAGGACTTGACAATGTTACGGAGCTGAGGTTACTACAGATAACTTCATAATATCCATCTGATTTTTCACACTAATTTGCAGTAATGAAAGGGAAGAACACCAAATCCACAGAGAATGCAGTCAGCACTGTGATAAAAGGAACTGATGCTATTTGTAAAGGAGGACATTTCATTTGAATGCACAAGGGCATTTAATCAGGATGAGCAAGGGATTTCCGAGGGCCCCTTTCCAGATTTTTTTTTTGTTTTGCCTTTATTTTATAACTGAAATCAGTGAGCAGTTATGTGTAACAGAGCTGGAGAGCTCTGGATGCCCACAGAGCAGACAGAGTACTTTACAGTATTACCTGTATCACTTTGCACCAGGCTTACCCACATGGGCAGGTGGAGGTGAAATAGGGGAAGTTTGTTCTTGTAAACCATCCAAATTAGAATGGCAGCTTTTGTGATGTGGACAGAAACAGTTTGTTCAGACACTGACACTGCTGGCATGAAATAGCTTCAACCCAGCAAATCAAAAGGAAACTGGATCTTACATAAAATCAGTACTGAGCCAGTCCATCTACCCTGCATAGCTAACGCAACAGCTTGGAATCATTTTAAAAAGAAAAAGCAGCTTATTTTGAAGTGCTGCCTTTTAATTAACTGCATGTTTTGTATTTGCAGGTTTTCTCAGGTAATGAAAACAGCAATGGGCATGTCAAGCATTTCTTCAACCCACCTATCCTGTCCAGGTTTATCCGCATTGTTCCAAAAACATGGTACAATGGTATTGCCCTCCGGGTAGAACTCTTTGGCTGTGATTTTGGTGGGGGTCTGACTGCAAAAAGAACTGAAGAGTCTGGGAGCTCTTAACCTTTCTGCGGTCATCACACAGAGCAACTTTTTTTTTTTTTTTAAAACCCTTAAAATAATCATACCTTTTAGTTTGGATGTGTGCTTCACCAAAGGACCAAATGGTTTACCAACAAGGATTGAGAAAGAGTTTTCTTTGGCAGGCGTTTCATTCCTGTAAGTACACACTTCAGAAAGCAGCTTTTTTTCTCTGGAAAGAAACAGCAATCCTTTCTAGTTCATGTATCGCTTCTCCATCTTAACCAGCAGGCTGTCTTGCTCCGTACTTAATTTTATATCTTTAAATATATGTAATGCTTCTGCAGCACAGAGGAAGAGTAGAAAGCTACAGATGGATGTTCTCCATGCATAGGGCTGAGAGGGAAAACCAGTGCAGATACGGAGCTGTCATGCTGCATTCCAGCAGCGCCTCGGTAAGAAATGATCGTAGGAGCGGCCTCATCTCTACATCTCTCTCATCTATACTGCGATACAGGTAGAAAGCATCCCAGCATCAAGGCATATTTTTTCTCCCTTCTCTGAGAATGTGGGCCCTAATTGTTGGTTTGGTTCTTACACACCAAGCACAGTGGAAATGCTGTGGATTTTACGTAACGTTTTCTCTTTGTGCCCTGGCCAAGGGGACAGATAGCCACCAATATCTTTCACAAAAATGAGAGGGGAAGTGATTTAACTGAGATTACAATAGTTCATGGAATGGTAGAACCAAAGGGAAAATTCAGAACTCCTAATTTTCAGTCCCTTCCAAACTTTTAGACCAGAGGGAGGGAAATGGGGAGCTCCTTGGAAAAGGAAGGCATTGAGAACCTTAGCTGTTCAGTAAGAATACAACCTGGTAGAAGCAAAGGAAGGTTGAATAAAACTGGGTAATAAACACCTCCATCTTATTTGCCATTTAGCTCTGATGGTGTTTTCACTAGTGGAGTTACTCGTGCATGGAGCATACATGGCTTTTTCCCGGGATGACTGTTTAGTGAAAACATGTACACAGCCCATGAACTCATCATTCCAGCAGAGATTTAGTTAAGCTTTCTGTAGTGTGGTTGGATTCCATCCTGTGAATTAGTTGCAGAACTTCCATTTGTAACATGGTTTCTATGAGAAGAGTGGAATTTTTGACGTAGTTGGTCTTTGAGCCTCGTGTGGTGTTATCCAACTTATTTCAGTAGTTTTTCAATTCTTGTATCTTGAGGACCATGCATTTGAAAATGAAGATGTAGAGCAGGAGTGTAAAGAAGTATGAAAGTAAAATATATATTTTTTTCTTAACTGTCAAAAACTGTTGTTATTTTTCACTGAAAATAAAGATAATACTGTAGCATGAAAAACATCATTTTAATTCATATATTTGCCTTGAAAGAGAGGAAATTTAGGTTAGATTTAAGGAAAAAGTTTTTTACAGTAAGGGTGGTGAAGCACTGGAACAGGTTGCCCAGAGAGGTGATGGAAGCCCCAACTCTGGAGACATTCAAGGTCAGGGTAGACCAAGCTCTGAGCACCCTGATCTAGCTGTAGGCGTCCCTGTACATTGCAGAGGAGTTGGACCAGATGACCTTTAAAGGTCCCGTCCAACTCTAAGGATTCCATGATTCTTTGCATTAGTACATCTTCGGCAATAATTACTGAAATTTGCATCGCAAAAGTAAAATGTAGTGCTGAATGGGAAATTTCAGTGCTAATTAGAATTAACTTCAAATTGTGGAACTGTGTGAATAATTATTTAATCTTAAAAGATCAGTTTCTTAATATTTTGTGATGGTGCTTAATTTATTTTCATTTGATACAGCCATTAAATTGCAATAGAAGCTATAGTCACTTAAAAGAAAAAAAAATCTAAATTTTGGAGACAGTTTTTACCCCAGAATACAAATAATAAACACTTGCGAACTTTGGCAGAACAAGAATTTTGTGGGATGAGAACTGAACAATCTGTGCTTAAGAAGGCCGTGTTCTTAAAGGTTCTAAATCAGTAATTTGTTTATGTAGAGTTAGACGAGTGCAGGAGCAGAACTCCATGCCTCTGCATCAGTTTTTCCAAGCTGGAGGCTCTGCTGCTACTTGCTAACGGAAGGGACTTTGGTCGGTTTGGGTCAGTTTGAGTCCTTTCCCAACCTCCTGTGCACCCCCAGCCTGCAAGCTGCAGGGACAGAGTGGGAAAAAGAACAGACCTTGCTGCTGTGCAAACACTGTTCAGCAATAGCTAAACCATTGTCAACATTGTTTTAGTCACAAATCCATAACTCAGCACCACATGGGCTGCTCTGAAGAAAGCCAACTCCATCCCTGCCCGGTCCAGTACAACCTCCACTCCTTATTCCATACCATTCACATCACACTCAGCTCCTACACTAAGCAATACATCTTCAAAATCCTCATTAACCAGCAACTCCCTTCTCGTTTTTTGATAACGTACACAGATATTATTCTCTTAGCCTGTGGTCCACCCCTGTGAAACAGCCACCGAGTTCATAGTCCATGGCTTGGGTTCCACCTGCTAAGGTGGTTGCTTGGGAGAGGAGAGGCCGTGCGCTGTGTTCAGCTACTGAGGTTCCAGCACGTCCAGCACAGAAGCGGTGCCCAGGCCCTCTGCCAGCCTGGGGAAATGGCCAATGCAGTTATCTAAATGTTCCTAGGCATGGCAGAGTAAGGTGATAAGTGCTTGCACTAAACGCCAAAAGACAAAAACAGTCAAACACAAGCACTAGACTCTAATAATTAAACATTAAGGCCCAGGACCCTGCCAATTAACAGCTAAACAGCTCTAATAGTTATAAATTCCTTCTGGCACACTGGTCAAATCTGTTATTATCTCAAACCCCTTTATTCCCCTCTTTGGGCACCAAAAAGGATTGTGGCAGGGTGACCTCAGCTAGTGGCGAAGCCCCCACCCAGTCGCTTGCTCACTCACCCTGTCAAAAAGAACAAAAGCAAGAAAAAATCGTGGATCAAGCTAAAGCCAGTTTAATAAGCAAAGCAAATTAAGGAATTAATTCACTACTACCCATTGGCAGGCAGAAATCCAGCCACTTCCAGGAAATCAGGGCCTTGGTATGCCAAATGCCATGACCTTGAATATCATAGAACAGCCTGAGTTGGAAGGGGTTCATAGGGATCACCGAGTCCGACTGCTGGCTCCACGTAGGACTACCTAAAAATTCAGCCATCTGTCTGAGAGCGTTGTCCAAACGCTCCTTGAACTCTGGCAGCTTGGGCCCGTGACCACTGCCAGCTGTGGTGGTTGTGTCCTCCCCCGGCCTCTTACCTGCCTGCTCGCTGCGGGGCAGAATGAAAACAGAAAAGGCCTTGGTGCTGTGCACACTGTTTAGCAGTGGCTAAACCATTGGTGCCCTGTCAGTACTGCTTTAGTCACAAATTCAAAACACAGCACCCTGGGGGCTGCTGGGATGAAAACTAACTCCATCCCAGCGAGACTAAGCACAGGGAGTATTTCCATACGCAAATAGGGGGGTCAGATTCTTTGCGTTTACACCAAGGGAGATGTGAAAACATGTCGGTGCCGGATCTGCCAAACCAAAGGTAATCCATATTCAGCGAGCGCTGAGATGGCTTGAAAAACGAAGAACTTTCATCACCTGTATGAAGCAGCCAGCTCAGACTGAATCTGCCAAGGCTTTTGGAAATTCATAGTCAAAATGGTCAAACTTGCACCACTTTTTGCACACCACAGAATGAAATCCTGTGCATGTCAAAATTAACTGCAAAATACTTAAGGGGAGCAAGAATTCCTGCAGTTCTCTCACACTAAAAAGTAAAAATGCAGATCAGAACATGAAGCAAACAAGCTCTTTTGGACTAAGGGAGAAATGTAGTGCCAGAGTTCGGGGCAGTCACATTTTCCCACCAATTTTTCCACACACGGGTCTGGGTGGGTGCCTTTGTGCTGGCCTTTTGATCCAAAGCCCCAAAGTTAACTGCCAGTAGCCTCGAATAATCACAGATAATCACAGTAATAATAATGGAGTTGCTGCCCTCTAATGCTCGTTCCAGCTTCCAGGAGGCCTTGGGGTGCCCAAAGCAGAGCATCTCCAGATGACAGCATAGGGGTGGCCGTGCATGAATCCCTGTGCTTTTCTCACTAGGTGCCACTAAGTGTTCCCTTTTGCTTTCCAGAGGCAGTGGCTGTACTGTGTTACGCAGAAGTTGTGAAACAGCTTGTGGAAGTGAGGTGGACATGCATGTGAGCACAGCTGAGCAGCTCTAAAGCAGTTACTGACAGCAGTAGTTCATTCTTCAGACCCAGACGTGCGAGCTCAGTATTCAGACAGGTTTGTACAGACTGCACTGTGAAGTCTCGAGCTGATTCAGGCAGGTTTATATGCACCAGTAAGCACCCCTCTTGCTAATAGAGTAGATGAAAACTCCTCTTTTGCCAGTTTGTCTGCTGCTAGCTCTGACCATGCCATGTGCGCTGCAGAGGCAGCAGGACTGAGGCTGAGCCAGCTCACATCCACCAAGGTTTCTTGCAGTTTGCAAAGGGGGGGTGGTTCTCTCCACACTGCAGGCAGAGCAAAGCCTGGTGGAGACACAAAGCTGCGTGTTACCCCTGCATTAGAGACGATACTGAATGTCTGTGTTCGCTCTCCCACGAACTTCCTGAGATGTGCATTAAAACAGATGCAAAGGAGAATCTGGGCTTTGGGGCACTTCACATGTTAGAGACATCACTGAGCACACGTGGCAAAAGTAATGCATGCCGATGTGAAGTGCCAAGAAAACTCTATGGCAAAAGCATCAGGTAGGAATCTGGCAGATTTCCAGCCTTCAGCTGCACGCTGATAGGGCTATGAGCACCGGTGGCTTAATCAGAATGGTAGGACTGTTCCAGGGGGCATAAAAAGGGACTGCAACTTCACATGCAGTGAAGTGCAGGAGGTACCTCTCATGACAGGAAAATCTTTTGGAGACATACCTAAAGGAGGAAGGTAAAGGCTGTGCTCACGAACACATATGCGTGAGGAAAGGCAGTGTATTCACATGTTAATATTTAGCACCACAGGAATGAGATGCAGCACTGTCCTGGGGTGACCAATTGCTGTTTTGTATTAGTGAGTCATTCATTCCACTTAATGAGCATTGAGTGTTCCTCTCCTTGCTCTCACTTCTTTGTTATGTTTATTCACCCTAGCTGTGTATCATCCACCCAGTTTATCCACCCACATTTTCCTATCATTCCTGTGCCCGTTCTCCACTCGTTTGTTACACCCAGTGTTTGCATCACACTTAAATTACAATAACCTCCATCTTCTTGGAAGTTCATGTGGCACTTTCCAAAACGGGCCATGGAATCATCCCAGGGCTCCTGGGAACATCTGTAACACCATTCCCAATTGGAGGAATGCTATGCTGAGCCTGCTGTGACCTAGGTATGTGCGAAGGCACAAAATAACACAGACTGGCCCATGTGCTTCTACATTTAATAGAAGTACTGCGTTTGTTCTAACTCTCCTGGATCCAATGCTTGCTTTTTTAGCACTTACCATGAAAATTTGCACAGCAGTGTCCCCAGTGGTGTGCAGTGGGTAAGGGGAGCTCTCTGCCACAGTCGTTAACAACCTGCCTCCTAACAACTCCTATACTTTGCAGAGATGGCTGCTGCGTGTCCTAAGGCTTCTGCAGGTCTCCATAGCTCGGATTTTGTACTCGTTTCTCTGTCAGCTGTGTTCCAGCAAACCGCAGTGCTGGTTTTTTTTCTTCCCCCAAGCACAGCTTTCAGGCTATGCTTGGCCTACTGGTCTTGTTAAGACAAGATCTAGCACGTATGAGACTTAGAGCTGATGAACGCAGCACTGGAGGAGACGCGTGGTGGAACAATGTGGTCATTAAGGCATGAACTACAGATGAAAAGCAGAAAAAAATCAGAAAAATGAAAAGTAAGATTATCTGCATGGAACTAGAGTACTAAAACATCTTGGCCTTCCTGATTGCGTTGTAGTAAAATATAAGCAGAAAATATTTGTCACTGGTGCATGCGGCAGAGGAGGGCTGTTGCCGTCTTTTAGTGAGAGGCCGTTTCTTGCCATTCAAGGGCAATTGATTTCATTATAGCAAAACAGCCATGACATGACTGTTGACCCTGACTTTATTTCTCTAAAATACAAAATTACAACATACTCCCAACAGCTTTGTGGTTCTCAAAAAGCCAGAATGGCTCCAAAATGGCCATGGCATTGAAGGAATATCCTAGCAGAAGTTATGCTATCTTATTTTTTGAAGAGGGGAAAGAATTCTAAAAGATGAAGGGATCATGAAGCTGACACAATTCTGTTCTTAAGTCTTTTTAAAAAACAGATTTACTGCTCGATGGGATAAGGCTGTATTCTTCCCTCCAATGAAATTTTGTTCCATTGATGTTCATGAGGACTGGAAAGTGAGGGTGGCAAGGGAAAGGAAACTGGAAGGTCTGGAGGAAGCATGTTCATGGCTGGACCAGGCTCTGAGCACCCTGACCTAGCTGCACATGTCCCTGCTCACTGCAGGGGAGTTGGAACAGATGACCTTCAAAGGTCTCTTCCAACTCAGTTCTGTGATTGTTTTTGATGCTGGGGAAGCACCTGCTCTGTCCTTAGAGGACAGGCTATTTGGGCCATCCTCGTGCTTTCACATACTGGCTTTGCAAGAGCGCAGAAAGTTTTTAACTTACAGAAGATTTTCTCCAAACAGCTTGGCAAGACTTTAAAAGGACTTTCCTCACACATACATTTTACAAAATCCTTCACAATGAGCTGCAGGCCAGAACTGGTTACCAGTACACCCCTCTGGTGCATTTTTGTGTGAAACTTCTCAGAGTCTGTGGTGCAGGTAAGATGTGACCTTAAAGTGTTGTTGAGTCTGAGACTGAATTATGCATTTAGATGAGCTGCTTGGATGCCATGCCGAATCAAGCATCCTCTAGGGATAATTCCAGCCTAGCTTAAAACAAAAAGAGTTTCTTAGTAGTTAGCACTAAGGAGAACAGAAACAGGGCCCTGCTAAAGGGCTTGCTGTGATTCTTTTCTTCCGAAGTGCCAACAGCACTGAAGAGTTCTGGGCAAGTACAGACGAATTTCAAGCTTCATTTGTGCAACAGAGGAGTGAGAAAAAGAGCCAGGATGTCCCCTGGGCAGCCAAAGGGCCTTCTAGTGTACCACAGCCCTAAGCTGAACAAAGGTGAGGCTCCTCACAAGGAGGTTGTCTGAGGAAACTCATACGCTGACAGCAGTTCTGAGCGGTCAGTAGCACAGCACAGAGGATGCCACCAAAGATGTGGGCTGGGTGAGGGACAGCAGGTCTGTGTCCAGGTGAATCCAGCAGGGAAGGCCTTCCGAGGCAGCAGGCACCGACCTGAAGCCTGCAGCCACCAGGCTGGGGTGGGATTCTCAGAAAATCGTATTTTCTTCATTGCACTTGCTTGGACTTCTTTGTAGGCAAGCTGAAGATAAGGGCCTCCTTATTGCTACCCAACTGCTATTTATTTTAATGCAAATTGCATCAATGCATCCGAGATCAGGCCCAAGTTTTAAATGGATTCCTGATGGCTTTGGATTCCTATTGAAATCTTAACTTCAGGATCATACCACCTGGGTGACACGGACCCTTCTAGCTAAGTCCTCATCCTGGGCTCCTGTTTTGTCCAACACTGCTGCATGAGCTACACCTTCAAGCAAAATGTTGTTTGCTGGGCGAGTTCAGGAGATGTGCAAGCCAGAACTCTGTCCGTAGGGGATGGCTATTGCACAGCGCATCCATGCCATAACTATCACTCACTCACGTTGGATCGTACGTGTCAAATGTCTCTGGCAGACTTGACTGACTGTTATGGTCTCAAGCAATTTTATACTTACTTCCACTTAATGTTATTTATGTAGGGCCCTCGTAAGAAGAGTCATCACTCACATTGGTCAGGCCTTTCCACTAAGAGAATGCTTTTCTCAGGAAAATGGTTTCACCCTGTGTGGAAGGCAGTCATCTTCGAAATATGGCTCACATCATCTGATAGGGAAGCCAGAAGTAAACAAACACGTACCTTTGGAATGAGCCAAACCACTGCCTAGCGCTAACATAAACAGTAAGGTTATTTTGGCTTTGGAATTTAAAAAATTGCAATTGAAAGATAGGAGTTACCCTTCTGTACTTATTTATTTTAAAATTCCTATTACTCTTATTTTTTTTCTAATGAAAAAGGTGCATGCTTGTTGAGAAAGGTAGGGAGCAGGCAAGATGAAGGGAAGAATGTAAAAGAAACCCTACTTTTTCACAGCTGATATTTTCCATCCTGGGGGGGGAAAAGGAGGTTTTGAGGTTTATTCTTTCCTATCAAACCCCTTTAACCTTAACTTACTTTTCTTCATAGAACAGAGGGGTTGGAGAGAGAAAATGGGGAGGAAGGCTGGGGAAGGAAAGAAGCAAAAATCCAAAATCCTTTTGGCTTGTTCCATGAAAACAGAATAAAGTGAGGTTTTTTTTTGTGGAGAACAAAATAAACCCTGGGAAAACCTGGCACACTTCAATCAAAACTTTGCAGGTTCTTTTCCTTACACAATGCTTGGAGGACCAGTCTAGGTTCCCTCACTGCTGTCTGTATCCCCTCAGTAAACGCGCTGAGCTGACATAATAACTTCTCCTGCCCCAGCCAAAGCCCTGGAAACAACAGCTGGGCTCCAGTGGCGTAACTCTAGGGACTGCCATTTTGGAACGGACCGAGGCCACTCATCAGATCCTGCGAGCAGCCTGGAAGCTGTGGGAACTGCTGCCCTCAGGCAGGACGTGCCGTGGGACCTGCAAGGTTTTACTCCTTCCCCCCACACCTGCTTGGCACGAAGCGACGACCCCGATGGGTAGGCAGGTGCCCAGCACCTCGTTCTGGCAGGCCACAGCCTCTGACTAGCTGCTGCTGAGCCACGTGCCAGCAGTACAGAGGGGATGCTAAGAGTTAAGTGAGAAGGAACCACACATTTCTGCTCACTTTCCCACAGCAGCTTCTTCATCAGGCAACGTTTTGTCACATTTCACTCTGTACAAACCCACAAACAAAAGGGAATATGAAGCTGCTGAGGAACAGTGGCCTGAGGGCAAATGAAAGAAAATTTTGCCAGACCCAGAACATAGGCAGAAAGCAGCAAACCACTGATGCCAGGCAATACAGGACCACACTGTTCAGCTGAATTTTACACAGCTGAGTAATCTGATTGACCCAGAGCCTTTTGTAGCCATGTTTATACAGACACAGTGACAGAGATGCTAATAAAATCCTGCAAGTCAAGGAACCTCTTCTGGGGCCAAGAAGAACCTGTTCTTGCCTGCCCTTCTGTGTGTGGGCAGATGCCTTCCGAGGGCTTTTATTCTGCATCTCTCACGCTGGCCCCAGCCAGGAGGCAGGAAATGCAGTGGCAGAGGGGGGAGGCCCGATCCGCTGCGTGAACTTCCCATGGCATCCGCTGGTTTGCAGAACAAACCGCAGGCGTGGAGTAGGAAGCCATAGGAGTGGCAGCAATGCGGTGGAGATGGAAGGAAGGCAGCCCGGGGCAGGGAGGTAGGAAGGCAGTGTGGGGTAGATCGAGCAGCAGAACAGCACACAGTTTAGAGGAGGACTGGCAGATTTTTAACAGCAGCACTCCCGGGTGATGGCTTAGGTAATTGCCTTGAATGTAACAGGTTTTCTCCTCTTGCGTAGTATTTCTTCCGGCTTTTATTGAACCGAAGAAGTGTTTCCAGCTCTTTATCTTGCTAAAGGGAAAAAAGTGGCTGAGATCAGCAGTTGAAGGAGTTTGGGCTAGGAAAGCAAGACCCAGCACAGCCCAGCACAGCCGGCAGAGGCCTCTTTGTTGAGATGTTTTCCAGGGAAGGCTCGTGCCTGCCCCATGGGGGGTGCCGGAGGAGCTGATGGCACACAGTGGTGGCACGCTGCGGAGTCTTCCTTCTGCCCATACACAAGAAGGGCATCAACCCTCCTCACAGCCATCAGTTCTGTAAAACAAGGGGGGCTCCCGCTTACGCCATTCGGGTACGGGATGCAGTGCTCAAACTGAATGGTGGGCTCCAGCGTCTCGGTGATTGCTGTTTCATATAAATCTTTCTTTTCCTGAACTGATGCATTTTTCTGCTAAATTTCCATTGGGAAGGCAAACAGGTTTTGCACCGTTTTCTCCACCTTCCTTCTCTCCCCTATCTCACAAACTATGGCCACAAACTGGAGCACAGGAAGCTCCGCACCAACATGCACAAGAACTTCTTCACAGTGCGGGTGACGGAGCACTGGCACAGGCTGCCCAGGGAGGCTGTGGAGTCTCCTTCCCTGGAGATGTTCAAGACCCCTCCGGACGCCCACCTGTGCGGCCTGCTGTAGGGAACTGCTTTGGCAGGGGGGTTGGACTCGATGACTTGCAGAGGTCCCTTCCAGCCCCTACAATTCTGTGATTCTGTGATGTCCTCCCTTTCCCCTGCTCGCTCCCGGCCCCAGCCCCGCGCCCCTCCAGCGGCACCGACCCGCTGCCCCCGCTCCACACGTCCCCCCCAATCCTGACACCCGGGGCCGCCCCCCAGCGCCGCCCCCGCTCCGCGCACGCACGTGCTCCTCTCGCGCCACAGCCCTCCCGCCCCCCGCTCTCCATTGGCCGGCCCGCCTGGGGGGAGACGGCAGCGACCAATGGGAGGGCGGCTAGAGGCCCCGCCTCCCGAACGCCGGCGAATGGGCTTTAAGAGCAGCGCGGCGCGCCGGCGGCCGGAGGTGCCTTTGGGGTGGGAGGTGACCCAGGACGGGCCCGCGGCCACTACCTNCCTCGGAGCCCTTCCTCACCCCGTACCTGCTGGAGTCGCACAAGAACCTCTCCGAGGCTCAGGTACGGGCCGCCCCCTCTCTCCGCCTCCCGTTCCCTTTGCGGTGCGTTCACCGCTGTCTCTCCCCCTTCCCTCGCAGGTGTTCAACGAGATCTACCCGGTGTGGACCTACTCGTACCTGGTGCTGCTGTTCCCCGTGTTCCTGGCCACGGACTACCTGCGCTACAAGCCCGTGGTGCTGCTGCAGGGCCTGAGCCTCCTCGTCACCTGGTTCCTGCTGCTCTACGCCCAGGGGCTGCGTGCCCTCCAGCTCCTCGAGTTCTTCTACGGGATGGGCACGGCCGCTGACATTGCTTACTACTCCTACATCTACAGCGTGGTGGAGGTGGGGATGTACCGCCAGGTCACCAGCTACTGCCGCAGTGCCACCCTGGTGGGCTACACAGTGGGCTCGGTGTGCGGGCAGCTCCTGGTCTCACTGGCGGGCTGGTCGCTCTTCAGCCTCAATGTCATCTCCCTCACCTCCATCACAGTGGCCTTTGGCACGGCCTGGTTCCTGCCCATGCCACGCAAGAGCCTCTTCTTCCACCACGGCGCTGGGCAGCCCTGCAGCATGGAGATGAAGGTGATGGACTGCAAGAACGGCTCGGCTGTGCAGGACCAGCCCGGCGTGCAGACAGTGCCAGGCTGGGAGGATGACGCTAAAGCCCCCCTGAATGGGGAGGGATGTCTGCCAGAGGAGCAGGTGAGCCATGTCCCCAGCCTGCCTCAGCCAGAGGAGCCACTGCTGTGTGTGTGTGTCCATAGGCAACAGCAAAAAGCATCCCTTGGCTTAGCCCACCCCTTGTTTGTGGCGCAGGGAGATCTCTCCCTGGCCTCCTCGCTCTGACACAGCCTGGCAGGCTGCTCCTTAGCCCTTCTGGAGTCCTTCTGCACCTGTCACAAGGCTCTGGTTGAAGCCATCTGGCTGTTGGGTGCAGCATCACATCTGCAATTCAGCGCTCGCCCAGGTGCTGCATGTGCTTCTGATGTGCCTGAGGCTTGCAGAGGGAGAACCAGATCTTCCTGCAGCCGCATCTTGAGAACATCCGCTCCTCCCATGCGTTGTGTAGCGGTGAGCTGTGTAGCAACTGGATTTTATCTTAGGGTCCTGGAAGGAAGCCAGCCCAGGGAGGAAGCTGTGGCGGGGCTGGAGAGTGCCGACAGGCTGATGGTTATTGACAGGGGGCAGAATGTGGGTAAATTGTGGGAAGGGCTTCGGTGACGAGCTCAGTGTGTTGCAGGTGAGCAGCACAGCTAATGCCGGGGTGCCCCAGGGTCTGGCTGTTGTGGGCCTGTGACCCCTGGCACAGGCAGCTTGGGTGCCCCTCAAAGCTGGGCTGTGCTCCCCCCGAGTGGAGGGCCAGGCCTGCCCTCAGCCTCCTCCGGCCCCGCTGGGAATTAGAGGTATTAACATTCCAGGGGCTGATCCTGCCCCATCCAGCACAGCCTGGCCAGGCCCCATGGCTGAGATGGTGTGGGGAAAGGCGAGACCCTGGGCAGGGCTGTGCCTCCTGCTCTCCCCTCTGTTGGGAAGAGAAGAGAGGGCCACAGGGCCGTGTGGCACAGGGCAGGTGACACCTGGGAGCAAGGGGCTGCCTCAGCCTGGGCTGGGAGGGCTCTTCCTGCCCCCACCTCCAGTGCTGGGGGCAGCGGGGCCGCCTCAGCGGGGTTGGCAGGTGCTCCTGCAGGTTGCCTGGCCTGAGGGCAGGGGTGGCCTTCCTGAGGAGATTAGAACCGTGTTCTGCTTGCCTGCTGAAGGGTCTGTGGCAAACAAGGCCAAAACTCAGTGCCAGTCGCAGTGAAGGGCTTACTGTCACTTCTCTGCCCCCTCTGTGTGTCTGAGTCCTGTCCCCCCAGAGCAAGGGGCAAGGCCCCCTCAGAACTAATGTGGGGGAACACACGTGTACCTCAGTGTGTGCCTGGGGCTGGGTCACGCCAGGGGCTAAAAGCTGGGGAGCACTGCTGCCTGGCTGCAGCCTTAACAGGGGTAATGGCAACCATGCTTTGTGAGCGTGTGCTGGTGGCTGTGCAAATAGTTGTGCTGAAGCACTGCCAGGTGGCAGGAGGGCTGGCGGCCCTTCCTGCTTATCAGGCACAGGCCCGTGATCCCTGTTCCCCCTGCACTTAAACTCGTGCTTTGTGTGAAGCCTCCTGCACGGGAGCCATGTGGCTGACACTGCCTTGGTGTGAGCTGAGCTCTGCACATCGTTCTGCTGGGCTTTGCTGTGCGCAGAGCAAGCATCTCACCTCTGGCAAAGCGCTGAAGGGACTGTGTGGTACTTAGTAAAGACACTCAGGAATTAGTGTCACTTCAAGGAGTGGAAAAAAGGGAGCTCAGGACAGAGCTAGACTGCAGCCTCTGTTAGGAGTGTCAGTGGAGGTGCCTCAAAATGAGATTTGTTGAAATGCTCCAGGCTTTGCAAGGCACAGTGAATGATTCCCTGGGCCAAGAGCACTGTGCCAAGGGGCTGGAGCTGCTGCTGCTGGCAGGAGGCTGCTCTGCACCTGGCTGTGCTTCCCCCCCTTGCCCTTCTGTGCTCCCTCTAGAAAGATCTGCAAGAGAAAACTTTGCTCCTGACTCATCCCAAGTGTCAGCACTTGTATGTGCAAGATTTATTGTTTGTGATAGTGTCAGAGGGAAGGGGCTCCCATTTCTCCACAGGCTCCCAGGCAATGCCTCTCTTCTGAGAGCAGTGGCAAACATTAACAGGGATAGAGAGTGGTGCAGCGATATTGCTTCTTGAATAGTTAAGCCCTGCATGCTACTGTGGAGCAGTGTGAAGTATTTATAAACGGAGACAAATGCTTCTCTTCCTCTCCCTCTCTAATTTCTGCAGGAGCACAAAGTAGACATCTTGAAAGTGCTGAAGGATCTCTGGCGGGACTTCCTGCAGTGCTACTCCTCTCGGACCATGCTGTGCTGGTCAGTCTGGTGGGCCTTGTCTACCTGTGGCTACTTCCAGGTCATCAACTACGCTCAGGGCCTGTGGGAGATGGTGCTGCCTTCTCAAGGCACAGAAATCTACAATGGCGGCGTGGAAGCAGCCTCGACGCTGCTAGGTGAGCTCTTGCCCTGCTGTGAGAAATGCCTTGCGTCCCTCAGGGTCACCAGGACACGCTTTGGAAGTGTCTAATGTTTCCCCACACGCGTGGGAGAGGGAATGAGTGAGTCTTTGGGGTGAGTCTCCTGTGACACACATGGTGTGGTGCTCAGTGAGTGTGCTGCATGCAGCCTTAATTCTTGTAACCCAGCACGTAGGTGTTTAAAGGAGCCTCCTGGGTCAACTGATGATGTTCTGAAAGGTTTGGCAGAAGGCTCCAGGCATGTGGTTGACTGTTCTTGGCTGTCACTGTCGCTGCAGGCTTAAAACAGTTGGGGTTGTGCCTGTTTTAGCCATGTGAAGCCAGGCTACGGGTCCTTTGCATTTGTTGCTTTTTGTCTGGCAGCGTAGGGAACACGTAGAAGTTTCCTGTAAGCACACAGGGTGCAGTGAGCCACTGTCGTCATTTCAGCGTTATTAAGCAGAAAGGCCATTAAGATGAAAGAAGTCACTTGACTGGAAAGGGCCAGGTGGGTCAGGCAACGCAAAAAATCGTCGATTAAGTTGTTTAATACCAGTTCATTTCCAGAACCAGGACAACACCAGTTCAGTATAGCCAATTTATCCTGGCAGAGGCTCTGTGTTGCTCTAATGTATTTGTTTCCTTGATGGAACACTGTTCCACCGTTTGCTGTGGACATCACCTTCTTAGGGGCAGAAGAAACCACAGCATCCAAACAAGCAAGGCCTGAAACTTGTTGTGGGCATGCTCAGCTCCATCTTGGAGCTTCAGCTCTGTAAAGTAGGGCATCTTCAGAGAGAAGTCTTTATGAGGTATCTAAGTATATTATGTTAACAGGTTATAGCATAGCTAAATGTGGGCAGATTTTAAAAAAAAAAAAAAAAAAAGGGGGGGGGGGAGAAGTGTTCTTCAAACCTTATTATGAGCATTTTATATCAAGGTCCTTCTCAAATCCTGTCTTATTGGAAGAAAAGGTGGTTGACACTCAGGCAGAACTGAATTTTATTTTTCCTGTAATATCTTTTCTGTAAATGGTTGAACCATTTTGGGTGGGTGATGTTTTCTGTAAACAAATTAGCTTCTGTCCTCAAACTGCTCAAAAGAGAACCAGGAAGTCCTTCTGCTTGTCACAGATTGATTACTTGAACAAGTGAAGTTTAGTAAACTCAACAAAAATCTTCCAGTGACCTAGATGGTGGGGTCAAGTGCACCTTTGGCAAGTTTGCTGATGACACCAAGCTGACACAACAGAAGGAAGGGATGCCATCCAGAGGGTCGTGGACAGGCTTGAGAAGTGGACCCATGTGAACCTAATGAAGTTCAACAAGGCCAGTGGTAGAGGTGTTAGAACTAGATGGTCATCAAGATCTCTTCCAACCCAAGCCATCTTGTGTATAACAGGACTGGAAAGAATCTGTTGAGGGGATCATCCAGTGACTTGACTTTCTAGGCATTAGTGCATATGTTCTAACTTCTGATTTCCAGTTTGGGTTTATTAATGAGCAGTTTATTTATCTCGACGTCATGCACAAGTTGTATTTTTTGGCACAAACTTCTCCTTTCGGCCTGTCTATAGAGAGCCATTCTTTGCTGTGGGCCGAAGCAGTGAAGCTTTTCTACCTGTTCTTTGGCACGTTCAAGCTCCTCTTGCTGGCCCCTCTCTGCACCAAGTCTAGTTTGAGTTGCATTCTTCTTGAAGATGGATGGCCAGAACAGCACTCAACTGCATTTGGGCCTCAGTCTTGTAGAGGAACACAAATGCTCTTCACTTTCCTCTCTTTATTGGAAATCTCTTCCCTGGTGCACCCCAGATCTCATCTGCCATTGTCATGGCTCCCACTCGTTTTGTCATCAGTCATGAGCAATGTGTGTTGACCTTTAAATTAAAGATGCTGCTGCTGCCATCCTTGCCTGTACGTGTGCTGTTCTGCAGAAGGGTTTGAATGGAGCACAGTGACTCATGGCTGCCAGCTTCCTGTCCTGTGTGAGATGAATGTTATTCTTTCTAGTGAGGCCAACGGCCTGTTCAGCTGCATCCCTGCAGCTTCTTGGGGTTGTGGCAAACCTCTATCAGGCTGGGATGTTTTAAAAAAAACACTGATTCAGCTGTAGGTGTCTAACTGCTGGACACAGATGGCGTATGTAGTTATAATTAGGTGTTGGGCCGGTACAACCTTGAGACCTAGTGGGAGTACTTTCAGTTGCTGCTAGATTCCCAGAGTGAGATGCTGAATGTCTCTCTTACCAAATTTCACAGTTAATGAGACAGTGGAAAGAAGGCTCTAGGACTGAGCTGCTTCTTGCATCTCAAGTGTTTTGCTACTAGAGGAGCCAGGCTTTCATTGAGGAAAATGCCAGTCAGGTGATGTCAGAGCAGGCACTGGGAAGAAGAGTTTGGATTGAGTGGAATAGATTCCTTTTCCTAGGCAGAATTACCTTTGCTAGCCTGCAAGATTGTGAGATCTGACAGGATTGCGGGCTTTTACACTGATAAAGAGCCTTTGTGCTGGAGATACTTCTATGGGAACAGTCCAGTTGAAGGCTACAAAGCCTACATGCTGCAGGGTAGCACTTCTGTGCAGCAGTCAAATGCTGAACACAATCCTGTTTTTCAGAGCTCTGCAGCAGACCTCCCTTTGTCAGTGTGCTGTTTGTCCAGTTCACTGCATGCAGCAGCATCAATATGCTATTGGTTGCTCTTTGGCTTGTTTGCAGAACAAAGCCTACTTTGAACGGGAATTTCCTTGAACACGTATCTTGGCTTCTCAGTGGTTACAGCTGTGACAGTGCATGAGGTGCACCTTGTCTGCTGCTTGAGAAGTGTGTGATATTTCATGCCCCTCATCTTGGGATTGGTCTTCTCTCAACTTTATGAATTCCAGCGGGATCTACAGATGTGTTTTGGTTATAAAGGATTGTTCATGCACAGTCAGTGGTAAGATTTATTTTAATCTTGTGATGTGTCCTGGTAGATTTGGGCTTGAACCCATGCTCCAACTTTAACAGCCTGGGGTGACGATGACAGGAATTGTACGTTTTCCTGACTCCCGAGTGAGAGCTCTGACAGCTGCCTGTCAAAGCGGGTAGTGTCTCTCTATCCACACCCCAGGGAAGGCAGACCCTTAACAAAGCTGTTAACTGGGTGTTTTTCTGAAGCAAGATTTTCATGTCACTGTTGCCTAGCTGACAGCACTTCCATAATCAGAGCAGCTGTGGTCTGAGTCATGAGGCTGTGGTGCTTATGAAGCCAGGGAGGTGATTTCAGGAGGAGTCAGCACTGACCTACTTCATTTCTCCGTATAAACATGAATGGGAGCTTAGAGCTGCTATGGCGTGTGCATTAGGATCTTCCACTTCACTCATGCTTAGCTGCTGGAGGTCATACAGCTCCCAATATGGTGTCCAGATTGCTCCAAGAGCAGTAACTAACAGCTGTGCTTTCCTTGCCCTCCCAGGCGCTGTTGCGGTGTTTGTCGTGGGTCACATAAAGACATCCTGGGCAATGTGGGGTGAAGTGGCACTTGCCCTCTTCTCCTTTCTCATTGCTGCTGCTGTGTATATCATGGACACTGTTCGTAACATCTGGGTCTGCTACGCGTCGTATGTTGTCTTCAGGATTATTTACATGCTGCTCATCACAATAGCAACGTGAGTATTTTCCTAATGCAAATTGCTCTCAAGATTTACAACTACTGTGCAAGCTGGCCTGTCTTCCATGCAGGGAGGCGCTCACCCACCCTGACCTTGGAAATCTGTTGCAAGGGTTTGTGTTCTGATTCAGGTTGGAAACTGACACATGGGGCTGTGTATTTGTCTGGAAGCGTGCACAAGGTCAAAAGTCTTCTGACACTAACGTGACTATTTTTAATTATTAGATAGTGCTGCTTGCCAGGGGAATTTATTTTCTTAAACATGGCTGGGGTGAAGCGTTAGGAGATAAGGAGAGGAAAATGCTTTATCTGCATTATAAGGTCAATTTTTCCCTAACCTGTACAGAGGATGACTTCTTCAATGTCACTCCCCTCTTTGAGGAAGAAAATGCAGCTGTTGTTGGGCGCACACACAGTGCTGTGTGACAGCCCAGGTACAGCGTGAGGGGGCACAGTGAAACTGGTAACTGTGAAGGGAGTTCTGTTCAGAAGGGTGCAGGAGGTTACGCTGCAGTAGGCTGATGCTTGGAGACTGCCAACAGCTTTCTGAGGTTGGAGGGCATTGGACCTCGTCAGGCCCTTTGTCATCAGGTGGGGCTGCTTCAGTAAGGCTGAAACCCAGAGACCTCCTAAAGTGTTTGTTGCCTTCTAGATGCCTCTGGGGTCTCTGCGAGTCTGTCATGATCCTATTTAGACAAGTACACTGTCAGTGCAGGCTAACTTAGCTGTAGGAGACATGCAGCTCCTCAGGTTGCTTAGTTGCTTTTACGGGGATATTCCTCCTAGCCTTGCATTTGTTTTTTTTTCCTCAACCCTTTCTGTTCATCCTTGTCTTTCCAGGTTCCAGATTGCTACAAATCTCAGTGTGGAGCGGTACGCCCTGGTGTTTGGGGTCAACACTTTCATTGCCTTAGCACTTCAGACTCTACTCACAGTGATTGTTGTGGATGCCAGTGGGCTTGGGCTGGACATCTTCACCCAGGTATGACAGTCTTTTGGCTTTCCTGATGGGAGGGAGGGAGGTACATCAGATCGTAGTCTCTCAGCTACCAGTTTCTGAGTCAAGGGTTTGCTCATAAAAGAATGTTTACTAATTCCTGATGTTTAAGAGAGGAAAGAAGCTAATGGATTAACCTTCTTACATGTTTAGTAACTGTTTTAACCACTTTTTCTTTCTCTCCCTTTCTCTGCAGTTCATGATTTATGCATCTTACTTTGCGGCTATCTCCCTGGTGTTCCTGGGCAGTGGCATATACAGTATTATAAGAGCCTACAGAAGGCAAGAGCAGGTGCCAAGCAGATCTCCTGAAAGCCATTAGTGCACTACATGAAGACTCTGTGGCTACATATGAAGACAGAGGTCTGTTTTTAATCTCTGCCTTTCCTTCCCAAGGCAGTCACCTTAATGGCACTTGATCCGTATTTATACTATATTAGTAGCACATTTTAGAAGGTAAATGTATTAGGTCTTACATAAGTAAGAACAAATATCATCTTTCTAAAATGCCTTTTGTTCTTCTGTTGCATATATGGGATGTGCAGCAGAGAACAGTTTTCAAAAAATGAAAGCCTTGGGAGGCTTTAGTCTAAGGCTGTGCATCTGGACACTGCCGTTGCACAGGCAGCTCTGTGATGGCCTGGTCAACCGCTGCTGCTCTTGTCATGAAGATGCTGCTGCAGTGAGGGTGTGCTCATAAACCTCCTTGCCCAGAGAGCTGGCGGAGGAGGTGGCCTTAGGCCTGTGCTCTGCAGCGTGGCTCTCACCGTGCCTGCCCTGTGATGCTGGATGCTCTGTTCTGAGGACTCGCACACTTCCATCTCTGCGTATGCACGTGCTTCCTTCAGTTGCTTGTCCTGTTTCTGCTGTTTGTCTCCTATCTCTGCTGTCAGAGCATTACCATAGCTGATCATGTTACTTCCCCAAAAGCCTGGCTGTGTCCTGGGGCAACGTGTGACAGCGCTGCATTGGCTCCCAGTGGTGCTGCCTGTGCTGTGAAGGCTTGTGCCCAAGGGACAGTAAAGCTGTAGGGGGAGCCTAAAGGGAGTTCCAAGTAGACAAGATATTATCTGCAGGACCACTTGACATCCTTGCCTTTGTCCTTCAGGGCTGCAGGTTCTTGCAATTGTAGGAGTTGCTGATTCACGACCCTAGAGGCTGGGCTATCCCAGTGGGTTGATGGATGTGAGCGTGGCATGGAGGAGGAAGGTGGCTTGCAGGATTTCAGGCTGTTCTTTTTAACCTCAGGGGACTGTGACTGTAGTGACTATAAGGATACCCTCTGCTGTATTTAACAGAATGAACACCTGAGGCTTTGAAAAATGCTGATTACTGGTCTGTCCCTTCTTCCTATTTTAAAATGCCTTTGTGTTTCTGTTGGATCTATGTCCACTAGTTCTGCCTCCTCTTTCCACTTAAGCAAAAAAAAATGTTTGTGGGGAGAAGCTGGTGGTTTTATTCTGTTTTGTCCAGTCTGAGCAATTCAGGACTTACCTCATACCTGATTTTTAACAACTTACTTGTCTCAAATTGCTTCAGCACTGGGAAGGAGTTGCACAGAGCTGTCTGAGGCTTGGGCACGTGAGTACTCAGGCACCGTGACTGGCACAGCAACAGAGATCTGTAGTGCACTGTGGATATGGCCCATGGGCCATCCCTGTTGCTGTGCAGGTTGGGGTTTTAAGTGTATGGGAGAACTGTCAAGGGAGAGCATGTTGTGCAGCGTCCTGCTTTTCCATGCCTTCTTTTTGTGTGGTTGTTGGAGCTTATCCCAGTCTGCCTGAAGAAACAGCTTCATTTTATTGCTTGGTTTGTTTCATGCCATGGAGACCTCACAGCTTTTCTCTCCTGGCTGGGATAGGTACAGCCATTCCTCACCATTTGTGTGAGCCTCAGCCTTTACCACATGAAGGGCTGACATGTTTGGGGTCTTTGAAGCTCTTCCAGGCTGGCTGTGTGGGGGAATGCACTCCCCAGAGCTCTGGTGTCAGCCGCCTGTCTCCTGAGCATCTTAGGGCTCAGCTGTATTGGCACTGACACCTGTCAGCTTAGCTGCCTTATCCTGAAATGGAAACTTGAAGCCACCCATGTATGTATTCTGTTCTTTGTTGTATTAAAAATCCAAATTCTGAAGCTGTGAAGTGCTAGCTGACGAGCTGCCTTGAGAACAGAGCTGTGAGTGCACATCCTGTCCTTGGGCATCCCTGGCCCCATGGCAGCTGCGCCATGAGGTGAGGTGTGGGTACGTGGCACTTGTATCAAGTGACTGAAAGAAGCAGCTCAATTTTATTGTGTTTTTCATACAGAGAATAAATCTTCGGGGAGCAACCCGGTTATTTAAAGAAGTCAAAAAGTAACTCAAATTACAGCAGTAACAGTGATTTTTCTACCAAAGTAATGAAATTGTGGCAACTGTAATAGAGTGGCGTGCTGCACTGTGTACATCTTCAGGCCTGTTGGTGTATGGAGGCTGTACCTGGATGTTCCTACGTTGTGCTGCTGGTGTGGTGATGAGGTCTCAGCCTGACTGCAGCTGTACACAGAATTACTGATGCCCATGAAATTCTGTAAGCATGTTGATGTTGCTGGTAGGACCCGTTCAGTTTGTTCCTAATTGAATAGCTATTTTTGTTAAATAAATTTTTTTCAAGATATCTTGTGTGGCCGTTGTTTTTGTATTCTGCTATCTCACTGATCCACAGCATTGCTGCTGCCATTGACTTATGCACATTGCTCTAAGCACCTCTGCTACAAAGGGGGAGAAACTGAGACAAGCCATGCAAAGAGAACCACGTCTTCAAGAAGATGATAGCTGACTGTTTTGTGTGGGTTTGTAGAGCTCTGTGCAAGTGTCTTGCCTTGCCTTGAGGTTCCATAATTGCTGAGCAGTTCAGAAACCCTGCTCTGTAGTTCTTGTGCAGCAGGGGGAGAAACTCAGTGGAGCAGGATAACCCTGGTCAGGAAGCGTCAGCCGCAATGAGGGTGATTGTAAGGGAAAGCAGGTGCGGGTTTACTGTGCAGGAGGGTCTTTCTATTCATGTCAACCTAATTACAAAATTGAGGCTCTAAGGAAGAAATGCTATGGATTCTCTATCCTGATGCATCCACACTTGACTGCCTTACAAAGCTGTCCCTGTGTTGTGCTTCTGGAAGAGATGGCTGAGAGGGAGAGGAAAAGAGAGAGAGAGAGAGAGAGACAGAGAGAGTGTGTGTGCTAGGAAAAAATGCAGTTCTTGCAAGTATTTGAGCCTTATTGCTGAGGCAGGATGGATATGAGTGTCAGGATGTCAGAATTCTGAATTTCATTCATCTGCTTTCTCTGGGTGATTACAGGAGTCAGCTGTGCAGGGGTGCCAGCCTGAGCCTCTTGACTGTGCAAGGGATTGAAATCTATGCTTGCACACAGCAGCAGACTAATTAGTAGCTCAGACAGCACAGCGTTGCGTTTCAAGGCGGATTCGAGCATTTCATGTCTGCGGTGCTGATGAAAGGTGCTGTGACAAGAATCCTGAAGCCGCTCTCGCCTGTGAGCGAAGCAGGTCCACGTGAACCGTGGCAATCCCCCTTGCTCCTCCCATCGCGCAGTGCCAGAGCTGAGAAGGGACGCCTAGCTGCTTGCTGCTGCTGCCGAGCTGGATTCCTGCCTTGGCAGCAGGTGTGGTTCCATAGGGAGGACAAATACCCGCACGGCTGGGCTACCTCCCTGTTCAGGTGAGTGTCACAGCTGAGGCTGTGCATCCTGCGCTGGGCTTGCTGTGATCCTTAGCATAGCTCCTCAGGGTCCTTGTCAGGGGGAGAGGCTTGTTGTGTCCAAAAGGTAAGGCGCAGCGGGACCTGCCAGAGGCCTGCTGAGGCATTGCAGGGTTGCACTTGCTCGTGCTGTGGCTGTGTGCATGTGTAAAGCACAGCTGCTCATTCTGGCGGTGCTTTCAGGGGAAGGGAAGGGCTCTGCACAGAGGTGACTACATCTTCTACTTGATTGTCACGACTGGGGCTAAGCACTGGGAAGGAAAGAGGGACTTTGGTTATGGAAGGGAGCAGGGGACCAGCAGCTCTGGGCCCTACTGCTAGTAACTATTGCTAGCAACTTGGTTGTGTCAGCTGTTTGCTACAAAAGGTATTAGGGTGCTTGTTTAATGGTGCTCTGAAGGTGTTACACAGCTTCTCTCTGTTAAACATACTTGCTCTGTGTAAACCAGCGTTTCCCAAATGCGGTGTCTGGTGCATTGGTGACACAGAAGAGCACAACCAGGGTGCTGGAGCCCATCCCTGGAGTGCTGCATTGCTCAGCTATTGTTTCCGTCGCATTTCTTCACAACTCTGCCTAGTTCCCTCATGGCAAGGAACATCTGAAACCCTTAATGATGTACAGGTTCATGAAATACGTGTGCATTTAGATTGATCTTGAATTATAATTACATATTCATTATCAAGCATTACAGCTTGATCTTCCAGCAGCTGGGTCTAATCCGTGTCTTACAATCACACCGATGTGCAATTAGCAGAATAAGGCATCCCTTGTGAATGAAAACGGTGGCGCTTCTTTGCAAGATGAAAGGAGTGCTCAGAGTAGGAGAGCACAAAGAAAACTGGGGCAATGTCAATGCTTTATTTCAGTCTGCTGTCAACTTGCCTGTGCCACCTGTCTGTGGAATGTGGGAAATAGGAACTCTGGAGCGTCGTCTTCACACACGGGATAGATCTGCCCAACCCTGGGTGAGGCCAGGGGCTGACGTTTCTCCAGGTAGAGCAGGAACCATCACCAGCAGGTGCCATGTTCCCTCAGAGCACAAGGAGCCCTTCCTCCTTGCCAGCAACAAGGTCAAAACCCATTCTTATTTCCTGCTATAGATTCGAGGCCTCTTTCAGAAGCCTCCTGCACCCGCCTGGGAGTGCTTTGGCCACCTGCCCCCCGCTGCTGTGAGTGCCAGGGTAGCTCTGCCCTCTGCTCTCAGAGGTGCTCATGCCTGGGCCCAGTTTTCTCATGATTATCCTCTGTCCATATTTTCTTCTGTGAACGTGGCCCTTAGGTGCAGAGGGCACGATGCCCTCTGAGGTGTTGGGCCTTCCGGTGTGCTCATCTTTGTCACCTTCAGCTCTGTTGGGCCTTTTCTCTCAGAACTGGGGCCTGCTGCCATGCTGGGGACGATGTGAGGGATAGAGTGCCGTGTGGCACAGGGCAAATATGCACTTTTTTAGCGTGGCCGGAGGGAAGGAGCCTGTGCTCGCAGCCTGGGGGTGTCACCTCAGCCCAGGGTGTAATTTATCAGGATTGGGTTGGCTTTTTTTCCTCCCTTTCCAAGTTCTGGGAGTGGTGTGATTGATCGCCACAGAGGGACACCTCCCCAGAGGCGCAGCACTATTTCTACTAACAAAACCCCGGTGTTGACACCGAGCCTCCCCAGCCCGGCCCGCAAGCCGCCGTGCAGAGAGCGTGGCGACTGGGCGGTGCCCGCTGCGCTCGCGCCCGCTGTTGCTGTGACGACAGAGGCGGGGGAGGGAGTTTGGCCCTCGGGGGCCACCGTCGGCGGTGACCATCGCCGCGGGAGGGCGGGGTGGCGGTGGCGTTGCCATGGCAACGCTGCCGGCGCCGGGCCGCGCACTGAGGGGCGGCGGCGGGGCCCGGACGGGAGGGCCTGACAGGCGTCCGTTGATGGGAGGGGGGTAATGGCTTCAAACTGAAAGAGAGGAGGCTGGGATTATGTGTTATGGAGAGTTCTTCACTCAGAGGGCGGTGAGGCACAGCTGCCCAAAGAGCTGTGGGTGCCCCATCCCTGGAGGTGCCAAGGCCAGGCTGGGTGGGCCCTGGGCAGCCTGACCTGCGGTGTGAAGGAAGGGGCTTTTCCAAGCCAAGGGTTGGTGCCTGTGGCGAGAGGAGGTGCGGGCAGAGCAGGAGGGAAGCAGAGGTGGTGTGGGAAGCTGAGAGCGCGGTCTGAACAAGGCCTGAGCCAGTGACTGCCCTGGCAAGTGGTGGCTGAACAGAACTGAGAGTTAGGAGTAAAAAACTGCCGGATTCTTGTGAACAAAGCATGGCTTAAACAAAAAGAGGAGCTTCCATAGAGCTTGTGTGCTAACACATTTCGAGAAAAGCACCCAACCTTGTTAGCATTCCTTTAACTAAACCTTGCCCATATGGTGAGGTCTGGGAGAGCAGCGCTTCTGTCAAGCGTGGAACACAGAGTTGTGGGAGGCAGCCGGTGTCTGTGCGGGTACGTCACAGAACTCTGAGATCAGAGTGTAACAGATGCAAGCTTTTCACTTGCAGGAGCTTAAGCAGCAGCTTCTGGATGGAAGAGCTCTTACAGAACACGAGAAGCTTAGGCAGGATGGGGAGGTGAGGTGCAGCCTGTCCTATCTGGAGCGGCAGGATGGATGGAACAGCAAGAGCTGCCCTGCTCTTGTAGGGCCACCCAGGGGCAGAGCTCGTTCTGGCACCCCGTGTTGTGTTGCCATGTGCTAACGCTCATGTAGGGATGTGCTGTGTGTTGTAGAGGATGCAGGTTCATGCTGAGAGAGAGAGGCACGTGGAAGTGGCAGCTCACAGCAGAGGGTGCAGAGAGGAAAGGAACTTCTGAACAGTCAGTGCCTCCTCTTATGTTGCTTCTATAAACAATGAGAAACAAATTAGGGAAGGAACGATGAGTGGCTAAAGCTGTAAAAAGAGCAGGATCAGCTGCCACATCCGTGTCTCCAGACGCCTTCAGCCCCTTTGTGTCTTTAGATGGGAGTGAGTGGGGCAGATGCCTGGCAGGTCACCGGCATGTGGGGTCACACCGACATGACAAGCAGTGCTGTCCCAGCAGGAGCCATCGGCACCTGTGTGCTGTGCAGTCCAAAGGCTGTTCAGAAGATTTGGTCCTTAAAGTGGCTTATCTTTGAGTACAAGCTTGTAATGCTTCTAAAAATTAGAAAATGACAATCTGTTTGTTAAATCAGGAGAGTACCAGTTAGGAGACTCTGTGTTCTAGTGTAAGGTCTGTAAGAGAGATGCTGAGGATGTTACCTTGGCTTGTGTTGACTCAGATCTCCCCCCTCCTAGTTAGAGCTGGAGAGGACGAAGCCATTCCTGTTTTTAAACCACTGATGATCCTTTGTCGTGAGGTGCTGTGGCACTGCCTCACGTGGCTGTGTTGATACTACTCACAAGTACGATGTGGGTGCCAGGGGAGATGTCCATGTTTTGTGCTTGTGAGTCACTGGAGTTTAAATCATTTTTTCCTTCTTTCATAGCATTACTCTACCACATCGCCAAAATGAGTAAAAATGAAGACCACGGTGATCCAGCAAATGTGGATGATTCAACAGAAAGTGTAGAATATGAGGATGACTTTGAAAAAGACCTTGAATGGCTGATTAATGAAGATGAAAAAGAAAAGCATGGTGAAAGAGAGGTATTTGTTAAATGCAGCCTTCTTATTTAGAAGGCCAAAAGGGCGATATTAGGAATCCTATGCACAACACTCATTGTGGTTTGAGATGTGTGGGTGTGCTCGCTGAATTTTGTCAAGGAAGGTTATTTGGAATTACAGTGAAAATTCCAGAAACTAACCAGTGACCTGGTTAGTTTGCTCACAATTGTTTTAAAACAGAAAATTCAGTGTTCGTTGAAAATATGTTTGGTACGAAAGTAGTTCTGCATTCAGTGCAATTTCCTTTAAGTTCTGGTGCAGCACGTTGTTCTGTTTTCACGTTGTCACCGGTTGCTTTGCTGCTCAAGCCATGGTTAGTTAAACTTGGAGTGGATGTGACTATGAAGAGAGTGTAACAGAGCTGTTAGTGCCTAAACAGCAATTTGTGAAGACATTCTCTATTTGACAGTCTGTTTCAAAGTTATCGTAGTGTGTTCTGCTTTCCTCTTCCGTGTTTCTTTTTTGTTTCTCTGATACTGTTCTTTGTTGGGGGAACAAATTGAGATAAATAGTTTATTTTTTTTTTTTCAGACTCCTGAAAAGAAAGAGGAGGACATTGAAGGAAAGAATGTTAAAGTTGTGGAGACCTCTGAGGAAGACAGTGAGGAAATGGAAAAAAATCCAGATCAGCTTTCAGAAGGAGATACAGATGTGAAAGTGAAACCCCGCAATGAAGGAAATTTGGTATCTGAATCTGACATGAAAGCAGAAGATCAGCTCTCTGATACTGATAGTGAGTGCTCTGTCCAGGAATCCAAGCGGGAGAACCAGCAGGAACTGGATGAGGAAGTGGACGAAGAAATAAAGCGTTACGTACTGGAAAAGATTGAGGAAGCCAACAAAATGCTGGAGAACCAGGCTCCTGTGGGTGAGAACAGGGAGCGGAAATTAAAATTTAAGGATACGCTGGTGGATCTTGAAGTTCCTCCTCTTGAAGATGTTGACGTTTATAAAACAGACCCTGCAGGAGGAGACGATGTTTCCAACAGGCTGTCTCAGATGCACATCTCTAATGAAATGGAACCGGAAAGCACGTCGCTTTCACCACAGGCTGGCAAGAATGAGGAGGAGAAGAATGGTAAAATCCTAGTGGAAAAAGATGGGAAGTTTGAACTCTTAAGTTTCCGTGATATTGAAAGCCAGGGCTTTTTGCCCCCAATAAGCGTTTCTTTCACTGATATTGAAACTCAACGTACATCTCCAAAATCTTTGCACCCCGTTTCTTCTGGCACCGTCTCTCGAGTGAAGGAAGCACGTCCAGTAAGGCCAGGCACACATTCTTTTTCTCCTGCTGGAGAAGAGCGTGCCTATTTTCCTAAGCCTCCATCTAACCCTAAACATCGTCCAAATTCTGCCATCGGTGCTGCTAGAGGTCTAGGGAAAAGGAAGAGTCAGCAGAGAGCACAGTCTGCAAACGTGCCTGTGAGAAGCTCCACTTACTGCCTTTCTCCCAGACAAAAAGAACTGCGGAAGCAGTTAGAACAGAGGAAGGAAAAACTGAGGAAAGAGGTAAAGATGATACAGAGGCAACAAGTAGGTCCCAGTGACCGTCACATTCCTCTGCTTCACAAAGGCCACGTGTGCACTGCATTTACTCTGCTCTTGCATGATAAAAGAGGCAGTAATAATGTTAATTCTCTGGAGTTTGTACAGAATCTCTTAAAACTCCTTTTCTCGAAGCAAACCAAAACCTGACAAAAATCACAGAGCGGCGTAGGATCATACCTTGCTCGCAGGATAAATGTTTATTTAATATATCCCTCATAAATAGACCTTCTTTTCCTTTATTGTACCTGCAGCTCTTGCTTGTTTGATGCCCTCTAAATTCCATTGCAAGCCCACTGTTCACTGGAACATTGTACACGGTATCACATCTACCTTGCAGTGTAATCTGTGTAGAAGGCTAATGTAACCACAGTCATGCAGGTGCCCGCTTGGGTGCTGATATACAGCTATCATGTGGGAGAGCATTTGCTCACAAAATAAGGTTTTACACAAGAGAATGAATGTGAGAACTATGAACAAAGGAGTGCGTGTGCTTAAAATGTGTGGAAGACTTTGCAAGGAACGTGCCATTGGTTGCATGAGGTGCATGCAGGACTGGGTACTTTTTTTTTTCCTATAAATGTTTTGCATGGGTGAGTGGTGGTGTGAACTTTCTTAATGAGTTTGTTTCAAAGAGGGATTTTTTTCTCTTTCTCTGTTAATGGCTATTATTTTTCCTTATTATTTGGTCTTACCTGGGTGCTACACAGAGGACAAAAGGAAGAAAATATTCCCAGGACAGAGGTTGTTCCTCTTGTGTCTATTCAGAGCAGTAATAAAAAGAAAAAAAAATAAAAAGTAAATTATGTTTTAGAAAATCAAACCAGAATCTATTCAGGAAGAAAATGCCCTCAAAATTTAATTATTTCCTCAGCTCCTTATTCAGAAAAGCATTAATAGGAGAGTCAGCTTCTCACAGCTGTAACAGGAGCCTCAGAAATCTCTCCTGGAGACTTTAAAAACGTAGCTGCTTTGCTTCACTTTGCACCATGGTGACACGATTGCGAAAAGGAAAATGTAGCTTACAGTGTGTGTTGTGACTTGTTTTCCTACTTAAGAATTGAAGGTCTACTTTTAAGAGCAGCATTTCAATCCATAAACACTATGTGAGCATGATATTGATCACATCTGTAAATGTTCATTCAAGACCGGACAGGCAGTTTGGATTCTACCCAAACTGCTCACACTTCTCTAGGGTTCCAGTCAGGTGCCTTAAACATAAGGTCGCTGTTGGAGTAAAAAGATCATGGAAGCATCTACCAACTTCCTGTGCCATGATGTTCTCAGTGACCTGGCTAAGTAGCTTCAAAGCTTGCTTTCTGCCCACGGCAATAGTTTTAGGCTGCTTTATCTGAAGAGTTTGCTGAGGCGCAGGTCAGTAGCGAGGAGTATGAAATGTGGAGTTCCTAACGTGTTTTATTTGTACACGAGACTAGATCTCTTGGCTGCATACTTCACACATTTAAAGTAGTGTGATGGAGGCAGCCTTCCGTTGTTAGGCTCACACAGTGTGTGCTACATCTCTGTTGGCCAATTTAAGAAGAAGGTAAGAATGTCGTACTTTATTTCTTCATTCTTGAAGGGGGGAGCTAACACTGTGGATTTCACAGGCATGAAACATTCTTGACATTGCTGGAATCCATCTGCCTCATTTTGGTGAGGTTTCTTTCAGTGAAGCAGAAATCGTCAATTTGGAGGATAACC
The DNA here is from genome assembly GCA_013396635.1 of Penelope pileata. NCBI lineage: Eukaryota > Metazoa > Chordata > Aves > Galliformes > Cracidae > Penelope > Penelope pileata. The sequence goes on from WBMW01004278.1 coordinate 345,342, forward strand.
TGCAAGCTGTGCGTAGGTGGGAGGAATGTCATCTATTTGCAAGAAGAGTATTGCAATGAGTGGGGTTACAGCTTTTGTGTCACAGGGAATCACAACATGGTAGAACGTCCTCATCTCCTTTCTGAAGCATTGTTTGAAATCATTTCTCCTACTTGTACTCACATGTTGCTAGCTAAAATGTGATTAACAATTACAGAAGTGTTGTCAATTTTGTAAAAATCAATTCATTTTGTAAACTTATGAAAAGTGCTACACTATTAATACTTCTCTAAGTACATTACAACTTCACGTCCATAAAAAATCTCTATTAATAAGGTAGTGCCAGCAGTCCATAGGTAGTAAAATATCCTTTAGGGTTTAGTGGTCCCTTGAGCCAGAGAGTTTCTTTAATTTGTAAAATGCATCAGTTAGCTCTGATTGGCTTCAAATCAGCTCAGTTGGGCAGGTGGCAGTTTAAAAGTTCTGACCTGTTGCTATTAAATAGTCCGTGAGTTGGGATGTATCGCAGGAATGAAGGTGATCCCAAAAAGCAGTTAGACTGGAGGGATCTAGATCTAACCTGAAGTGGGGAAGTGCTCGGATTAGTTTATTCCTAAAGATAGTACTGGCTTGCTGATTATCCCTTTTCCATCAGAACTTTTGTCAGATATAATTCAAATGTCCATTGTGACGATAAGGACTTTGCAGATTAAGACTTAAAAAGTAAGGTTTTATTCACTCTTAATTTCATACAAGGAGGAAGAAAGGAAAAAAGAGCAAGAAGAACAGAAGAGAAAGGAGAATGAGATGGTTTTTAGAGCTTGGTTGCAGAAGAAGAAAGAACAAGTGCAAGAAGAAAAGCGAATTCGACGTGCAAAGGAGCTAGAAAACTTGAACAGCAAAGTAAGACCACCCTCATGGAGGACTGGGAGTCAAACTGAGCTGGTTAAATTTCTAAGCCCACGTTTCTTAGCTAAGCATATGAAAGTTGACAGTGATAGGTATTTTTTTTTTTTGGTCATATTGTTTGCAGTGAAGAGCTAGGTTGACTTGCATGTTCAGGATGGTTCTGCCTGGCAGGTTGGCTTGTGTCATACAAGCTCCATACCTGAACTTAATGACAATAAAATCACAGGAGATACAGTGGTGCCCTTTTTTAGCAGGCGGATGACTTGATTGAGCCCAGCTGTGAGCAACCCAGAAAACCCTTTGAAGTGTGTTCCTTGCCATCAGAACTTGTTGGCAAGCAGTTAATGCACGCAACCTGACCAAAAAGGATGATGCAGATGGTCTGAAGTTCTTCTGTCTTGCAGCAATGGGCTGGGAAAGCTGAATTCAGTACTTTTTATAACACGCTGCTTTGAATGCTTCCCCACGTATATGTTCCATGACAGATTAGCATATGGTCATCTGCTTATAAAATACGTTTCCCTAGTGACAATGGGAGATGCTGGTGGCGTTCAGAAACTATAATAATTAACAGAAAGGTTGTTTAATGATAAGCCTTGTGCATATGTCTTTTACTTAAATAGGAGAGGAACAGGAATCCAGAAGAAGCGTTCAAGTTATGGCTTAAAAAGAAGCACCAAGAACACATGAAAGAAAAACAAATAGAAATTTTGAGACGGCAAGCAGAGGGAATTGCCTTTTTTCCTAGAACAGAGGAATGCAACAAAGCTTTTAAAGAGTGAGTAGAATCCTAGAGAATCAATTTTGAAAATGTTGTAGTTTGTCTACTGAGGCTGTCATTTTGTGGTACATTACCGCTGGTCTTTTTATTTTGACTGAATACAGCCTCATTAGTTTATACTGTTGCAAAAATGACGTAATATCGATTCCTTCATGTTGTTCACTGTTGTGAAATTGCTTGTCAGAGCCTGAGCTGACCTAGTGTAGTGAACTGCTCCTGCTGAGAAAGGGAGATCCCTTTCCCCTACTCCTTTTTGCCTGTCCTAGAGCAGTCTTGTGCTGATTCAGTGTATTGAACAGGCAGAAAGTTAATCTGATTAAACACTTTTTTTTTGTCTTGAATCAGCTCAACAAAAGGGGCAGAGGAATGTGGATGCAGAACTAGGAGTATTGGAATGGAAAAGCAGTGCCTCCCATGTTTGGGACTGGCAGGCTTTTAGATTGGTGTGGCCCTAGCACCCTTATCCTGCAGGGCCAGGTGGCTCTAGTTAGAAGGGGTCAAGCCTCCTCTGGGTGAAATAAAAGTTCCCATTTGATCTCTCAGTCCTGTTTCTCTCTCTACAGATGGCTAAAAAGAAAAAGAGAAGAAAAACGAGCAGAAGAGCTGGCTGCTAAAGAGCAAGCGAGGCAGCTTAGATTAGAAGTCAGAAGAGCAAAACAGATGCAGAACATCCACCACATCAGTTCGGAGCCTAGATCTTTTCGCTTCAGAGACCATTACAGTTGAAACTTCGGAGGTAACCACGGAGTTCTTGGGGGCAACCCTCTTTAATTTTTATGGCTTGAGTTACTGCTCTTGCAGCTACTGACTTTGTGTTTTTAAAGCTTTCTAGTGAGTTTAATGGTTCCCTTCATTGACAGTGGTTTTGCTATTTATTTGTAATTAATTTTGTTGAAAAGCCTGCTTTTATGTACAACTCAGGGATCTTCTTGGTTTGACCAAATCTAACCAAGAGCGAGATCTGTTTGCAAGAGTGGCAAATACCGATTCCCTTTTAAAAGGCACTTTACACTGAACTACCATGAATTCCCGGATGCAGGCTATTACATAAAATGCTGAATTTTGCTGGATTGATGTCGCTGTTTGCTGCTTGTGATGACTGTACAACTTGTGATGGTGGAAAATGCTGTTCCTTCAGTCTTTAAGATGCCACTTTCTATTGGTCTGTGGAGCAGCTGTTCTGGCCCGACCGGAGGACTACTCTAATTCAGGGGAAGTGGTGACTGAAGGCTGACATGTATGTGACCTCGCAATCGTTTTTGAAACTTATTTCTGTGAGTCAAATTGGTGCATTCATATTCAGTAATTTTCTATTCTGTGAAATTAAAGATAATGTAAATGATGACCATTACTAATGCCAAGGAAGCTGGATTCCTTGTGTACATTTCCATGTTTGCTACATTTATTTAAAATAAACTGTCACCTTGATATTGTCAACTCTATCAAGAGAATGTGCTGAAGTGACTGATGAAATCTAAGTTAGCTGCAGGGAACGCACAGTCTGAGATAGGGGTATTAAATCCAAAATTGTAATGTGTAAGCAAAGAAAGTTTATTGTAGTTTCCTTCATGCAAACCAAAGCGTGGCCAAGGACAGCAAGAACTTGTAACTTACATACTCTGATCATGGTATGAGGCTTAAAGAAAAACTGGCTGAAGGCAGCCATCGTAGAAATCTCCTTTTCCTAAACTAGACAGCCACTTGTGATAAATCGGGGAGTGAAAATAAATTAAAATGCTGATATGCATCCTCCTAACTTTCCTCTATGTTAAATCCTTTGGATTTAGCAGATCAGCTGCTGGACTATTTCTTTGAGCCTACCTCACAATAATAAAATCTTAAAGGTAAAAAAATATATTTTTTGTTTTACTGGTACTTAGTGCTTATCTTCAGCCTCCCAAAACACCCAGGAAGACTTTGGGCACGGACTGAGTTCTAATGCTAGTTCAGCTTTCAACACTGTGTACAAAAAGAGGTATATCAGCGTTTCTTTTCTGAGGGTCAGCTACTTAACAGCTTGACTCTGGAAGCTGAAAGAGCTTGATGAAACTGAAACAGCAGAACATCACTCCACACAGCTTTCCAGTCTCCATTTAAAAGTGGTTACTATTTATATGTTGTAGCTAGAGTTCCTTCAAGCTCTTTCAAAGCTTACAGCTATAAAGACTCATTGCACACACTCCTTTTTATTACTAAATTTAAAAGGCTGAACATCGACTTGAGGTCAGTTCATCACCCTGGATAATATTAAAGAACCATAGAGCTGACCTGTATTCCACTGATCTTGGATTATTATTTTTTATGATTTAAACATGCAGCACTTTATTTACTTTGGTATAGTTTATGCTTTTGCCTCCCTCTAAAGAGAAATTTGTTAAGATTTGCTAATAAGATTGTCAAATAGCCAGGGGGAATCTCTGTGCTCTACAAATTGGACCAGCCTAACATTTTTGGTCTTGCTTTTGTAGAAGGGAAGTAAGTAGCTTTTCAGACTGAGAAGTAGTGAAGTATCCCACAGGCTAAGGAAGTCCTGTCAGTCCCTGACTTCAAGAGGCAGAGATGCAGAAAATGAAGGACTTCCAATTTTAAACCCACCCACACGGAAAGAAACAGGAAAGAGAAGCCTGCTGAACACCGACTAGTGGAATTCTTCAGAAAGAGTGCATGTGCAGTTGCAAACATCAGCTCTGTTTTTAAAGGGCTATCAGCTCTCCTTGACAGTGATCGCAACAATTGAAAGTTAAATCTTCGTATCTTGTGTATGGGTGAAACCTTCCAATGTTCTTCTTTGTGGAAAGAAAGGAAGATGGAGAAGTCTCAGAAAAAGAAGCTTCTGTTGATGTTTCTGCACGTGCAGCTGGATCCAGTACACGTAGCACCTAAGGACAGAAGAGCTGAGAATTAAACTATATCTACTAAGTTTAATAGGATTTGTCCTTTGGTAAGAGCTAGGAAAGTTTTCTGCTCAAAAGCAGAGTTTTTCAACTTTGTTTCAAATTTGAAACTATAAATACCCATCTATCCAGATGCTTAATATAAAGGCATTAAGTACTTTTTATAAATTAGTCACGTCCATCAGAAATTCAAGGTATGATTTTATTGAGAATAAAAAAATCCCAAACTTTTTAGCTGAACTGAGCAGAATCAGGAGACCAGTACAGATAACTAGGTATTGTGAGCCCTCTGCTGCTCGATTATTATTCAGTTGCTTCCAGACTGTTTGTCTAGTTTCCCATTTACACATCAAATTTCCCACAGTGGAACCCATCCTGAAAGGTACAGCTTCTTTCTGCTACCACTCACCTTCACCAAAACTAATTGTTAGGGTAACAGGAATTACTTCAGAAGTGTTGTGAGTTATTCCTGCCTGAATTAGGTTTCTTCTCCCCTAATCAGTTTTTAAACTCAATTAAGAATGTTGAGTTGGCTTCCTCCTCACACATTAAGTCTAAAGAAATTTTGACCCAGCCATTTGTGATGTTAAGGGCAGAGAAGGAAGCAGTAGATATATCATTTATGTTGTTCTGCTTATTCTCCCATATTTCTGATTTTTAAATACCTGACAGCTCTATCCAGCATGTTTCCCCTGCATGTAGTTTTTAAAAAGGATATTAAGTACGACCCTGTGCTGTGCTGACAGACGAGTTATATGAAGGGCTCTTACCCTTTCAGCCATTTTCTCAGCAGGGGTATTGCAGAACTGCACAGCTGTTGAAGTCTTTTTTGGACTGCCAGTTCCAACATTTCCAAGAAGATGTGAGCTTACAGCTTTGGCGAGCTTACAGTTCACGGCTGCTAGCTCTGTTGTAGTGTAAGGCTGGGCACTGGGGTAGTATGTCTGCTGTCTCCCCCACTGAAGAGAAACCATCAGCTCCTCCAGCAGCCTGCACAGAAAGAAAAAATTAGTGGTTTTTGTATTCCATACTATCAGTACCCGTGCTTCAGAGGAATCACCTCTTCCCAAAACTTACTGCACAAGTCAAATGTTGACCAAAAAAGGTTTAAGTACTTAGAGCAAGGAGGGAAACGGGTTATTCTCAAAGGCAAGGTCTCACCAACAGAATTTTAATACTGGTAAAACTTACTTGATATCTGTCAGGATAAGCATTAAAAAGTCAATGCAGGTAAAGTAATCTGTACGTTTTGGAAGGAAACAGAGGAGACGATGTCAAGACAGTAAGTGATTAAGTACAGTGATTAAATACAGGATATGAGACATGTCAGTTCCACAGCATATGATCCCTAAGAACTCACACCTCCAGGGAATGTTGAAGAAAGAATTAATGCTACTTTGGCTCTTTCAGCTCCGTGACTGAAAAGCAACTCTACTATCCATCAGCATAATTGTTTTTTCTTAAATATCACAGGAGTAGATCAAATACACAAGGATGTATTTGATTCTTGTCCAGTCCAGAATAAACCAACAGAAATGAGAAGTTTGCAGAGAGGTGGTCTGGATTAGAAAAATCATACTTTTGTGTATGAATCATTTCTTGACGGAACTGATCACGTTCATCCAGCAGATCCTGGAGCGCACTCTGTGCATCTCTGGTTTGACGCTGAAGAATTGCTCTGGTATTGGTTAACTCATCAGCCATAACCCTGCAGAAGAAATCTCCATACAGTAATTTAAGCGAGCAGTTTCAAAGTCACCTTTCCTCTACTCCAGACAGTACTTAATCAGCTCAAACTAAGGATTAAGCCGCCGTTCCCCTTCCTTCCCTACGCAGGGCCTGTATCAACCTAATTACCAAGGACATGTACTAAGAACAACTTCTGTCCAACTAGGCAACACAAGCACAGCATTATGTTTTGAGTTGCTGAGTTCAAACAATCGAATGGCATTCCGTACAGATCTAGTAACAGAGTTGAGAATGCCGTAGGTAAGAACATAGTGGATAAACACGCTGAGGGATAAAGCTGAATGTTTCATTTTACTGGCAGAGTTCTTACAAGTACACTGTAATCACATCTTTTCACAGTCACCTCTAAAGATGACAGCTGTGGCTACAGATGGCATTCACTTCTTAGCCTCTCTCAGGGGGCAATACCTAGGTGTTAAATGCTCCAGATAGGAGCATGTGAGAGCTACACATGAGAAAGCCGTTGTTGCATTTTGCCAAGCCAGGAGACTTGGCACTGACCCCCTAGGCTGGTACTTGGATTCTGGAGATACTGCAAATACCAAGAACAGAATGCCCTTTAGCAGCCACCAGTGAGGAGTCTGAGACCTCAAGGAACAAGAACATATTGTAAGCAAAGATGTTACTCTAAGCACATCTCCACACAATCAAAAGTGTTCCTGGAAGGGGCTCATACCTCCGATCTTGGAACTGATATTCATGCTAAAGAAACAAGTTAAACTGGGACAGTAATGCTTGCCTAGCTGGTCCTATCACAACTACATGTCGTTCACTCAATATGTCAAACCTGCTTAATACCAGCAACTGAAATGGAGGAGACTGCATTCTGTTACCATTTCCTTGAAGCGGTAAGTCTTTTTTGTAATATGCACAAAGCATCGCTAAGTAAAGTTCAGTGAGTTAAATGTGAGTACAGTAGATTACATTCCTAGAACACTATTTGCAGATCTGTAAATCATCTGCACTGTGCAATTAAAAGTCTAATCCCTTGTCAAATGAGATTGACATCCAGACCAGTTTAAGCTTTGCTCCTGACTCTTGCTGTGCATTAGTTCATGGTTGCAGAAGTAACCGTAGGGTTCTCAGCAGTAACACAAGCAGTGTTTAGTGAAGAGGTCCCCCTACTCTTCCGTTCTTAGTACATTCCCAGGCACGGCAGTGAGCGTATGTAATAGAAGACTACAGGAAAATGCTGCTGCAAGTGGAATACCTGCTTGCTAGGAATTTGCTTCGCCACACATCACACTGGATAGACATGCGCTCCAGTTGCTCAGACAACTGAGACAGGTTCCGGCCCAAAACTTCATTTTCGAGGATAAGCTGATTTTTCTCACGAGCCATCCGTTCAAAGTGATACTGCAGATCATCCCCAACAGAAGCAACAAGTAATTTCTTCAGCTCCCGGTTCACCTAGAATCAGACCAAGCTGATAACTACCAACATAGATTGAAACACCTTCCACTTTCCGAATGCAGTGCAACCTAGGATCTTATTTTTTCGTATGTACAGTTTGCTTCCAGAATGGGATGCACTCAAAGCAGAGAATATTAAGCCTCACAGTCCACTCCAGTGAGCCATAAACTTCTGCAACTAATGCACATCTAACACTTGTTTAAATTTTAACAGTGTCCAAGGAGGAAGAATGAAAATCTGCTACAAAGTTTCAGCAGTATTCAAGTCCTGACTAGGCAAGACAGCAAAGGATTACTAAAATAACACCTCAATGTCTTATGCAGGAAGTTAGTCCCCCTTCTGTGGGGGAACATTTTCTTACTTAGCGGTTAGGTTGAGCAGCAAAGTCTTTTCTCATAAAAGACACATTTCCCTGCAGCCCTAGAGTGTTTCTCCCAGATTCACACTTTGATATTTTTATCTGCTGACAGAGAAGCACTGGAGTACTCAGACACACTTCTACTCTGTGTCTTACCAGCTACTTCCGAAAGGGAAACTTTTTGTTTCAAGGCTAGAGTCACAACAGTTATCTTTGATTTAATTCACAAACTAAATAAAGCAGCTCAGCTGTGGGAGGAAAAACCCTTTCACTTCTTACCTCTGTCTGTACACGCAGCTGATTAGAGAGACCTTCTTTATCCTGCAACAAGCGCTTCTCTGAATTCTTCAGCTTTTCGATTGCGTTTTTCAGCTCAGCCTGTTCCTTCTTGGGATCCACAGCTCCGTCTGACTGATGCAACGTGTCTCCTTTATGCCCCACTGATTTACCTACTTTACCATTTTTAGTTGGCACAACGTGGCTGATAGCTGCTTTGGGGACCAAGATACGAACGGCTTCAACCTCTACTGATTTATCAGCATGTATCTGCCCTAGCTGGAGAACGCCGGGACTCAGCGCAGAGACCGCCTTTCGTTGTGGGCTGTGGGGGATGTGATGGCTCGCGGTGCCGGCTCCAGCGCTTCCTTCCACCGCTTCAGCCGCCTGCTCTGTTTCCATGCCATCCCCAGCTCCTCGGATGGGCGCCGAGGCATAGTCAACTACGATTAAGGAACAGTGGAAGGAGAAGTTTACCACCTTTCATGTTGTTGTAGTCTCATTACAACTCTTAATTTATGCACTTCAAAGGTGAAGATTTTCATTTTACACTGCACGCATAAAACAGTCCTTTGCAGCACGAGTTAGAATCCAGAAAGCCATTACTCAAGCATGTGTTGCTGATGAAGACACAGTCACTGATCTGATCTGTGTTAATCTTAATTCCCTGCTGCCATACAACATTAGGCAGACGCAGACACGAACAAGAACCAGTAAGGAGAGAAACCCTTGGCAATGCTACCCACAGGCTGACAGCAAACTTCAGTGTCTGGGGACTGCTGTGATTCTGTCAGCTCCCTTTTAAAATCAATCAAAAGCAGCTACTAAGCTACATAGCTACCAACACCGTAAGAAGTTTAAGAGGCTTTAAGTACTACGACACGTTTTGAAGTGAAGGTTTCAAAAAGCCAACAAGCCGGTTGCATTTCAAGTCTAACCAACAGCCCCCAGTATTCCCAGTAGGGCTGCATTCTGCTCCAGGTTCCCAAATGTGCACGATAACAATGGCGGAAACACATTTCACTGACGGTCACTAAGTTTTTGGCCGAGTTAAATGTTAATATAGGAAGGTCTCCTCGCAGTGGGTAAAGCGGGGAGGTTTCTTAGGACACAGCTGCACATACTGCTGCTATTTCTTGTACTCTGGGCAGTACCATGTGCCAGCGTCCTCTGTCCTAACTGCATTTCCAAAACGCTGTTGCGGTGCTGTTACACCGCTGCACTTTCCCGTGGGCTGACCCAGTGCCCGCAGGTTCTAAGGGCCAGAGCAGGCTGACACACTGGGGCACGGGCAGGGAACTGCACAGATGACAAAGTTGGTTTTCTCTACAAAACAGGATTAGGAAACCCCACTCAATTCGCTGCTCTGCCCAGGCAACTTTTTGTTTTTCACTGCAATAACGAAGTTGCACAACCGTTTGCTAATACATAAATAAAAGGAATAAGTCTGGAGAGCTCAGGATAAGGAGCTTTTCATCCAGCCTGCCCAGACACCCTGCCAACCACCTACCTTTTTCTAGAGATGCCATTTTTTACTTAGCAGCCAGCGCTTCTTCTCTACAGAAGTCTGAGGAGGAAAGGAGGGAGAAACATCTTTAGCAAGGTAATGGTGATGGTTAATTTCAGGTTACCCTATTTTCTAGTACAGCCTCTCAAATTCAGTTCAGATACGCTCTTTACCGTGAGCTCTAAGCAGTTTATACGGAAAAAAGCCAAATGAAAGCCCAAACAATGCTCTGGAAGTTAAAAGAGGGCTCTGAGACTTCTGGCGTTTCCTTCTTCTTTCACTGAGGGCTGCACTTCACCTCTCATCTCCGGCTCACCCAGCTCCAGCTGCCCCAGCCCCAAACCGCCGCCCCCTCGCGCAGCCCCCAGGACGTTACCAGAGCGCCCAGCGCCAACCGCCGCCGCCAACCGTCACCTCCTCCAGCGTCGCTCTTCCAGCTTCCGCTCCCCCCGCTTCCGCTTCCGGCAGCCCCGCGCCCAACCGCCGGGCGGGGCCTCGGTTGCCAGGGCGGCGGGAGGCGAGGCGGCCGCCGCCATGGTGAGCGCCGGGGCTCGGCCCCGGGGAGAGGAGCGGGAGGTGGCGGGCGCTGCGGTGGGCTGCCCGGGGAGCTGCCCGGGGAGCTGCCCGGGGAGCTGCCCGGGGAGGTGGTGGAGTCACGGTCCCTGGAGGTGCACAAGCACCGTGTAGGTGCAGTACTTAGGGACATGGCTTAGCGACCGTGGTGGGGATGGACTGGCGGTTGGAGTCGGTGATCTGAGGAGTCTTTTCCAGCCTTAATGATTTTATGCTACACTGGCTAATTTGTGGTGTTACAGCTGCCTCTAACAATGCTTTCCGTGATTATTTTGCTTAATTTGTGTTGAAGAGTTTTGTGTCAGGAGCTGCGTGATCTCTTGACATAGCTACGTGACTTAATGATTTTTATAATTCTCTGCTGGTTTTCTCTTTACACATCCCTTACTGCAGGTGATGCCAATGGTTGCTGGTTCTGTGCTCGATGGGTACAAATGCAATCCGTTTTTGTTGCTAACCCACTAAAGAACTTGAAAATTATCGCAATTTTCTCTCTTCTTATTCTGTACTAAAGTAACATTGTTGTCTTAGTACTTTCCTATTGTTTGTGTGCTTAGATTTTTTTTTACTGTCTGCAGTTTCCAATAAATGTGGTGTTTAATCTGCATGTTGTGTGCCAGCTGAGGTTTCACTGCCACTGAGCAGAGCAAAATGCTTATTTCTTGTGTCTTAGATGGTCACAGTGCCAAATGACCCTTTTCTTCCCCTCCCGGCTGCATTCTCCTATCTAACTGCAATCCACTGTAACCTTCAGGGATTTTTTTTCCTGTCTTTTTGCTGTCTGCCTAGTTTTTCCCCAGGTATTTTAATTTATTTTCTTGTTCATCATTATAGTAATTTGCACCTGCCTCTATGGAATTTCAGACCATTTCTCAGCTAATCAAAACCACTCTGAATTGTGTTTTCTAAGCTGCAGTCTCTCCCAGCTTGGTGTGAACCTGGATTCTGGAAGTACACTTTCTCTGTTCCATCATCAGTGTAGCCATGCAATAGAACATGGAATAAAACCAGGGGTGTGACGGAACATTTTGGAACCCCACTTGAAACTGACTGCTGGTTTTCAAGAGAAGTATTCCTAATTGCTTCTGCATGTGGTCATTGTAGCTGCTCTATCCTGTGGGCCGTAATTCCCTGCTTGTCACGATGTGGGGTGACTTAGATTAGAAGTCCTATCAAAGCCAAGGATGTCATATCACTGGCTTCTCCCTTAGGCCAGTTACTGTGTCAGGAAGGGAAACTAGGCGTTGTAGGATTTGTCCTTAGCACATTAACATCATCTTTATGTTATCATTTTGTCTTCTGAGATGCTCACTGTCTGTCTAATAACTTGTTCTGTTATCTTCCAGAGCATGCAGTTGGGTGAGCTGTCCCAGTCATGTTCTCTTCCAGTCGCTGGGAACATTCTCTAGGGGTGCCCAAAAGTAGGAGTGGGTTCAAGTTACCTTGGCTGAGTGCATCAAGGACCATTTCACATGCTGACATGAGTATGTCTAACTTCTTTAGAAGTATAGGATCACTAGGTTGGAAAGGACCTCCAAGATCATCTAGTCCAACCATCCTCTTACCACCAATATTTTCCACTAAACTACTAAACCATGTCCCTTAGCATCTCATCCAGACACTTCCTGAACACCACCAGGGACGGTGACTCCACCACCTCCCTGGGCAGCCTGTGCCAGTGCCTGACCACTCTTCCAGAGAAGACGTTTTTCCTTATATCTAACCTGAACCTCCCCTGGCACAACTTGTGGCCATTTCCTCGAGTCTTGTCATTAGTTACCTGAAATCTTCTTTCTTTCCCTGTTCTGCAGTTCTGTTCCCTGGTTAAAACCAGATACATTACTTCTCTAGTTGTAAGCTGCTCATTTGCTTTTGTGAGTGCTGAAGTAAGAAGAAACTCTGCATTTCATTTTTCTCTACATTCTGTCTGCTCTCTTTCCCTGTAACGCAATGGACTGCTCTTTTGGTGCTCTCTGACGTTTCAGGTATTATGGAATCCCTTTTGTTTCTTCCATAGCCACAAAGCAACCTGTTTTCCCACTCATGCACCTGTCTTCCTGCCAGTTCCCTACCATACAGTGGGAATACTTTGGTAGCTGGAAGATGTTGGGAAATAGTAGTGGGAATGTGTGCCACCTGATGAGGTAGGCACACAGCATCCTGAGAGTGGGATACGTTATCTCATGGTTGGACGCTGTGACTTTATGCATCTGATCCGTCTCATACATTGTCCAAACATCTTTTCTCAGAAACCAGGAGTTAAAAAATAAATGGCTCCTTCCTGTGGAATCAAACCTTGTTCTACAAGCCAGATTTTAACCTCAGGAACCTGATTATATTCTGAAAGTAATGAATTTTCTGGTAGAAAGCTTGGCAGACCCGTCGTACTGTGTTGCTTACACTCAGTATACGTTATAAATTATGATTGTATTAGTTGTGACACGTATACCTACTCAGAAAAAAAAGAAAAAAAAAATCCTGTTACCAGTCACGTCATGGCCACAGAAAGAAAAATGTAATAACTTTGAGCTGATTCCATGTATTTGTGTTAGACCTTACGCTTCAGTGGTATGGAGGCAGTGCCCTGAAAACCTGGTTGTGCGCTCTGTAGAACCGGGCATGAAGCTCTGGTGAGTGCTGAGGGAAAGGGAGAAGTGTTCTGAAACGTGCTGCAGTTGTTTGTCTTTCTGTGGCAGCACACTGGCCTAAAGGTCTGCTTGTTATTGGAAAGCAGTAGTAGGTGCAGCTGCATGCTTTCATTTCTCTCTGTTCTTTAATACAAATACTCTTGCTGCCACAGCTCAGATGGCTGCGGAGTGTGCTACGCAGACTCTTTGCATCTTGCACATAAAGAAATTGAGGCACATAAAAACCAGGTGACTTAATCTAGCAGGATGTCACCTGGCTTTGATTTTGGGGATGTGGAAGCAAACGGCTAGTGGAATTTGAGCTTCCAGCTTCCTTAGTTCTTTCTTCAAAATCAGGGGAAAATATATATGAGGTAGACTCTTCTGAGCTTGCAATCACGCAATGTCGACCACAATCTTGAATGTATCTGGAGATGAGCAGTTCAGTGCACCTCAACAGAAATTTTTATAACTAGTAAGTTACATGTTTATTGTTATTTTCTGTTCATTGGTGAATCCCCCAGCCCAGGTTAGTATTAGCGTGGAAGTTCTTGGTTAAGACAGAGGAAAAAAACACGTCATTTTTTAAAAATGGGTGATTATTTGAAATCAATAATTTTGTAAAACAGCTTTGACTTATCAGTGGATAAGACCTGCTTTGTGCTTTGGAAATGGGTCTTAGAAAACAAGAAGCAAATCAGCCATTTCCAGAACTCAGCCACTGTGAGCCCTGGGTCCAGCATGTCATACTGGGATGAGATTTTCAGCTGAAGGCATTGTAAAGGCAGTGCTGCTCATGGGCAGCTGTGGGCTGTACTTGGTTTACTGGAGTTTTATGGGGGAACCTCTAATCTCAGCCATATTGGATTAGCTGGTAAAAGGGGATGGCTTGGGTGAAGAGCTGCAGATGCAAAACCTTCCTACCCCAAACCTCTTTCATAATAGTTCTGAAGATTTGCTTCTTTGGCCTTAAAACAAGGCTCAGTTTCACCTGATTTTTCATCTGCAGGTAAGTGGCCTGAGCCTTTCCATTGTGAGCTGGCATGACACAAAGACAGGTTTCCTGACTGAATGGCTAACTCTCATTTGCAGCGTTTCATCGCTGGGAAAAATAAAACATATGGCATGGCGAGTCTTATGAGCATCAGAATTATGATACGGTTTCTTTCTGTGTGTGTGGCAGAAGGTGTAGCCGATAAAGTAACAGAATCTTTGGCCCTGTATGAGCCGAGTGAAAACTGCTAAAAGAATATAACTTTCCTGTGAGATCTGTCTGATGGAGCAGTGGAAAATACTGTTCCAGGAGCTCATTTTGGGTTTGATGCTGCCATCTTTATGACATTACTTGCGATATAAAATACCACTCTACATACATAAAGCTGACAGATTCGGAATCCATGGGCTAAATTGCCTCCTACTCTAGCCAGCTCTCAGCTGCGGCTTGCAGGAGCTGCCATCTCTTAAAGTAATTTTAGACGCAGTGATAGCTCTTCTGACTGATGTGTCTCAAGTAGCTGATGGTATGAAAGGCAAAGTTATCTAGCATTACGTAATGATAGATTCCATTTTAATCTCCCTTTATCACCCAGAATTGTCTCTCAGGGTCCTTCAGATTATAGGTGCAGTTCTTAATAACTTTGACACATCTATTCTAATTGTATGGGGTTGGCTTTTTTTTTCTTTTCTTTTGATACTGTCAGAAACTGAAGAAATTCAGGAATTACTCAGTGAAGCATTGCCAGCAGCATAAAGAAAAGTTGGCAACTGAAAGGAAAGTTTGCAATAAAAAGTAATAGGATTTGATGACAGAGCCAGTGGTTATTTAGGGAGTTGTTCCAAGCAGATTTGAAGTGGATAAAATTTATACTTCAGGATGTTGTGTCAGAGCTTCTTTTTTTTTTTTTTGAAAGCACATTGGGACACAGGTTACTCAGGGTAAGAATCCCAGGTTACTCTAAGAACCCCAGAGGTCTTTGCCGGATTTGAAGAAGCTTGGAAGGATGAACATGACCTTTGGGCAAGGAGCAGCCAAACTGACAGTAAAAGCATGGAATCATCATTTAGGTTTGGAGGGTCTTCCTGGGTTTACCCAGTCTGACTTTCTGCTCAAAACGGGTCTGATCAGATCAAGTTGCTTCGGGCCATGTCTGGGTGAGTCCTGAACACTTCAAAAGATGGAGGTACCACTCCTCTAGGCAACCTATCCCAGTGCTCAACCACCCTCCTGGTTAAAGAAGTAAATCCTAATATCTAATCCTAATCCTAATATCTAACTGGAAATTAGGTAAATCCTAATATCTAACTGGAAATTCCCATGCTTCAGCTTATGTCCTTTTCCTTGCTTTTCTCTCGTACTTTGGGAAGTCTGGCCCCATCTTGGCAGTGTCCTCCAGTCAGCGTTGTGGGCTGTGGTTCTGTCACCCTCAACATTCTCTCTCCCAGGCTGAACAGGCCCTGCTCTCTCAGCTCCACCTTGCATGTCCTGTTCTCCAGATGGTTTTGCTGGCCAGTGGCAAAATACTGAGAAGCCGAAGGTTTTGTCTTTTTCTGTTCAGCAGGGTCTGTTTAAGCTATGGGAGCAGCGAGTCTCCGAAAATTATTCAGTTAAACGTTTTAGCCAACTTCCTAAAAAAGAAATGTCAGGGATCTGTTACATCCAGGTGGGGTACTCTGTTCACCATTGGCTGACTGGTGAAAAAGTGGTAGTAAGGAGCACCTGTTGCTGTGAGCCTGAAGCCCTGAGGCTTTCTCCCATCAACACTGATCTTTAACTACTGCTGTGGCCACCATGAATAGTCCTTAAAAATAGTATTTCATGGGTGTAAGCATTGTGCTTGGCCTAATCCTTCAAAGCTGTTTTGTGTACACCTGTGTCCTTACGCTGATGGAAACCAGATGTGTTGGTGCCTAAGCAATGTGCCAAGTTCACGCTGAGTGCTGCTTGGTGGATGGAACCCAGGAGTTCTCTCCCAGTCAACAAAATGGAAAGAAAAAACAGCATCAGGATTGATGAGAGGAGAGCTTATTATTAAGAATGAGAGTCTAGCACGTGTTTGTATGTGCAATGAGAATATCTCCTGGTAAGGTGAGCACATGCAAAAGATAGAAATCCACTTTTTTCTCACACTGATTCCTGTAGATAAATACATTTCCAATATGAGATAAGCTCTGTGAGGTTGCCTTTGCAAGTTATCCTGGAGTGAACAGTTCTGAAACTCCTCTAAAACAAATGGCATTGGTCTTTTTGGAGGCTGGCTATTGGAAGAAGGCCGTGTGCCTGTGTTTCAGCCATTTTCCTGTATTAAATGACTTTACCACCCAGGTTGTGGTGATCTGTGCCTTATAATTTAGTCACTTTAATCTCGTCTTACCAGTTTGCTAATTTTGAGGCAGCGTACTTGGGAGTGATGACAAGCATAGGTGGTTTCTTACTGATCATTGTCCGAAGTGGATGGCTGAGGTTGAAATAAGGTGTTCAGCCTTCCGGTGAACGCTAGATGGTGCTCCTGTATTTGCAAAGAAGTAGCCTTCAGTGGCTGCCTGCGTCCAGCAGACCTTCCCATCTCTGGGAGCTAGTGTAGACTACTTGACACTGTGATGACAGAAGTCCTGTGCTCTGGAAGAGACGCAAATTGTTTAAATTGTCGAACAAATCTTCATAAAATTGACCTGTAAAAGCTCATTAGGAATGAGCTTAACAACAGATTTATAAGTATGCACTTTGCTTCCTATACCCCACAGAGGTTTTTACTTTTTGCCAGCTTTACTCATGAGAAGTTGCTGAACAGCTTTTGTCATGATAAATTCTGTTCCTGTGTTACTTGTCATTACTTTGGCAGCACAGAATACAGGATATATGACCACAACATTTGTGCAGGCTGAAATCTGGATGTGGTCCAGCTACATTAGAGTTAATATTTGATACAATCTAGAAAAAAAAATTAACTTCAGCGTTTGGTTGAACAGCAGTTGTAGACAAAGCACTTGCTTTAAGTGCCCATGGCAGGGAATAAGAAACCTGTTGGTGGGTTGCTTGCCTACTTTGGAGGGTTGTAAATGTTTACAACACTGTTATGTACTGTGAATGTTGGAGGGGGATGCAGAACGCGTGGTCTTTGGAACATTCACACCAACTCCTGGGTGCTAATGCTTGCTGGTGTCAGTGGGCTTCCGGAGCACACAAGCTCCCATAGCTGTGATTCCAGGGCAAACAACTGCTTCTTGTTGAAAATCATTTTCAGAAGATTATTGTGAGCTGAGATAATCTAAAGATGCTGCAGGCATTAGGTTGGGTTGAAGTGCTGTTAAAAGCTTTCATGCCAGATTTGTAGGTGTTGTCTTTCAAACCTTTACTTCCAGTTGCTCCCAACTTCCTGAAATTTTCACCATTCTGCTTGAAATTTTCCAGATAGCTTCTACTGGGGGTTGCAAACGCAATGGGATAAGAGTTTGTGGGAAACAAATTGAAAAAATTTATCCCTCAGAGAAATGATCTCTGTAAAAGAAGACTACATTTGAGTATTACTGTCAACATTAATGTTTGGCCAAGCTTTGAGTCTTTCAAAAGTGTTTTCCCTGTATGTACAACACAGATCAGATTATGCAGTGGGATGCCCACAGGCAGCTCAGAGTATGTGTAGCCCTGTTGCCCTCTCAGGGGTCACCTGCAGACAGGAACCTCATATTTCCAAGTCAGAGACCCAGCATTCAGCAGCTGACCAGGGCAGTGTTAGTTCTGCCGCTACTGATGGATTTTGCAAAGCACCCGCGCTGTACGCTCACATGTAATTATGCAAGTGTTCCAGGTCTGTGAGATGGCTGGTGTTATGGGGGCTTTTCTGAGTCAGGGGACAGCTCTGCTTTCACTACAGTCAGCGTCACAATCTTCCTGGGCTGGTGGGGGCAGATAGCTGAGCGCTGCTGCCTGCTCCTAGAGAAATTACATATGACCATGTAATTAAAGAGTGCAACAAGAAAATATAGGATCTTCAGCTTTATAAACTGCATCACATAAAATGCATTAAATGAGATGTTCCCCTAGAGACAAAGTTTAGCTGGTCTTGTAAAGCTAAACCTGTCTTCACAGAGCAGTGAATAGCAGTGCATGTGTTTTGGAGAAATTACATTGCAACTTCATTAGAAAAATAACATGAATCTTATAATTAAGTACTTAATTATAATATGTAATTGCAGAGGGTTAGAATTAGAGGTTGAGGATTTCAGTTCTTGACTCTCTTACATGAGGGACTGGGGAAAAAAAAAGAATAGCTTACACTAATCACGCCTACATACTTCATACAAAGCCTGCAGAATTTGCATAATCTAGTAAAAGAGGATTTCTTCCTTTGTAAATTGACAGAACAGCCGGATAACTTTGTTGGGAGGTAGGAATGCAAATTCCTAAATCTGAGAAGAAAATTTTGGGTCTTCAGCCTTGTAGAGCTGTGCTCATCAGGATCCCTGCTCATACAGAATCAATTTATTGAACCAAAATCCCAGTCAAAGGTGACAATTTACTTGGTCGGAACAGGGGCAGAAGTATCCCCGTTACTTGGCAGCAGATGGTCTGGGCAGCAAGAGCCATATAAACATAGATAGTCCAAAAGGCATCTGAGAAAGTGGGCACTGGTAACTCCGGGAGTTGGGAAACTAGATCTGAAGGAAGTAGCACCTGTTTGTGGCAGGGTGAATGTTGTAAACGCAGCTGTGTTCGACTCATTTAATAATTTCCAGAGATACTGAGTGTTTTAATTACTTACCCATAACTCATTAGTTTCAAATAGTTGTCTAGAAATTGTGTAAAATGCTCAGTAGGTAGGATTTGCTTTATACAAGGGGAGAGAAAAAAAGTGCTGGCAGAGTTCACTGGTGAACCTGAATGTGACATTATGATTGAGAATTGCCTATAGTCAAGACATTGTCTTGGAAATTGCCATTGCCAGATGTTTCTCAATTTGAAAGGGGTCTTTTGGACTCTACAGAAAAGCCTGTTGTGGTGAGAGGTCCAACAGCAGCCAGGGGGCTGTGGAATTGGAGTTCTAAAAATTATACTGGTGCCTGCGTAAGAAACAGGAAAAGAAGAGGAGGAGGAAAATGAGGTTTAAGAGACAGAGCTAATTCAGAGCTCTGTCTGCACAGGGTTGTGGATTTAAGTTTTACCTGCGAAATATATTGTGTTACAGGGGCTGTGAAAGGTAGAGGTGGGTTGAATAACACAACGTAATAAGCGTGCATTGCTGAGGATTTATTTTGGGATTTAAGGGGCATTGTAATGCTGAAAATGAGAGCACTTCCTGCCACTCAGAATGTTATTTGTTAAATACCACCAATATGTCTGAAATCTCTTGTTTCTTGCAAAATTGTCAGTAGCATTGAATAGCTTAGCTACTTCTGCACTTTTTTCTTTCCCTTTTCTTTCACAAATTGTTATTTTTCTTTTTAAGAATTATTGATGATGAAAAATTACTTGTGTAAATAGGATTTTTCTTATAGCTGCTTTCAACCCATTTGCCTCAGAAAACCAAAGCTTGTGTGATCACAGTGTGCGTGTGTGTCTGACCCCTGTCTTATGCCCTCACTTCCCCGCTGTGAGTTTGAAATCTGCTGGCAGATTTCAGGCAGATTTGGTGGAGGGATAATGATGTTCCCAGGAGTGGGAAGGGGAAGAAACCTTCCAAGGCATCTTTAAAGAAAGACTTTATGGTGAGCACAACCCTAGTTACACATCAGAGAATCTGGGTGGGTTTGAGCCTTTATTAAATGCTTGAGCTGAAGAGAAGTCACATTCAAAATGGTCAGGGATGAGAAACACCAGTAGAGAGAACCTGGCCTCATCCTTTCTCATGATTTCTTGCTATTTGTTCATGTCAAGTCGTCCTAGAGAGAGGCAGAGTGTAGTGGTGTAAAAGTGTATTTGCTTAATCTTGTTGCCTGTTGAAGTGAAGTAGGGTATCCAATGTCACTCTGGTCTTCAAAAAGGGCAAGAAGGAGGATCCAGGAAACCGCAGGCCAGTCAGCCTCACCTCCATCCCTGGAAAGGTGCCATCTCCAAGCAATTGGAAGAGAAGAAGGTTATCAGGAGTAGTCAGCATGGATTCACCAAGGGGAAGTTGTGCTCGGCCAACCTGGTGGTCTTCTGTGATGTCACAGCTGGCTGGGTAGGTGGGGGAGAGCAGTGGCTGTTGTGTTCCTTGACTCCAGCAAGGCGTTTGATGCTGTCTCCCACAACATCCTGACAATGAAGCTGAGAAAGTGCGGGACAGATGAGTGGACGGTGAGGTGGGCTGGGAACTGGCTGACTGGCCGAGCTCAGAGGGCTGTGACCAGCGGCGCAGAGTCCGGTTGGAGGCTGTAACCAGCGGTGTTCCCCAGGGGCCGGTGCTGGACCCGGTCTTGTTCAGCATCTTCATCAGTGACCTGGACGAGGGGATAGTGTCCACCTTCAGAAAATTTTCTGGTGATACAAAGTTGGGAGGGGTGACTGACATGCCAGAAGGCTGTGCTGCCATTCAGCGAGACCTGGACAGGCTGGAGAGTTGGGCAGAGAGGAACCAGATGAGGTTGAACAAAAGCAAGTGTAGAGTCTTGCACCTGCGGAGGAATAACCGCATGCATCAGGACAGGTTGGGGGCTGAGCTGCTGGAGAGGAGCTCTGCGGAGAAGGACCTGGGGGTCCTGGTGGCCAACAGGTTGGCCATGAGCCAGCAGTGTGCCCTGGTGGCCAAGAAGGCCAATGGTGTCCTGGGGTGCATTCAAAAGAGCGTGGCCAGCAGGTGGAGGGAGGTGATCCTCCCCCTCTCCTCTGCCCTGGTCAGGCCTCACCTGGAGTCCTGTGTCCAGTTCTGGGCTCCCCAGTGCAGAAAGGACAGGGATCTCCTGGAAAGAGTGCAGCGGAGGGCCACAAAGATGGTAAAGGGCCTGGAGCATCTCCCTTGTGAGGAGAGGCTGAGTGACCTGGGTCTGTTCAGCCTGGAGGAGAGAAGGCTGAGAGGGGATCTTACCAGTGACTGCAAATATCTGAAGTGTGGGAGGCAAAGTTATAAGGCCAGCCTCTTTTCAGTGGTGTGTGGGGACAGGACAAGGGGAAATGGCCACAAACTGGAACATAAGAAGTTCCACACAACTATAAGAACTTCACGGTGAGGGTGACGGAGCGCTGGCACAGGCTGCCCAGGGCGGCTGTGGAGTCTCCTTCCCTGGAGACATTCCAGACCTGTCTGGATGCCCACCTGTGTGACCTGCTGTAGGGAGCTGCTTTGGCAGGGGGGTTGGACTCGATGATCTCTAGAGGTCCCCTCCAACCCCTGCAGTTCTGTGACTCTGTGAAGCGTACAGGCCTTCTTATTCAGCCAGACAGAAGCATGTGCAGTCCCTGGGAAGTATGAAGACAGACTTGTTTGATGAAAGCACCTTGCTCTGTGATAAAGTGACGCTACTCATTTTGCTAGCTGTACGTTTGGTCTCTGTGAAGCATCTCACTGTAGCAGTCCAGGCATAGATTGTATGAAAGGAAGTTACGCTGTTGGTTTTGCATAAGCTAGAATTGCTTTACATCTCTTCTATGCAAACATCCCTTTTGTTTACTAGCACCCAGAGTGTGGCATGCCCTCCTAGAGTAAAAAGAGTAAAAGTTATGTTCAAGTTGGAAGAAAAGAGGCATGCCAGGTTAAGCTGGCTTGCCTGAGGTTGCACAGGAAGTCCATGAAAAGCTGGAACAAAGAAATCCCAGTCCTTTTTTCTATCTTCCATCAACCTTTATTTAGAAGATGGTTCATGATTGTTTTCCCCCTCTCCTGGATGAAAATTGGTTGCACAAATGGATCTGGGCAACTCATTAAATATTTTGGCATCTAGTAGTCTAATTTAGCTTGACACGTCCTGTTTGATGTTTCAAGTTCATCATTTTATGGAACATTTTTGTAGAGGTTCCAATTGTTTTAAATGGTTGTGAGTTTGGTCCTTCAGCCTCATGAATTTATCCGCAGGGGGCTGTCACATCTGAGATGTCCTGACGTGGAAAGAAAAGCACTCCTAGCCTGCTGGTAGAGACTCTCATTACATCTATTGGAAGTGACACATTTTGTCTGGTTATCGGATTCACGCACACATGGTGCTACTCAGAAAGCCAGGTGTCCTGTCAGGCCTGCTGTTCCCTGGGCAGACACACCTGGAAGCATTTCAAACAATTCACAACAAGACTTAAATACCCGCTGTAAGAGATTGATCACACATCTACAACAATACCTTCTGGATCCAATTCTGAGAATAATGTTCCTGAGGAAGGCAGCTGGTCACGTCCCCCTGTTGTCTGTGAGCCTGTTGTCTGAAGAGCACGAGGCTCTTCGTCTGCTGAGGGAATGCGCCAACACGCTGCGATAGTTATTGTTTTGTAGAACCTGCAAAGAGGAAAGTTGAAAGATACTTGTGGACTATGGACGAGCCATTTCAACACGTTCCACGTTTTGCCAAAGAGAGTGCTTAGCAAACTTACATACACTTGTGATTTTTTTTTTTCCCCCTAAAACAGGTAAGTACATGCTAGGACATAAGTAGGCTGCCTTATGTTGGGGTCAGCATCATATCATCACCTGAAAAGGTTTAAAATAATTTGTATCTTTGTCCTTCGATACCATCTTATTTTTTATTTAAAAAAAAGATTCTTGCTCTCCCAAAATGTGTCTGAGTGCCACTTGGTTGATGTGGAAGGGATGAATTGTTAAAAAAACAACGATCACCACAATTTTAGGAAGTTTCAGAGCAGTCTTTCCAGAAGGTTTTCTTTCTGTGTTAGGAGAAATACTCGTTCAACGTGAGAATGGTTTGTGTCTTCTGGCCCAGCCTGCTCCCAGACATTTTCATACAAGCAGCCTGACCACTGAAATCAGTGCTTGAGTGCAGCTTTGCCCTGTGATTGAGTTTTACGAAGTACAGAACACAGAGATCAAGATGGATCTTTTTGGCTCTGGTTCAGCTTCTGCTGAGCTTTGTGCAGTCTTTTTATTGCTTCTCTGGGAGTTGATTCAGGTTCTTTTACTTTCCTTCTGATCTGATTTCAGAAGCATTGGGAGAATCGAAGGAGCAGCAGACACGAAGCTACCCATTTAAAACAGCAGCACTGTTTGTGACTCCTACACTTGCAAATATGTGGGCAACAGGCCATGAGCCCGTGTCAAATATTTCGTGCATGTTGAAGTTCCTGACACCGTGTGTAAACCTCAGTAGAGGCGAGATTACTAATAGCATGTAGAGGTGGACTGTCTAGATACCTCAAGGCTCTTAATTTTGAGAACTATTTTTTTTTTTTAGTACTAAGCTCTAGAGGTTATGGTACACTGGAGGCTAGTAACTGTTTTATGCACAGGTGGTTGTTGTCAACTAGAGATGACAGAGGTTGCAGCTGAAGAGCCTGAATTGGCAAACAGGTGGAAAAATATTAACTTCAGTCTTACTGATGGGACAGAGTTATCTGTATAATGAAGAAGTCGTATGAAAGGCAAGAGCCTGGTAAAAATGTGTTAGCTGTATATTAAGGCAGGGAGTCACCTCAACTGCCCTTCTCTTCGACTGTGATGAGCCAAAAAGTGCGTATGTCCAGTAGAAAACAAATTCCCTAGACCCCGATTCCCTGGTTTCTTCATTGTAAGAGAAACTCTAGGATGAAATTTCTAGTCACAGTTAGAAGAGTACAGAAGTACTCATCCCATAATAGGAAAATAGTGTGGCAGTCAGGAAGCATTTCAAGTTGGGATGACCAGATTCAGATATGTTCTGCCTAGCTCAGAGCAGAGTGGTATTGTTTCTCCACCTTCCCATTCAAGTTCCTTAGTGCCTGGACTCTGCTGTTCCACCACTCTGTGGCTTTACCTGAAAAGCTGTGAAAGATCTGCTTTTGTTTTATTGCAGAACAGAAGCCCTTTGGAAATCTAGGAGTTTTACAGGACAAGAGATCGTTTCGTGCCCAGCTTACTAAGCATTCTGCGTTCTGGTTATGAGCTTCGTTGGCAGCTCATTGGTCACTGAGAGAGAGTCCTTTCCACATGGCAGTCTGCAATACACAGTGGAAGAGTACATAAGAATATTACCTGCCTTACCAGTTACATTAACTGTGTGCTTTAATGGCAGATGAAAGTAAATATTTGTAGAACATCATTTCAGGGTTGTAAAGACAATATTCTATTGCAGTCCGTACAGTACGTGATGGGAAGTGGACAGGCGCTGGTGTTTGATATTTGTCTTCAGAATTCTGCTGCATCAAATAAGGAAACAAAAGGCTCACTTCCCATTTGAAAAAATATATTATGAGCTTAATATGTAGTCAATTTTAGAACTTAGTATTTTGGTTGATGTTTTTGATGACTTGGAGTGGCAGCTTTACAGTGATGCCTGGGAAGGGCTCACTTGAATCTGTTCACATGATTCCATTTCAGTGCAATTTCATGATTGCATTAAAAATTGTCTTCTGTCCACTTTAAGGCTCTCTGTATGAATCTGCAGCAGTAACATTGCAGCCCTGTTGTATGTACATTATACTTGTTTGGCAGATCCTAGGTAGCTTTCTGTATTGATTTTCTTCATTTTGCAGTGCACTCCTCTGAAGCAACCTATCTGTTCACAAACCTAATCCAGTTTCAATTATTTTTACAGTGTTTTCTATACGCATGTTCACTTACGAAATATTTATTGTGATAACTTTGTGTCTGTAAAGCAGAGGAAAGTCTAGTTATGTCCCAGGACAACATTTACAGATTTTGTTTTGAACATTTTAGAAAACCTAACTCTCTGTGTTTTCCAGGTATAAAATAATAATCAATTCAAATTATCATACTGATTCTGTTACTGAGTGTTGGGTGGGTAGCTCAGCAGTGTTTTTGGAAGTCTAAGTAGCCCTTACTACCTTGGGTTTGTTTGCCATCCTAAAATAATTTAATACAGAATGGTCATTTCTGCCATTCAGCAGGTAATGATCAGTAGGGCTCGCTGAATTTCAGATATGAATGGCTCTGGCATTAACATCTCAGAAAATGAATTTTGAATGCATCTTAAAACCAAAATTATGTTAAAAGGAAAAAAAAATCAGGCCAGTTCCTCCACAGACTAGACACAATGCAGTTTCTCGTTGTAAACACAGAGATGCTGATGACTGGTACTGGTGACTAAATGAAAGATCTGATGATATTTTCTACGCTTCTTCATGTAAATGTGTTACTTGCCTGAGAGAAGTAAACATCTGGGTATTTTGGAAGTTTTGCTAAAATGGTAATCATTAATAGCTTCTTGGGCCTTTGCTGCCTAGAAAACATCTTTGAAAGTGATACTACAGTATAAAATTAGTAGCATAAAGTAATACGATTATGTATGTCTTGGTGTTATGAGGAGGCACTGATTAGGAGCAGTGTGTCTTTGTTTATTTCTGACACAGAATTATGGAATGGTTTGGGNACCGTGTAAAAAGTTGGATCTCCCTCCTGTATATAATCTCTCTTTAGGTACTGGAAGGCTGCAATGAGGTCTCTCTGGAGCCTTCTCTTCTCCAGGCTGAACAAGCCCAGATCTCTCAATCTTTCTTCATAGCAGAGGTGCTCCAGCCCTCTTATTGTCTTCGTGGCTCCACATCCTCCTTGTGCTGGGCGCCCCAGGCCTGGATGCTGCACTCCAGGTGGGGCCTCACGAGGGCAGAGCAGAGGGGGACAATCACCTCTCTCGCCCTGCTGGCCACCCCTCTTTTGAGGCAGCCCGCTCGTTCTCTCCTGGAGTTAGTACTCTGGGAACAAGGACTGATTTTCTTTCTAGACAACCTCTTTAGTAGGCTGTTACTTCAGTGTGGTTCTGTATAACATGCATCCTTAATAAGACGGTGGCCAAATTCATCAGTCAAATGTTTTGTCTTGTGTTCCAGCAGTACAAGTGTATTTAAGAGCAAGGTTGGAATTACTCATTTACTGTAGTCTGTTAGCCCTCATTATTGCTTATTGCCAAGAACAAGCCTATATGGAAAAACTAAGGTGTGAGTTTTGCCGTGGGGAGGTGTTTATTCTGGCTTACATATATCTGGAGTGATGGCAGTCACAATGAAGACACAAGCGTGACTGGCTTAAGTAAGGGTCAGAAATTAGGTTAAGTCCTCGGGGAGTTTTTGTGCATCATGCTGTGCCTAAAAGATGTGTTTAAGTAATGTCAAAGGCTGTAGTGCGTGGTGTAGAGATAACGCAGAGGTTGCTTTTAAGTTAACTCGTGCAAATATGGCTTTCATTGCTGTACAGACTTTTGCATTTAGAAATAAGAGCTTCGCAGCCTTCACATAGCACTGTGCAAGTCTTTCTGTGA
The DNA here is from genome assembly GCA_013396635.1 of Penelope pileata. Taxonomy (NCBI): domain Eukaryota; kingdom Metazoa; phylum Chordata; class Aves; order Galliformes; family Cracidae; genus Penelope; species Penelope pileata. The sequence continues at coordinate 371,731 of WBMW01004278.1, forward strand.
TATGATCATGTCTTTATTTTGCATTATAGGGGCACCATAAGGGCTGACAGTGGGGCATGATGCTTTTAACTGCCCAGACTTAAGCATTCATCACACTGTAAAATTCTGAAATAATTTATTATTATCTCATTCTTTCTCGTTGCTGCTTGTGCTAAGATTTTAACTTTCACTCCCCGCGAAAGTGATTATGGTTTTTTTACCTACTTACATAGTCACAGAAGCCCATAGGAATTCTTTCTGTCCCATTACTTAGTGGGCAGCCTTTGAAACAACTGAAATGCTGACGTTTTCTGAAATCTGATAGACAAAAAGGTCTGCTTGGCTGCAACTTCAACTCCCAGTTGTACCTAAATGTTTAAGATAAGAGAGTTCAGATACTGCTAAAGAATCGAAGCCTGTGGTGAGACCCTGCTTAGCCTCTGGAGCAGCAATCAAATGTAGCAAAGGTATGGAAAATAAAAATGTAGTGCTCCATCTAGCAGCTGTCAGATAAGTGATACTGTAGTATCAATAGCTGACATACACCGCTAAGAGGTGCTCGAGCTGCATGTCCACGTGCGTTGCATTGCCTTGGTGCTCGTTTCCCTGAAGGATAAAGCGCAGAGAAGCTAAGCGTGTTGCTACGGTTTTAGAATTATTGCAATCTACCTTTCAAGTCACAATCCTTAGGAGCAGCAAATGAGTTGTAAATGAGATCAGGTTGCTTATGCGTTATGTAAATTTCAGGAAGTTAACTCATGAATCAAACCAATGTCCTTAAATCTGTTTGTCTCAGCCTTAACAGAAGTTCAGGTATCACTGCTCAGAAAGAGGAAAGCGTTTTCCTGTAAGCTGTGTGGGAACTGTGTCAAAATTCAATGTTTTTATTGTAAGCAAATGCACTTTTTCAACAAATGAAAGTAAGTCTAATACCTGACTCAGTGTCACAAAGAAGTCTTGCAAGAACTACTACAACAGTCCAGATTTCATGGCTGATGGAACCAGAATAAGTTTTGAGATTGCCTCAAAAACTGCCATATTGTTTTTATCATACTTAAAAGGTGATAGGTGACAAGTGAAAGGATGTCACCATCTCTATTGAGCAAATGATGATATGCAGGGTGTGCAAGTGCATTCACTAATGAATTTTTTTTTTAACTTTTCCAATAACAAATGCAAGGATGGTTTAAATTTTATTTTTTCCTTTATTTTTACGTGTATGATTACTTCAGTAGCCCTCCTTTTTGTTTTTGCAGAGTCAAGACGACAGATTCGCTTTCACTGCTGAATGGTATGACCCAAGTGCTTCACTCTTTCGGCGTTACGAACTTCTGTATTATCCAAAAGATAGATCAGTTGAAATGGTAAGAATAAAAGAAAAAACCCTGTTATTGTAATTATAATATCCAATTAAACAGTTTATAAACTGGAAAGCCACTACCAATTACTTTTCCAGGTAATGAAAATGTTAATTGAAGACATACTTTTCTCTATTTCTAAAACTAAAAGAAAAGCAAAAGTACTAGTTCACAGTGGAGCATATGGAAGGGCTTCCATGTTTATGATTTTTGTTTTAAACCTTGTTTTGGCACGGGGAGATTCATTTTTCACAAATCTGTTTTCATTTAATCTCTGCTTGGGTTTTAGTATTAGAACTCAGCAGTGTTGACCTACTGCGTGAGAAACACAAATTGAAGCTGGTTCCTAACAAGAATAAGCTTCGGTTAGAATTCTAGAAGCCTCTGAAGAGTAAAGTGTAAAAAAGTTTTATCAAAGTGAAGGAAATGGTAAGCTACTCTTAATTTAGTTTTAATGCAAGGAGGGATGCTTCAGGCAGTGGGATCCAAATTTTTCCATTAGTAGTGCTTACTAGACTTTTCTTACTAGACCTTTCTTATAGTTCATTCAACTAATCCCTGTTGTTTGTTGATAGCAGATTAAAACAAACATATCGTAGAAGCAGACACATACATAAAAATTAAATATGTACACTACAGATAATCCTGGTAAAATAGCCAGTGCTTTCTGCTCCCCTTCAGGAATGGGTGAATGGATTTGACTAGTCTTTTTTAATTTTTAATGAAGTTCTAAAAGTCTGAGAATTGCCTAGATTTGAATATTCACACCTGTTAACTTCAATATCAGATTTTCATTTTCCTGCCTTAAGCATCAAATGCAGAAATAAGAAACCTATCAGAATCTGCCTTTATTTTACCCAAACTACTTACTGAAACCATGGGTACCCACCTGTGTGAGGAGATGCACTTTGCACTTTTTGCTGATGGTCTCTTTAAACAAACTCTGCCATGATGTTGTCCCTTTTAAGTTAGTTATTTGTATGATGTCTGTGTGCACAGTTGTCAAAATGTGAGGATTTTTTTTTCCCAGAGACAGTTTAGCTGATCAGTCAGGAGCCATAATAATCTTCCTACACAACCATGTGTAGGCTGACAAAATTGTTGTTCATTTCTCCTAGACGTCTCAAAACCAAGAGCAGCTTTCAAGGTGTTCTTGAGCTGTCTTAACACTTTCTTCATCAAACACGTTTGACTTGGTAGATTCTTGCATTTTTCTGGTGTGCTCTCAGGTTAAGGTAATATTGTGTATACGCAGTCAGGAGTCTGCTTGGACTCTGCGTGATCAAGACAACTGCTAAAAAATAAAAAATGCGTGTAATACCTCTGTAGAAAGAATTTATCAAAATCAGTTTTGGGGGTGAATTTGCGGACAGATTAGATTAAATTTCTGGATTATTTTTATGTTTTAAAAAAATTCTCAGGAATTTGGTGATTCTTTCTTCATTACTGCCAAATACTTCTGCATCTTTGGTGTCTCCCCAAGGAGATGGCAGCTTCCCACCTTTACCTCTAAGGCATTTTCGGAGAGGAAGGTAATGGATAGGAGGCAGCTTCTCTCTGCTTATAGGAGAGATGTTGCATCACCTTTCCCACCTCTGCACTGATAGCTCTCTTTTATCACACGCTTCAGCTGAGGGTGGAATAGAGCTGTTGAACACTTGTGTCATGTGAAGTCCTCAGCTTTTCTTTTCTTTCTTAGTCTTTCATATCTTGCTTGTTCATGTGAAGGAAAATTACAGTGGAAATAATGTGACAAGTTTCCAGCTTGCTTTGCAACCTTTAGAAAACAGCACAGGTTTTTGTCCAAGAACAGCAAGCAACTGTTGTGATCAAACTGGCTACTTTGACAGAGGCATCCCCAACTGTCCAAGTTTTCCATAGTTAATAACTCTCTTGGGGAATTCTTAAATCCTGAACAACTTTTCTTTCCAGAGAAAATTTCCTAAAAAGAGAGAAGAAATCTTTAGAAAGGACACATTCTTAGAGCTGTTTTGTTTTGGATAATTTACCTGCGCATATACGCGAGAGAAGGGAGAGAGAAAACAATCAAAAAATCAAAGTTGTCTCATTCCTTGTGCTGTGGTTTGTCATTTGCATCATAAAAAGGTATTTTAGACAGATCCAAAATTCCACTTTGAAGTATTTCTTAGTACGGATAGATGCTGCTTTTTTTTTTTTCTTTGCCTCTTCATCTTCTGCTTGATGAGAGAGAAACAGCAGGAAAGAGTATCTTCCTAGAAACTGCTAGTGAAATAGAGAAGGAAATGTTCAAGTTTTTAGTTAAGATATTGAAGAATTTTAACGTTTGATTCAGTTACTAGGACTCCAAGTCCAGGGCAAAAGAAGTAGCTGAATTCAAGAGATTTTTTTCAGCATGTTGTTTCATTCACTGCTGTACTTGAAACTGGAGGACAATAAGTAGCAGCACATAGGTGAAGACTAAGGAAATTTCAGCAGGGAAGGATTCTTCCTTGTAGTCTTGCCTCAGCAGAAAGAGGAATCCAAATAATACATACTCTCTGCTCTCCAAAATTTTGACTGCTCTGGAAAAGCTCACAATTCTTCTAGCTCAAGCCTAAAACATGAGATAAATATACTCAAACATTTCAGAACACAGAGTATATATTTTTGCTCTGATTTATTTTCTTTTCCTTCCAAAGCTTGTGGGAATGAAGTTCTCTCTTTTAATGCTTTCTGGTTTATATACTGCTGCAGTGGAGCACAGTACATGTAAATCTAGACAGAAAAGAAGTTTGGCCTGAAGAGGACAAAACTTTTCCTTTCATAAGATTCTATTTTTCCAAGGAACTGAAGGGATCTGTAATATTTACATGTAGTAGAGAAGAAAGTATTCATCAGGTTGTCTTTTGTGCTTTGCCAGCCCACTCAGAAAAATGCACATTAGTGTCTTGCTCAGAATGATGTTACGCGCGTAACTGAATCATCTTGACAGGCTTTTGAACTTGCAGCTCTAGGCAGTGAGAACTTCTCAACCTAGTGCTGCAGCCATCCATCCATCCCTAATTCAGAGTCTTATGCAGTCAAATAAAGCATAATATCACTGGAACAATGCCCTGAAGAGAAGACCTGCCGCAGCGTGCATCATGGTCATCACTGGTGCAAGCCATTGGCGTGTGAAACAGCGTAGATCTGCTAGGGGGAATTCTCAGTGAGCCTGGGCAGAGATATCCGATAGGCATGCGAACCACTTATCGCAGTTGGAATTAGCACAAGCAAATCATAAAATAAAAAATGCAGACAGCTGTCACCCTCAGACTATTTAAATGGAACAAATTTGTGTTTTCATCTTCTAAGCATTTCTGGTACATGTGCAAGTTCAAAGCATTAGGAATTAAATCAGTTTAATGATCAGATTCAATCCCACAGTACTATGGACGTTTTGAAGGAAGAGTAAAAATTATCTTGACTTTGCCAACAGCTTAGATCTCTTGCTATAGTAGATTTTAATCTTCTTTTTTCTGCAGTATGATGTGAAAAACCATCGCACCTTTCTGAAGCGCACCAAATATGAGAGCTTACACCTTGAGGATCTATTTGTGGGCAACAAAATTACTGTTTTTTCTCGTCATCTTTCTTTAGTGGACTATGGCGATCAATACACAGCACGCAAGCTGGGGAGCCGCAAAGAGAGGTAAGAAAACGTTTTTTGAAATCTTCCTTTATGACTGCGGATTTAAAGTAGTTCTTTGCTGGAAATGAGATAAGATTTCTGTATTGTGGGGAAAGGAGGAATTAGTCACAAGTTTGCATGAGGTTTGAAGTGATCTGGCACGCTGATAGCTGGAGGGAAGCAATTCCGTGTTCCCTGCTTGTGGGCAAACCCATGATTGTCCCTCCCACCTTACAGGTCTTCAAGGCCAGCTTATCCATAGCGTCAACTGCTGCATCCTCCAGGTCTCTCTGAAGAGGAGAGGTGGAGAAGGAAAACATGGGCTCCAGCTCAGCTTTATTCCCTCCAGGGCCAGCAGCAACAGTAATCTTGTGATGTGTGGATTCTTTTGGGGCAGTATTGGTGTGGTAACCTTGATGTGTGCTGGGCTCAAAAGGTCTGAGTCTTGCAAAACTGTCTCCTGGCTCTCTGGAGTCTGTGCAGAAACCTGAATGTGCCCTACCAAACACATCTATTCTGTATTATTAGTAGTAACTGTAAACAACAGGAATGGGAGTGTGAGATGCCCATTTCCATTCTCCATTGGTTTTTCCACCATGAAGTTTTTTGTTTTTTTTTTCCCTGAGAAAGTTTTCAGCATTTCCTAAACCATGCATGAGGATGAAAAGCGTAGAGTGGGAACATCAATAAAACCTTAAAACCTACAGGGTTGTATGTTAAGACAAATTTCATTTATAATGGGTGAAAGTAAGACTCATCATCTCTTTTAATTGGAAAGACATTAAGAGCTCACCCAAAAACAAAAATAGCAGGAGAAACTTAATAAAGTGACAGTAAGATTAATTTGCAAGGAATTTAAATCTGATTTGGCTGTACTGCAAGTAATTTCTGAATTTGAGAAGTAGCGCATTTGGATCATTTGTTCCAGCTTTTTTTTTTTTTAAAGAACAGAGGATGTTTTCTTAGGTATGGTGTTCCAATGTTCTGCTTGCAATGCAAGCTCGTTGTTTGCTCCCTCACACTGTTTGGACTTATTTTGAACTCTTTTTGAAGAGGTGTACATAACTGGACACATTGGAGGAGCTGCAAGTTTAAACACACATCTTTGTCTTAACCTCACTAAAACGTTGCCTTGGAAATGACTGCCATAATGAGTTTCCAAAAAGAGTTCTTTGAGTACTTTTTGTCCAACCTGGAGGTGGGAATGCTGGAAGAGTAGCAAAGCAGATAGAGAATAGTAGAGGAGGACTTCTGTATGTCATATTGCTCTCTCTCTTCCTCATCGGAGCACTGAGTAGATTACATCTATTTTCTTTATGGTTTTTTTTATCAGTGTAACTTTTAATGGTTCCCTGTTTCCTTCTCTGCCTGAACTAGCATAAGCCCTGGTGCTGATTTGTGTATACCAAGAAAAGGTAGGTTGTGATAAAATGGCACATTCGTCTTAGAAGGGAAGCTGCATGTTGTACAACAACACTACGTAGTCAGCAACACCATAGTTGTCTCGATGAGGTGGTCCTGGGAGAGGCGGTGCTCTGCAAAAGGAAGGAGGGAATTTATGACATGTCAGCTCTTTGGAAAACATCTGAGGAATGTCTACTGAAAGATAACGTAGATATGCAAGTGGCATTACGTATTCAGAATGGCCTAGGGGAACATAGTGAAAGATGTCTTAAACAGGCGAGAGATCCTCAAACCCAGGTTCTTCACAAAAGCTAGCTTTCACTGGGTAAACAGGATCATAGGGGAAGGAGTCCTTGTGCAGAATGGTTGTATATGGGGTGTTTGTCTTTTTGGCCTGGCCCTAGCAGCCTCTACAGCAGTATAGTAAGATTTCTGCAGTGCATAGTAATTCCTACAAATAATTTGTAGCTGGAATTTTACTAATAATTTTGTAGGTGTTGTATGAGGAAAAATGTTTCTGCGTCTTTTCTTGCCTTTATGGTGTACAGGACAATCTGTAGTTTATTTCAACTTTGGAAGTACTTTCTTTGGTCTCCGAATATGCATGCAGACAAGCTCAGGAAAGGCCTGTGAGGGAAACTGAGAAATGTATATTTGGAAAAAAAAAAAACAAAAAAAACCCACACAAATGTTCTGAATAAGGGGCCTTTGTTTTTTGTCAGGAAAGCAAGCAAGGTACATGAGGCACAAAACAGATGTGATAAAAGAAGCCAGTTTTTGCACAAGCCTTTTCTTGAACTAGGCTAAAATTTTAATGACAGTTCAATGTAGTTTCAGATTGCTATGCCTACTTTTCTTCTGTCTTGGGTCAGTTCTTAAAGACAACCGTATTTGATTGTTTTTCTTCCCACTTCACTGCAGTAGGTTTAAGGCAATGATCACAAACAATGACTAAGACAGGTAAGTAGTCGTGTGCTTACTTAGAGCACACTGTATATGGAAACACCGGTGTCAGAAAGGGACTTCTGCAGTCCTTCACTTGTGATCCTGGGCGGTTGTAACCTGAAGTAAGCATTGTCTGAGTAGTGTGACTTTTCTAGGTAGACTGTACTCAGAGTCAGTTAATATCTTTGATTTTGAAAATGGTATGAGGTAACTTGTGTCTCAACGAGGAATACTCAAATTCTTTTTCAATTGGATATGTTATTTGTATGCCTCCAGTTGTTGACGTAATCAGTGTCTCTTCCCCTACAACACAGAAGCTACTGTACATGCAACAGTCCTATTATTAGAAATAAGTAGATCTCAGCAGCATAGCCACAGCATGAGTTGTGCACCGTTCCTGTGATCAGTTCCCATCTTCTATTTCTTCAGTGCTTGTTGGAGTACTGTCGCACAGTCCTTCTGAGAACGTAAGCAAACGAGCTAATTTTCATTGTTCCTAGACATAAAGCTGTTTCAAAAAGAGCTTTGCAGACTGCATCGTGTAAAACCACAAAAAACATATCGCCAGTTAAATCTAAAAATAGGGCACATGAATCAAAATCCAATCTCAGAAAAGTCTTCAGCATCCTGCATTATACTTTTTCTTACCCTCCATGCCTTTGAAAAGCTCGCACTGAAATGTTACAGCTTATACACCAATGCTAGAGAAAAGATTTTGTTGGAATTGCTCACTGCAGCTTTTATTAGTGTCTTTCAGGTAAATTACTTCATAATGCAATGTTTCATAATGTATTGCTAGGAATTAGAGCTTTGCTGGAAAGCTTGAAGTTAGAAAAGTGAGGAATTGTTTATTAGCAATCTGTGCTGAGCAGCCTCTGTACTAGCACAGATTAAGGGAAAAAAATCCTCCAGGAAATGCAGACTGCGCTGAAGATTTTATTCCAATGATTTGATCCTTGGTGATCACGGTAAATGAGAAAGTTGAGAGCTTCTTGTGCCAGGGTGTACATTATGCATTGTGTGGCTGTGTGTGCACATCATCGGCCCAGCTCCCCTTCACGTCCCTTGATGCACATGGCACATCAAAATAGTATCACCAAATGAGGTGGAGCTGTGATATCCTTGGGAAAGAGGTTAATCAGGCTGAAGATGGGGTTAAACCAATTTCCATTTGCACTGCGAAAGATTAAAGCATAGGCTCAGCTGAGTATGCTAATGCAATTTCTTGTAACTGCCTGCCTGCACCCTTAGCCCACAAGTCTTTTTGTGTTATATTTTCCAACAGATCTGGGCCTGTGCTGATCCGCTTGTATATGTATATGAGCTTTCTGATGCTTGAGCTTGAGCTTTCTGCGTTTGTATCTGAGCCCTGAAGGTCATCGATGTCTCTCCTTTAATTTCAGATGCAATGTTGCATGCCTTCACGTCTCCCTCTTTACACTTCCTAGCCCTGACATCTCCCTTCCTTTAGATTTGCTGTCTGTCTGTTCCCAAAGCATCTGGCAATCTCTGGTCAGTTAATGTAGTGTAGTAAAGGTAGTGGAAGTTCACCCATCTCCTGTATCCTCAGCATGATTGCTCTCATTAGAATATACTGCTGCAAACCTAAAGGTTGCTTTCCATGCTACGCTGATAAATAAAAATGAGAAATTTGCAGTTTATGGAAGTACTGCAATTAAAAAAAAATCTATCTTGGGTAGCCATCATTATTGGAAACAATGTAAAAGATAGAAAGAGCTCTTTGGGATTGTCAGAGACAGGAGTTTCAGAGCTGGAAGGTTGAATAAATCATCTGTTGATTTGTAAGCTGAGCACATTTGAAGCTGACTCACCGCAAGATGAATGCAAATAGAAAATGCCATTTTACAGACCTTCTTTCCTGCTTGTTATTTGTTATTAATAATATGTTTAGTGCTTGGTGTGCTTGGTCCGATGCAAAGCACACTAATAAAACTGTCCTGGCCTTGGGGATGTACAGTATAAAAAGATAATTACTGAGGAGACAGGATGTACTTGGAAACAAAAACGTGGGGGAGCGTGGAGAGGCTTTGTTATTGTTCTCTTTTAGAATACAGATGTCAGTAAAAGAGATCTAATGCCTTATCTCCCAACGTTTTATTGTGTCTGTTACCAGTGTCAGCTGCTGTGGCATACAAACTGTATGCCGTGAAGTGTTTGTCCTGTACCAAGCAAAATCGGACCCTCTTCTCACTGGGTCCTCCAAAATTTTAAAAGTAATAATAAAACAATAATTTCACTTTGAGTTTCATGGGAGAGGCACATCTTTAAGTAATGTTTTTAAATAGGGAAGTTAAACGGCTTGATTTTTATGTATATAATGACTTACACGGTAGAAAGAAAGGGAGCTGAGTGAATGTAGGGAGAGGGAAGGAAACAAATGAGTTGTGTTCTAACTCGGAGCAGGCAGTGAGGAGCATAGACAAACTGTCTGCCCTTATAGCATGAGAGAGATGTGCTTCAGAAATTTAATGTATCGTACTTCCTTCTGACTGAATATTCCTCATACCTTTCATGCACCAGGAAACCTTTCGTGCACCAGGAAACCGTTCTTTTCTGCCTTGTTAAAGAGGCAATTGTGTCTGTGAGGTTATCAGCTTCAGATGTTTCCTTGGATTAAAAAGTGAGTTAGGTGTTAAATTGTGTGAATTCTGAGGGAAAAATACCAGTCTGAGAATATCGGGAAGCAGACAGTGTTCAGTGTACAAGGAATTCCTCGTGTCGAAGAGAAGAGCAGACTGTGAACAGTTGCTAGGAGTTTGGGGTAGGAAAGGCAGCTGTTACTGTGGAACAAAGGTAAACACCGCTTTAAGAAGTGGTCAGATTGTTTGCTCTCAGAGTGTGGGGAGAAGCTGGTAAATAATGATTGATGGCGGAACATTATGGGCTGACTTGGCTTAGGAGGCTGAGGAAATTCTAATGAGCAAATCTTATTCTTACCAGAATAATGCTTGCACAGGCATTCAAGAACAGCATAGAAATTGATGAGACACGGGGGCTAGGATGCTTGACTGTGGCAGAATTTCTCTTTTGGATGTGATGCTTTTCTGTCTGAATATCACAGAATCACATAAACTCAACATGCACACTAAATGCTTTAAGGAAAGTAGTGTTGGCTGCATCTCTCTCCTTTCTTTTCTTCCAGAACACTGGCTTTGATTAAACCTGATGCAATACCCAAGATTGGAGAACTAGTAAATATCATCATTAATGCAGGATTTACAATAACTAAGGCCAAAATGATGGCGCTTTCAAGGTAAGGAATTTTGAAGGTCAGCTCTGTTGTATCAAAATATTATTTGTGCCGTTAAGGCCATTCTCTGAAGTTATCCAAAGTCGTTCCACGCATTAAATCCATTCCAGTGAGTAATAAAGGGAAGACTCATCTGTTTCGTAACAATGTGTAGGTTTCTGAAAGCATGTAGAGAATTAAGCTAAGTATTACAAAGTTTTGTGCAGATGAGTATGGGTGATTCAATAAGAAATGTCTCTGTATGAATCCAAGGTGACTAGCATTACTTCAGCAACTCAGTAGTGTTCACTACCAACTTGTCTGCATGTGCTCACCTCATGGCTTCCTGATACAAACCATACTGCTGATTGTAACACAGTCGACCTCACGGTTGGTTTCTTCACACTCAGTAAATCCATTGTCTTAATTTGTGCTCCCAGAACCTAACTTGTTTGTTTTTTAATAACTAGAAGTCCCAGGCAAAGCAAGCCAGCTTTTGATCTTATTGCAAAGTTGGACAGATTTTACTCATGCATCTCCCTGCACCCTTTGCTGCTCTCCACCTCCCTCATTCAGCCACAAGATTATGAGAAAGCGTTTTGCAGAGGGAAAAACACAGATGGTTAATTTATCCTAGAAGAGTTTTCCAAGGTTACTGCGCTATTTCTCAGCCACTGCTATGCCAAACCTGTTGATACGCAACCTCTTTTTGACAAGAAGAGCTATCCGTATTAAATAATACCATTTTTGTGGGTCCTTGGGATTTCTGCATGAGGTCAGGAACAATTTTATCCTAGCTGTAAACCTTTTTGGCTTTCGGAAATAATGATAAAAAAAGAAAGGATGCATCTCCCTCCTCATGTTTCTGTGCTGACTTGCTGCAATGTTTGATGATACTGATCCCAGATGCTCTCTCAAACAACTCCAGTTCATGACTTCAGTCAGGTTTGTAATGCTGATTTGCAATTCACAATGTCTTTCAAGCCAGTGTTTTTTTGGCTTGCTCTCCTGCAGTCTGAGATATTTGATCCTTGAGTGTTGGGTGGTTCTTTATTTCAGTGCCTGAGAACTTGAAGAACTGTTGAGCCAAGTCGCGTGACTTGAAGGAAATGGAAACTTTGAGATAAAAGCTTTTGTTGCCTACTGCTAAATAAAAATCCCTGCTTGTCTTGCAAAATGGAAAATTATTAATAAGCACAAGATTGAGCCTCAACGCTGGATATATTTAAATGATGTATGAGTGTATCTGTGGTTTCTCTGCATACCACGTACTCTGTTTATTGTGACTGTGCCATTTTAAAATGATAGAACTATGGTTGTGCCAAAGTCTTCTTCCTTTAGATCTGCCATATTTGTTCAAACGAGCATCAACATCTGTTACTTACCGTAAAGAAATTACTACTGACATTTATCTGGCCATTGCTGCTAACTTGATTTATGCTTTCTGTATAAATTGTAGTCAAGATATAAAAGTGAGTGCAGGCACTTGCTTGGTCGGTCAGCTGTCTGGTGTCATAAGTTAATCACATCTCAATCGAGTCTGCTATTCGCAGATGAACACTTTTCCTTCATTTAAAAGCAGAGGGGATAACAAGAGAGATGAAATGAAAAAGGAGCTAAGTTATACAGCAGCATCAGTTTTATGTTTCTTGCAATAGGAGTTCTTAACTGACTAGTAGAGCTCCATTTGTTACAGGAAAATATCCCTCAAATATTTCTTCACATTCAGAGATGATAATACTGAATCTGTTTGTATACCTTTTCCCATTTACTTTCCAAAGTTATTTGGTGAATTAGTTTCAGAAGAAATTTCTGGTGAAATAATGAATTGTAAACAAAAACTTCAGACTATTTTCAGAGATTCTGAAGCTAGAGAGTGAAGAGTTCCTGTGACTAGCGTTGTTTTTGAATACTGTTGCTGCCTGAGTTTTAAAACGGAAGGAATGCATGTTATCTGTACAGTCAGTGAAGATCTTTTGAATTTTGAATAGCCCATACTTACACTGAACTGAAAGCAACAGGAGCTATTCAGCTCCAGTGTGCAGGTAGTCATTTTGATTAAAAAAATAAAATAAAATAAAAAATTGTGACTGTTCAAATCTTTGTCAAAGCCAGGAAAATTAAATTCTTCTTAGGTACTTTTTGAAGATACTTCTTGCCTCTGGCAATATCAGGCTCACGTCTGGACTGCGAATGGAGAGAGATGTGAGAAGTTGCATTGCAGGTGGCAGTACTGTGCCTTGGTTCAGACTTGGAGTCTGTTATTTGAAATACATGCACGTAATTTCAGTAAAGGGAGCTGCTCAAAGTGAGCAAAATTGTGGAGACCAGAACATTTCAGAAGACTGTTTCTTTAGGTAACAACAATTTTCCAGATGGGAATCTTTCAGTCTCCCTGCATTTCTGCTTTGATTATGAGCTTTGTACCCAGACTAGGGCTCAGCAGTATTGCTTGCTTTCAGCTTCCGGCCCACCTGCAGAGCTTGTCCTTCTGCACAGATTCCACTAAGATTTTGAAGAAGGAGGCAAGACCAAACCTGCGTTTCTGAACTGGAATTCTGAAGTTGTAGTTGCTAAATAACAGGGCTAGACTTGAAGACTCTCATGGATTTTTCTAGCTGTTGCCGTGCAGAAAAAGCTGTGGAGGTAGCAAGAGTTTGCATGGGGAGCAGCTGCAGAAAAAGCAGAGAGGAGAGTGGGCTGGCTAGCTGCAGGAAACTGGGAAGGTGAAAAGCCAGAGAATGGTGTGTCCCCCAGTGGATCTGGTGGGTCTGCCACTGAAACTTGTGTAGTCTGCCAGCTGAGCAGTGTGCTGCTAGCAGCATGGCTGTGACAGTGCAGAGCTTGGAGAGGGCCGTCACCCTGTTGAAATGATGAATATTCTGGCGTTTAGCCTGCAGCATCTGCTGAGCTATCTCTGTACTCAGGTACTGAGACTAAGTTGCAGCTGCAGTACAGGCATACTGTGTGTGCTTGCTGGCCTTTATTTACCTGGCAACAGAAGGAGCCCTCTTCATTACAGAAATCTCATGCTATGAGAGAAGGCAATGTGTAGTAACAGGTGTTTTTCCCCTGAGGGGAACTGCAAGGCCAAATTGAGTTTTCAAAGGGGAAGGTATAGGAGAAAGCATGTTTTAATCTGGAGGGCATTGTGCTGCCTGTTTGACTTGTAACATTTGTGGATACTGAGTAGAAATGAGGTTATGCAACATGCTGTTGTTCTCCAGTGTAGTCAAACACTAGCCTGGATAAGGAAATAAGTTTCGGTGAAGCAGATAAATCGTTTATTTACGTTTTAAAACCAGACTTCATTAACCAGCAGACACACTCAAGCTGAGTTGAAAGCAATGTAACAGTGAATGGCTTTTCATGAGAGCGTCTGTGCTGCGTTTGTTTCCCAACTTGAGAATGTGGAGACCATCAGTGACCCTGAAAATCTGTGTTATGGTCTTCAGTTATTACTTCCTTCCCAGATCAGGATCATAAAGAGGAGTCAACTGCACCTCTAACCACATTAAATAAGGCAAAGTTAAATGTAGGGAGGCTGTTCCGAAAGTAACACCTCCTACGTTATGATGTTGTCTCATGACATCAGCGGTGGATGTTGGTGGGATGGCAGCAGAGGTGGAACCTTCCCACCAATATTCCGTCACAATGTGTTGCCGTGTGACAGATGGCAGCAGAGGGGCACTCTGACACAATGGCATCTGACATGGGAGTGCGGATGGAGCAAAGGGATGGGATTGAATTCCTCCACGTGGAAAACATGGCACCCACTGACATTCACTGACACTTGCTGAATGTTTCTGGAGACCAAGCATTGGCTGTGAGCACAGTGAGGGGTGGAGGTGCGTTTCAGCAGTGGTGACAGTGACAGTGGAACACCTCCAATGGTGCAGATTTTGACAATTGCAGCATGCAGGCTCTTGTTCATTGCTGGTGAAAATGCACAGCTAATGGTGGTGCCTGTGTTGAAAACTAGTGTTTTGTAGCTGAGAGTTTGCTCTATCAAAGTGTTCTTGTGCTCTTTGTATCTGCTGTAGTTTCTGTGGAAATAAGTAGGAGGCATTATGCTCGGAGTGACCTATGTAGTTTCTGTTAGTGGGTATGAATATCCCACAAGCTGTCCAGCTTGGGAAGACAATACCTGTAGAAACTTGTTGATGAATAATAGTTTGTGGTTCTCGGGGTTTATATGTGTGTGTATTTATATATATATGTATTTTTTTACTCTTCTAGAAAAGAAGCAGTTGATTTCTACGTAGACCATCAATCAAAACCTTTTTATAAGTAGGTACATCATTTTTAGCTTGACATACATATTTATTGAATGCATATGATTCCTTTACTGTATTTGTCACTGCAGGACCATGGGAAAATCAGAGCTTGTCTTTAGTTAAGTGAAGCCCTTTGCAAAGGATGCACCTTGTTCATCTTCCTCTAGTGACAACAGATCCTTATTCCAACTATCTAGGATTTTTTAACTTACACTTTTACAACCTGATAATATCAAGGGAGTGTCTTCAGTATCTCTGTAGTGAAAATGCTCCTAGCAAGGCAAAACTTCAAAGCCGAAAGAAGGAGCATCTTCGGGATCTGGGTAGAGCTTGCAGGTAATGAGAACTGTAGGGAAACACTTAGCTGTGAGAACTGGGTTGGTAGCAAGTACTCCAAATCACAAGTAACTGCAAGAGTGGTGCATGGGACAGTCATTTACTGTACTGCTATCCTTGGACAAAATGTCAAAACTTCCGTGATGCTGGACTGCTCTGCCTAGCATGGAAAGCCTTAGTTTTTCTGTAAATGACCAGACTGACATTTAATGTCAGAGATTTTCAAAAACAACTTTTTTTTTCCCTATCTGGATTTTGGGATCCATCCCTTTCAAGAAGAAGGTGCTGCTTTGCCTTGTGTTTTTTGGTAATGTTGGAACATGGGTTTGCACTGACTTCGTCAAAAGATCTGATTTCAGTGCTGTTGTGAAGTGTCTCTGTATTGGGATCTGTCAGCTGTTCTGCAACAGCAACTGATTTATTGTGGGTCCAGACTCAAGCCCTTCCCTGAGACATGACTCCAGGCTATATCTGACCATGCTGGAGATCAGAGGAAGATCTAGAATTGCCTTTTCTTTGCTGAGTAAGTCTGCTTGAATACGTTGATAAATAAGCAAGAGTTTTGCCTGTGGTGTTATTTCACAGATGTCTATCTACACTAATGATGGTTATCTGAGGAACCTTAAGCTTTTGTCCACACTTGCCTGATCTTCCATCCTACAGTCCTAATAGCTACATATTCCGTATAGAATTTTCCCCAAATTTAAAAACAAATAATTATAAATCATTGCAAATCAAAAATCTTCCTCAGAGCAGAACTGCAAAGTTGCTCAAGGCCTTGCTGAGTTGAGTTCTGAGCATCTCCACTGGACCGTCTATTTTTGTTGGCTTTAACTTATAGCCTGGATCAACATTTGCTGTTTCCATTTTGCAGTGATCTTCTCCAGTTTATAACAAGTGGTCCTGTTGTTGCTATGGAAATCTTAGGAGATGATGCCGTTTGTAAATGGAAAACATTACTGGGGCCTGCAAACTCTGCAGTGGCTCGAACTGATGAACCAGACAGCATTAGAGCAAACTTTGGACATGATGGCATAAGAAATGCAGCTCACGGCCCAGATTCACTTGCTTCAGCTGCTCAAGTAGGTTTTTGACTGTGTTTCTTAACAAGTTTTCTTATTCACTTTCAAATTTGATAACATAAGTGGGTCAGGAATTCCTCATTTCTTTTTTTCCCATTTGCATTCAGAATGAGTTTAGGTATTCTTTGTCACTCCTTTTTAGCATGGAAAAATAAACTGTCTGAAAAAAGAAATCTTGTTTATCTCTGTCACAAAGGGAAATCTTGGGCACTTTGATCAGGAGAGCATGCCTGGTCATTTTTAACTTCTGTGTTTCACTCACTTGTTCTCCTCCACAGTCCTCTCTTGTTCTCTGCCTGCAGCCCACTTGCCTCTCCCGTTGTGGTTCATAATGAATATTTACAAAGGCGATCCGTTTTATATTGCTTTGTGTTTTGAAAGATAATACAGGGGGCCTGGCTTCGAGGATTTTGGTTCTCTTTTATTTTGTTTGCAGTCTGTATCTTTTTGTAGTGTTAAGAAAAAGCCCTGGGGCTGGATGATAAATATTACCAGCATTTCTACAGAACCGAGGTGTTTGTGTGCACTGATGTGGAGTAGATTAGCTGATAAGCAACAGCTAGAATAAAGTTTACCTAACAGTTGTTTGATGCTGCTCTGTGGTATCTTAGTTCTAGACCAGCAGGGAAAAGATAACAATTGTTGCTTCCTGGATCCCAGTCTTTCCTCTGTTTACATTGGAACAGCTGCAATAGCACAGCTTGAGAGAGACCTGCCCTGGAATACCTCCTAAACTGCCAACTACTGTGTACTAGAAAATATATGTAAGCGATTACGTGCTGGTGGTGAGGGCAGAGTTGGTCAGCCCCTTCCTGCGGCCTGCTGTAGGGCTGCAAGGCACAGTGAGCTCGATGCAAAGCCTGGGCTTTGGTCGAGCATCCTGCGCGTGGACCTGTGTGGTGCGTGGCCTGCGTATCTGTTTTCAACAAGAAGTCACCTTCTGGACACAATGTGCTAATCGTGGTGGCAAGTTTGCTGGAGAGGGTACCTGTTTGGAGAGAGTTTGGATGAAATTGAGCTCTTATGAAGGAGAGTGTTTAGTCAGAAAAGTCTTTGTAATTCTGATTAAGTAGCCAGATATCTTCGTGCACAAAGGGGAGAGTTTCTCTTTGTTCCTGCGTACTGCAATGACAGCTGTGCCGGCTTTTCACCTGAGAGTGTAGGAGAGAGTGCCTATTAGCAAGAGATTTTGATTAGAAGTTTAAGCATGTGCTTTGGCTGAAGTTTGTAATTCTTTTTGCGTTTCAGTATTTTTAAAATGTGGTTTGAAGGCCCTGCTCGTCTGTGGTATTTACATGACTGAAATTGTTATATTGCTGAACATCTGCAGATGTGGGTATCCTTGTGGTGTTGCTGATACCAGTCTCTGATAAACCAACTGAAACTGAATTGAATAGCCCTATGTCTATTTTAATATAGTAGGCCCAGGATTACGTGCTTGTATAGCAGCTGCTATGGAGACTAGTTGGCTGCAATTTGGAGAAGCTTTTCTGAAAAGGAGTATAAGATAGAGGGACTTAAATGACAACTTCTGAAAGAAAACGGAAGTCCAAACTACATCTGATGAATGTATTGTAAACTGGACAGTGAGAGTAGCATATTGCATTGCTCTTTTTAGGGGCTAAATGACAAGGGAAGGTATGCCTCTGGTGTACTTTGAGGTAGTGTTTCTCTTTCTGCAGGCCAAATTTTGGATTTCCTTCATATTAGGCATAAATCAAAAATGTTCTCTTTTTAAGGCACCACTTGGTTTCTCTTTAGCATTTCATTATCCTAGTCCTTCAGCGTTATGTAGTTACTTTTCTCTTCTGGCATTTAATGGACCAAAGAATTAAATGTTTTGAGTGTTTTGCTGCCTTTTTCTGGCTGCTGCTTTTAGAAGAAACATTACTTAACAGAGTGGGATAAGATCTTTGAAGCCTACAGCATGTCACCAGCAGAAGGATGTAGGAAACTAATGCTTTTGGTCACTTCAAGTGTGGATTATTTGCTAGGAGAAAAACAAAACTCACTTTCCCTTCTGTTGAAAGATCCATTAGTCAAAAATATGTAATTGTTCAAGTCAAGATTATAGAAATAGTTGGAGTACCATGAGGTAAAGATTGAGAGATAGTATATTGCATCTGAATTGAGCCAGTAAATTAAATGAGGCAATTCCTGGAAATGGCTTTTAGCACCGTTACTGTTGCACACGAAAAAATTAGATAGATTTGGTAGTAGTATCTCCAGGATATCATTATTTCCCTTAAATAGAAATTCATCAATTCTCTTACTTAATTTGACAAACAGGTCTTAAATGGAATCTGTGTCTCGAGCATTTGACTAATGATTATTGGCAGATTGTGTAAGCTATGTGAATAAATGGTATGGAAAAAAGCATGAAGCTGGCAGTGAACAGTTTAAAAAAAAAAAAAAAACATACAAAACAAAAGGAACAGAAAAAAACAAAAAACCCCCAAAACACTGAGGAAAGAAGATTGAATGTCAGACTTAGTCCAGTACGATCTAAGACCCAATAGTGATGGCAGAAGGAAAGGAAGAAATTGGAGACAAAGATGTTCTTTTGATTCTTCCCAGAAATTAGAGCAATTGAGTTCATCATCTTCCATTCTGTCTGATTAAAAAAAAAGGAGGGGGGGTGAATATGTCGTGATTTTAAATGAAGTTTAATTGTTTAAGACAGTAGGAAGAAAACAGTTGTAAATAGATGAGATGGAGGTCAGTTTTGCGTATAGAAAAACTGGATGCTCATTGCATTTTTGCTTATATGGAGGATAACATGTTGTGAAAAGAGGGAAGCTAAAATATATGTATCTGGGAGTAGATTTGGGAAATGTACTGAGGAGAGAGAGAATTCAGAAAACTGGGAACACCTCTGCCAAATGAGTGTGGCAGCAGCACTTTGAGTGCTCTGAATAGAAACAGATTGCGTTGTGGAAGTGGAAAGGAAAAAACTAGAATAAATATTCAAATAATGTTTTTATGATTGTAGCACTGTTGCCAAAGAGGAAAAGATATGTTTGAGAGATTATTGTAGGGGAAAAGTATTTGTAGCACAAAAATCCATAATTTTCTGTGACTGTGGGTACTTTGAATGTTGTTACTTATGATAAAAGCTGATGTATGCAGCTAGATAAAACTAAAATGTATTCAATTACACTTGTTTTCAGGAGCTGGAGTTGTTCTTTCCCTCCAGTGGAGGTCGCGGACCAGCCAACAGTGCAAAATTTACAAACTGTACTTGCTGCATCATTAAGCCTCATGCAGTTAACGAAGGTAAGCAATGCAAATGGTGGAGGTGGAAGCAAAGTATGCTTTGTTGCATCTCATGATAATTCCTATGCCATTTTTTTGGGAGAATGTGAAATTGCGAGAACACATGGTGTTTCATAGGATGTGCAAAAGTATGCAAACACTTCCTTTTTCATATACCTTCAGTATTTCTGCAGTTTATTTTCATGAATGGTGTGCTGTATGGATATTTTTTAATTTCGGAATAAGCAGTGAGAGATTTGAAAAACAGAACAATACAATTATAAATGAGATTCAGTGAATCGTGCTGTGACAATTCACTGTATCCTTAGTCTTGTCTGTCCGCCAGTCTGGTGGAGGTTGGCTTCCCCATGGCAAAGTGAAAGCAGGACACTTGGCTATATGGAGGGTCTTCTGGTTACACAGAAATGCACATTACATTAAAACTTCTCACAAAGGGGAATTTTTTTCTGATACAAATCTTGTTCTGCTGACTACTGTGAGGATGGAAAGTAGCAAACATTTGTTTTGGACTCCATGGTGGTTTCTGTGCTGGAGTATATCCTGCAAGTTTACCATACAAGTATCAGAAATGTTTAATGCTCAACTGTTACCATGCAGAAACAATCTCACTTCTGTATCCTGTATTTAGATAAAGGAGCATGTGTGAGTGCAGTGAAATATTTTGGTTCTGGCACTTCAACAGTATTTCTGAGTACAGAATAAATACTGTCACGTGAGCACATTGGGATTTTTCTTGGTAAGACGCAGAGCACACCACATTTCTCTGTGGATAGCTGAAATGGAAACAGCAGAAATGGCCACAGCAGTTTCCACACCTTTCACACCTCAAGTAGGATGTCTGGAGGGCTTGCTGAAAAACAAAATCAGACAATCAAACAAAACAACAACAGCAAGAAAAAAGGCTTTTACAAGAAAGAGTTTTCCACTCAGTAAATGGTAAAATGTCTGTTATCTCTTTGAGGCCTTGCAAGGCATCTGCTACTGATATGTCTGCCATGCAGGAAAGACAGAGAGATGTTTTTCTTATGGAAACATGGGCAACAGCTGGAATTGTGATCTTACCTATTGGAACATTTGCAAAAGGCAAACTTCACTGTGGCAGAATTGTTAAGGTCCTTAATTTTTTCAAAATGGCGAAGTGGATGGCTTGAACTGGGCTTTCTCATACTTAAGATACTGTTTCTGTCATGTGCGGAGGCTCAGACTCTTTCTTAGCAAGCTCAAGTTGTCCCTTCCTAATTTTAATCCCCTTCAATTCTGTAGATTTGTAGTGCCCTGTCTGTTACTTTCTTTTTTCTTTAACTTCTCAGGATTTTTCTGAGTCACCAAAGGACGAATTCTGTCCCTGGCTGCAATCTCTTGTGTGCGTGTGCTCTGGGAGAGATGGGGGAGAGAGGGAGAAAGAGTTAGAGGTACAGATAAGCAGAAAATGTAAATTCACACCCTGCTTTGCAGTGTGAGAGCTAGGAAGACTGGACAGAAGTTGAGCTTAGGATTCACCAGTATAGTCCTCTTTCTCCCACCACAGAGCTGGAAAGGTAGACCACAGCTTGCAAACGATTACAATTTGAAAGATAGCATACCTTATGTGAGTGTTAGCCAGCCAGCCAGCTTTGGATAGTTCCTTCAACAGAAAGAAGGAATCAACACTGAATTTTTTTAAGTCAGTAAAGCATTTCATCAATTTAAAATGAATATCAAGAGTGTTGGAATTCAGGGGCTGGCTGTGCTTTTACCTTACTAAGTTCTGTTGCTCCTGCCCGTCCTCTCTGCCAGTACTTTGAATGTTTCAAAAGTCACAGGTGCTGCATGCACTTCTTAGAGATAAGGAGACTGCAGCAGTCTTGTCAATCTTTTCAGGAGCCTGACTTCTGACAGGGAGTTGGCCTTAAGGAAGGGAAGAGTCACTGTGGCTGGGCAGTGGCCTCCCTCTTTGGTGGAGAGCACTGGTTTGGCTTCGTACTGCAGCTGGACTGGTTCCAGTCAGCAGTCAGAGAGAAGATGAATCTTTTTTCACAGAGGCTGCAGGAACTCTCCAACGTCAGCCCAATGGGCCAGGAGTGTCCCAGGGAGGAGGATTTGGCTTTCTTAGCTTGTCCTCTTCTGTCTTCCTCATTTTTTCTTGTACTATTTCTTTAGCCTGTTGCAGAGTGACAACTCTTTCAGTATGCTTGGTCCTCTTAGAAAGTATTTCTGTGTCATCACAGTTGGATGAACCATGCATAGCAGAGAACTGTGTGCTAGCCTTGCAGCAGCTTTGGGAAGTCTTAATTCTGAAGTTATCTCTTGCAATTGAACTGCCTTCTTTAAAGTTAAGGGAACGTAGCCCTTGTCACTTGCTGATTTTAAAACTTTTAGTTTTGTGTATATCCAGTGGCAGGCTGTCCCAACAGAAGTGCCACCATTCCTCTTTCCCACAGAGGCTGTTCTGAAGCTAGGGAAAACATACTGAAAGAATCTGGGAGACCTGTTCAGGTTCAGTGGCCTGCAACAGAGGTGGGAGCCTCTTGCAGCCCTGCTCATCTTATCTCCCTTGTAACAGCTATTTGTAGCTGCGTTTGGTGATACCCGAGACATTCTGTTTGTGCCAGCAACGTCTCCTGTATCTCAATTAAAGTAGGTGCTATAGCAACTAATGAGCTTCCCTTTAGGCAAAATTGCATGTGGGAGACTGTGTGGTATAAAAAATAACAACTTGCTCACCCTCTCCCCCCCCCCACCTTGGAAACAACGCTTCTTGCTGTGGTCATCCACTCCTGCTGTTTCTGGCAGGGAGAATGCAAGGTGAAATTTGGCATCAGGAGAGGGGGCAAAATCTCATGCAGCCATCAGTGCCAAGAGGTGGTTTGTCTGAGGCACAGAGAGGAAAGTTATGTGGGTCAAACCAGCAGAGCCTCTTATGCATTGCAGATTTGATTTGTGCTCCACAAATTTTCAGTATTGAGTATCTAAAAATAAACCTTTTTGTAATTTCCTATGCGCTGCTGAGGCTTTGAACTTATCTAATTACCACGAATATAATCTGCTCATTACACGTGTACATTACATGAAGGTTCACTTACGCATTTGAGCTTATAGGGAGCTTTAGTCTTTATTTTTGTAGGAACATTTCACTGGATTCTCATTTGAATTTTATTTCCTTTTCTTTGCCCAGTGTTTTTGTCTCTTTTTTTTTCCTGCTGAGTCCATTGTGTAAGTTGTTCTTAGAAGGAAAGATCTGCAATTTTTGAGTCTCAGAAAATGGTTTGCTTAGCCGTAGATAAGCAAGGAGGCTTTTCAGTGAGCTTCCCTTGCTCTCAGAAGGCTGGATCTAATCTCCGGTTTACATTGTTATTTTAAGGATGGAGTCGTTCTTAGAAGCTGTCTTTGATTACTGTAGAGAGTTTGCAGGTTCCTGTCCAGTGCTAAAGCAGTGGAAAGTCACTGTGGGTTTTGTCTCTGGCCTTGCTGACCTGCTCCTGTCCAGCCCACAGAAACAGCGGTTGCTAAACAGCCTGGCACGCAGCGCAGGGCCCTGCCACCTGCAACAGGGGCCTGATGCAACGGTCACCGGCACGTGATAAGGAATGTGAGAGTACTCAGAGTATCTGCCAGACTGCAGAGAAACCCTGGGGCCTGATAAAAGTTGTTGGGGGAGTTACGTGATGCTTAGGGCTGCCAAGAGTGCTGGTGGTGCGTGGGCTGGAGGGGGGGAATTGCTGGCCCTCGGAGAATGCGCATCATGTGCACCTCTCAAAGAGGTAAAGCAACAGCTATTTCATCAGTCTGGTGTCAGCGTAACTTCTGTGGAGGATCAGAGGTGAGAAACCAGCTGGGAAGGCCGCTGAGAGCAGTACAGCCCAGTGCTCTGGACTAGGCAGCTTTAGCTCATTCTGTAGTGGCTCTTCCCAGTGGACATGAAACACTTTCTTGGCTGGCTGGGAAGCTGGCAGTGGCCAAATGATTGTACTTTAACTCTGAAGAGCATTTGTAAGAATATTGCGGTTCCTCTTTGTTGAAAAAACCAACTTGATGCAGCTCCGTGCAGTCTTGATCTGACCAGAGGTGTGTCTGAGGGACGCGGCCTGGTTTGACCCCTCTGGAATCTGCCACGCTTTTCAGTGCCTTTTAGCCGCCTCCTTTTCTTGTCTTGGGGCCAGTTTTCAGCCAAGAAGGATGGTAAATAGTAAGCACAGCTCTTTGGTATGCTGATTAGGATTTTAGGGCTTAATTATTAAAGATTTGGAGGATTTTAGTGTTCTGTTTCCCGTAGCCCACTTGCTTCTTGTGCTAGGAGCTTCTGGTAACTCAGACACACAGGGCCGCAGCTGCAGTCATTTAGACATTCTCTTTGTAACTCCCCTCATGTTACTAAGTCTGGAGATATTACCAGTAGTGCCCAGAAGCCAAAACTGTAAATGCACCAGAATGGATGAACTTCAGTTTAGTGCCCTGAGGACAGTTATGACTCAGCTGTTTTGTCAGCAGAAATAGTGCCTTGTAGATCGCTGGGTGGAATTAACTTTAATTTATTATGTGTAATAGTTTAGTCATGTTTGCTGTAGGAATTAGAATTTGGTATTTCATGACTTTCCTGGTTTAAGGTTTCTTTAATATGACTTAATTTTATTGTAAAATGAGCAGGGGGAAAAAAGAAAGATGAAAATAGTGATGATCAGGCTATAACGCTTCTGAACTCAGCCTTTATATTTCACGTTTTCACGTGTGTACGTTGTAGCACAGAGCTCAAGAGTTGAAATCCTGCCCTGTTTCTCCACTCCCAAGTTGAGACAAGAGCTCTAAAGTCAGAACTTTGCCAAAAACAGACTTGGGGCTAGAACTGTGACATGAACTTGAAAAGCAAAACTGTACTTGGGAATTCATTGGATCTGATGCAAACTGAAAAGCTTGCCTGAAGGTGAAGAAGCCTCTGTGGCCTCAAAGGCTCCTGGGTGCATGGCTGGCTACCCAGACAAGATTGTTCTGGGATGTGTTAGGGTTGAGATTTTTTTTCTAACAGTACTGCTAAGTTAAACCCCTATCCCTTTTATGTAATTAAAAGAAGTAAATTACAGTAATTACAGTGCTGTCTTCCACATTATTCTTCAACTAAGATTTAAGTCTCATAGAAAACAAAAGGACTGTTTTTTCTCCCAAATGAAAAAGGTATCCAGTGCAAGTGTGACTTTAGACCAGTTCTGAATTGATGATAAATCTTAGAAAGCTAACACCAGCTCTCCTATCTTAGTCTGGACTTAGTCTTAGACTGGACTGCCTTAGCAAGTCATAGAGCTTTATATTTAACAAAATGCTGCGTGACAGGTAACCGTAAGAATCGTATTTCCTTATTTATACAAAGACTTAGTCAGAAAAATTGTAGTTGTGAGTTGTTCTTTGCTCCAAAGACAAGTCTGACTTTGTCAAAAAGAATACCAAGGGCAGCAGTTCATTGTGAAGCAGATGCAGAAACAGGATGTACTTATGTAGGACCTCAAATGAAGTTACTTTACAAGAGGCTGGGGAGAGAACTCAAATCCTGCATTGAGGTAGTTTGTGTGTCTGTCTGCAAACAGCAGGAGAGCTGCTCCTGACGTGCAACAGACTTGTTGCTCTTTGAATGAGAGAAGATGTCACTGTGTAAATGTCCAGCTGACCTCTGTAGTGTGACAAATATTGTTACATGTATGCGGTTAGGAAGGAAATAAACTGAGAAAGAAGGAGGGGATATAATAGAAGAGATTCAAATCTGTCATTATTTTCAGGTCAAGGTATATATCTCGTGTTTTAGGAAGATAATTTGTATATGTTACCTAAAGTTTTTAAAAATTTTAAGCAAGCTCTGGAAATTATTTATTCTCACCTTGAGTTTTTACATAGACGTAAGTCTGAGTAACTCGTCGTTTTATTTCCAAGAGACTTCAGAAATAGAACAAGCTTTTCAGAAAGCTACTTTCTCATACCTGAGAAAAACTTAGGAGTGCAATTTTCTCTTAAGTAATCTGAAGTATATTTTCTATCTATAAGTATGCATTATAGAAGGGTGAAAGGCAGATGTTGTGGGCTTCACCTTATTGTAGGCAGAACTTTTCTTTGTATCTTGTCTACAAGGTCGAGCGCAGAGAGGCATCAGTGCTAAGTAGGACAAACAAATCTTTGCAGGAACTTGAGAGAAGTATGGTGGATTACTTGAGGTGTGATCTCTGGACAGTCTCACAAGCAACATGTCAATCTTGGTGCTGCCTTCAAATGGAAACTACCCAGTAAATAAAGCACTGTGCTTTCAGATACAGGCGTCTTTTTGCAGAAGGATTTGCACATACGGAAGAAGCATTCATGTAAAATTAAATTTACATTTTAATTAATTAAGGTAAAGGGGAAGGTGCATTGAATGTGGAAATGCTTTCTGACACAGAAGGAGCTATCTTTCGTAGAAAAAACGATCAAATGGCATAACCAATCTTTGCTGAAGTTCATAAATATCTTATGCTACTGGAGAGAGTTTTCCAGCAGAGTTCACTAGACCTGTTTGAGAGAGCAAATGCTCAGCTACAAAATACTTTCAATACAGTCCCCACCAGTCGCTGGGCATATTTCCAGCAATGAACAAGAGCCTGCAAGCGGTGCTCATCAAAATCTGCAGCAGTGGAGATGCTCCACTGTCACTGTTGCTACCACTGAAACGTACCACCACCGCCTCACTGTGCTCACAGCCACCGCTTGGTCTCCAGAAACGTTCAGCAGGCATCGATGTATGTCAGTGGGTGCCATGTTTTCTGCATGGAGGAATTCAATCCCACCCTTTTGCTCCATCCGCACTCCCATGTCAGACGCCATTGTGTCAGAGTGCCCCTCTGCTGCCATCTGTCACACGGCAACACATTGTGACGGAATATTGGTGGGAAGGTTCCACCTCTGCTGCCAGCCCACCAGCATCCACCTCTGACACCATGGGCAAACATAATGAAATAGGAGGCGTTACTTTTGGAGCAGCCCTTGTATATCATTGTTGAACATCTCTGTGCACAGGAGATGGTCTTAACATTTGGAAAAAAAGACATGAAAGATTATTTTGTTTAGGGATTTTCTTTCTTAATGGGTTAGAGAAAAGTTAATCCTCTAGTTATATTTAATAGTATCTAAGTGTGGTCCAGGGAATTCCAGGCTAATGACACTATATTACCAAGAAAACTGGTGAATCAAGAGTCTATACATTCATTTAAACCACTTAGATAATGATGATACAATGGATATTTACCAACATGTCTTCTGTTAAGGAAAACGTGCTTTACTTGTCTTTGAGTTCTCTGAGTATATTTTACATGAGGAAGATAAATTGGAGCCAGATAGTCTTGAACATCAGTAATTCCATCAGAGCCCCTTGGTATTAGGAAGCTGAAGTTTTTCTTTAGTGAAGTAATGTGTATGTTTAGATCTGTGCAGAATACGCATCTGGTTAACTTTCAGCCTTTTTCCTGAACGCTGGACTGGAGATAGGAGCCTGTCAGATTAAAAGGGCTTTACAAGTGAAGTGTTGGCATCCATCCTTGGGCCAGTTCATGTCAGTATTTTCATTAGTTAATGGGATGGGGAAGGACAGAGCATGCTTGGTACCTAACATCTACTACAACTTCAGAGGATGTGGCCAGAATTCAGAACATTCCTGATAAACTGCAGAAATAAAGCAGTGTGAAGAAGATGAAACTGAGTATAGACAACTGCACAGCACTGCAACAGAGAAAGGAAAACAAAAGCACAAATATAAAATATAGGAGAGCTGGCTATTAGGGAAAAGTCTGTAGAGAAGTGATCGGAGTAGAGATATATCATAAGCACAATCAGAATCATTAATGTTGGACAGACTTATTAATCTTTTTGTAGTAAGCAGTTCTGCCCAGTGCTGGTGATACCTCAACTTGTGTACTGTGTCCAGTTTCTGGGCGCTCTGTTTCACAAATCACGTAATCAACTGGCAGCAAAAAGAATAAGAGTCAAGATACAGAATGCAGGGGTATGAGTCTTTTGCCAAGGCAAAAATAAATGATAGAACTTACAGTGCATTAACTATTGATCTTGGCACTGAGTTGGCAAGCCTTCCCCAGGAAGTGAAGTGCAAAATTAGTAAGGGCTGGAACAGATTATAGGGAATCTCTTGAGGGTTTTAACCTCCAGAGTTGAGTTTATTGACAGTGCAATAGTAGATTAAAATTATTGTTTATAATTATGGGCTAATGCACACAGCAAGATATAATTTTAACCACTTCCTCTTTGTAATTGTAACTGTTTGTGAACAGTCCCATGCACAATATCCACTGAGGAATAACAAAAAAATAGTAAGTATGATTTGAATGGTAATACTGGATCTCATCGTATAAACCAAGGATGCAGTCTCAATTAAAATGCCGTGTTTAGTTTTGTTTATGCTCAGGAAGTAAGCAAAAGTAAATGAAAGTCATGATAGCTGCAGAAACATTCTCCTGGCCAAAATACTTGAATATATTCTTTCCAAGTGAAAGTGTGCAGTTTTTATTTCCCCTTTTCTTCTGTTTGCCCATTGTGGGTCACCCAGAAGACCTTCTGCCCCTCTGTCACCCACTTTTTGCTGCTCCACAGTAAAGCAAATGCAAAAATGACTGGAAATCCTTTTCCGTACACCTGCAGATTATCACTGTGACTGTGGCTTTGGGGTGTCTGGAAATTCTGTGCTGATGCTGCATAATAAGAATGCTCAGAGCGTTATTTTTGAGTAGAAAAGCGAAAGAGAGGGGACAGAATAACTTTGTTCTTCAGGGGATAGGTTGGCCAGCTGATAAGAAGAAATGCACTTTTGGAGAAAGATAGTTGACAGCTTCTTCCTACACAGCATTTAGCACTGTTGTCTGATCTAGAGAGAGCTTCAACTGAAGCACACTGCAGGCAGGCCCAGCTCTCAGTCCTGCTTTTTCCTCTTTTGGAATTAAAAAAAGACTTTGTTCGGAGCCAAGCCTGATCGTGATCCTCTGGGACAGAACCTTAAAGCTTGGCAGCAAAGAATCAGATAACCTTTTTCTTTTCATTATAATGTGAAGCAAAAATGCATTTCAAAATGTCAAAAAAACAGACATGAAATGAAATAGCTACTTAGTGCTAATGTAAGGATATTGTACTGGCTACCTCTGGAAACACGTTATTGGATTAGGTGGACCCCTGATATGATTGCTCATGGCAGATTATGTATTCCTGTGAAAAACCTTTTGTTGTTCCTGAGGAATTGTTTGTAATTATTGGAAGGGTAATAAGTAAATGATATATAGAGACTGAGATGACGAAGCTGGTTTTTGACTTGCTTTGAAGGCAGACTGTCTTCCTTAATAGGCTTTTAACAGTAGAATGGTTAAATTGGGAAACGGGCCAGGAACAAAGGAAAGAGAATGTAACGTCCCTGATTGCAGGGCGGGTGGTTGGTAGTGCCTGGGACTGGCAGATCCCAGCAACACAGCTGTTACATCCCATTAATTAAAGTGCTGTTAGGTTAAAAGTAACTTTAGTGAACTGTTGTATTTTTATGTTAATCCAATCCATAATTCTGCAAAAAGCTGCAACGTTTTTCAGTCTGATGCCTTCCCTTGCTCTTCGCTGCTCCTTAATGAAGTACAATTTTCAAATATTGTTTTGCAAAGAAACAAGTTGTTGAAGATCAATGCACCTGATGAGATTTTGGTGCCTTATCATTTTATCTGATTAAACTCTGTTGGAAGATTATTTATCCAGCATGATTTGCATGGTAACAGTGCTGTCTGGGAGACTCAGTGCTCTCTCTCTCTTTCTGTCATTTGTTAGGATTAGTATTAAATTCCTCAGTTGTATTTAGTAATGCTTGTGACTCTTTTGTGTTTTGTGACTAAATATTCATCATAATTAGGTCCTAATCTGCAGCTTTGATTTGGGTTCTTACTGTAATCACATTTTAAACATGCATTGGCCCTGTAGAAGGGTCTTTAAAAAGTTGAAAAAGTTATTTTTTCACTACGAATCTGGATTTTAAAGTTGAAAACAAATTGTGGAAAGCTGCTGAAATTACACTTTATCTAATTAGTTCTTCTTTCCCTCAGCCTTATCTGCCCACAAAGGAGAGCACGCGTCCCAGTTCAGTCATGCAATTGGCTGAAAGCCTGAAACAGATCCCAGGCTGAGCGTTGAGCTTTTGCTTTTCAGCTGCTTCGGAATTGCCTCTGTTCTTTTGTTCCTATTTTGTTCCAGGTAGAATTTATAAAGGAAAACATTCCTGGGAGAAGTGGTGCATGTGTTGCCTAAACTGGGACAGTGGGGGCCAAGCCACTGGGCTTGCAAACCCACGCTGCCGCTGACAGCTCATGTATCCTCCTGTGCCTCAGTTCCCACATTTGGGAAGCGGAACTAACATCTCCTTTTGCAAACATAAATGAGATCTCATGCCTCTTCCTCAAAGCACTTTGAATATTTGTTTAGCAAGACATCTGTCTGTGAGCAATGGTGACAATAGTTGTGGTTAAGCCTTTTCAGTGCTGCAGGCCTGGACAATGAAGATGCTCTGTGGCTCTGGTGAGCGAGGGTGGAGTTAGGAATACAATGTACAGGACGATCTCAATAGGTTTATCACAGCTAAATATTAAACCAACTTTATATTATAGGCCATTGTGTGAATAATGTTCTTACTTTATTTGATTTCTGTCATTAAAGAAGCCTGACTCCTCTATAAAGAGAAGAAAAATCCTAGCAACTTCAGAGGAGAAGCAGCCCAGAAAGCTGAATCTTTGAGTCTAAAACGTGGATTTTCATAGAATCATAGAATGGTTCAGGTTGGAAGGGACCTTAGAGATCATCTTGTTCCAACCCCCCTGCCATGGGCAAGGACACCTCCCACTAGACCAGGTTGCCCAAAGCCCCATCCAGCCTGGCTTTGAATACTTCCAGGGAGGGAGCATCAACGACTTCCCTGGGCAACCTGTTCCAGTGTCTCACCACCCTCACAGTGAAGAATTTCTTCCTTATATCCAGCCTAAATCTACCCTCTTCCAGTTTATAACCATTACCCCTTGTTCTGTCATTATCTATCCTTGTAAAAAGCCCCTCCCCAGCTTTCCTGTAGGCCCCTTCAGGTACTGGAAGGCTGCTATCAGGTCCCCCCGCAGCCTTCTCTTCTCCAGGCTGAAGAGTCCTAACTCTCTCAGCCTGAATTTTGCTTACAGCTTGTAAAATTGCTGAGGATAAAGTTCTGTAAAAAGCAGGTCTCCTTAGTACTCCAGAACCTGATACTTGATGAGTATTTTAGTTAGGGTTCTTGCTAGCTCTGAAGGCCTTTGTAAGCAGGCTGTTCTTTACTGATACAGTGTAAAATGGAGATCAGCAGCTGTCAGGCAAGGCAGCTTGCTCATACCAAGGTGACCTTGTCCCTGCAAGTGGTGATTGCCCTTTGCCTGCCACTGTCCTATCTTCCGTATTTGTTGGTTTCTTGTAAAGCAGTGGCTGTTAACTGGAATATTGGGTGTGAAGACTGAGAATGAGGAAATCTTCATGCTCTGTCACAGATTACTTAAATGTTTATTTCCTGGGTGATTCCCAGCCTGGCCGTTCATCTCTGAAGTTGTGTTTGTAGGCTTGCTGCTTCCCTGAAACCTGTGTGTAGAGGTGCTGAGTTGCTCAGCCTTTCCTGCAGTGTGGACAAACAAAAACTAGAAGTCTGATTTTTCTCTTTGACATGGTCTTGCATTTATTGTGCAAACCTTAGAATCCCTTCATTTTGCTGCTGCAGTTTTTTTTAAGTATATTTTCTCAGCTTTACAGGGGAGTTAGAAGGAAACTTTTATCAAGGCAAGGGAACCATGATGTAAGAGGAATTGCACTTACCTCCACTTGTTTCTGTGTTCTGTATAGAAACATAGAAACTGCTGAATACGTACCCAGATCTCAGACTTTCTGTTTAGCAGTTTGGAGATTTTTGGAACAAGTTTGCACTGTTTTATATGGGGAAGTTGTTTTTTTTTTTTTTTCTTTTCGTAAGCCTTGATGTGAAAATGCTCTGGTGAATACTTCAGGTACCAGTTTCTTTCATTTTCATTTGTACAAAGAATTTTTAAAAGCTATCCAGATATCCGTCTTATTTACTTAGAATCTCTACTGACCTTTTAGTGTGTAGAAAGTTTTACCAATCCTGTGCTACCGATATTAGCAGACAGTGTACAGGTCAGGTCTTGAGCATGCTAAAACTTAGGTATCAGCTTTGTTTTATTCTCATTTATTGCATTTATCCAGTGTTACAAGAAACCTTTCAGTTTAAAGACTAGTTAATAAAAGGATTCAATGACTAAGAGTCAAATCTTGCTGTTGTCATTCATTACAGAATATTTTGCTGTGGTTCCCTCTGATCTGAATAAATGTCCAGAAAATTGTAGTTGCTCACAGTTTGTACTAGAGGACAGACATTTGTGTTCTTTAATAACATGGATGCTTTACAATTCTGTCACAATCAAGTACTGTGCTTGGCTGCCATGATCTTTCAAATGGCATGATCATATAAGCATAGGCAAATCTAAAATATGCAGTCAGTGGAAAATCAGTGGTTTTTACTCTCCTTCATTTATACTTCTGTTTTTCTTGGTGTCGTTCAGTCTTTGAGAACGCATTCGTAGTATAAAATGATATGATCTGCAGTAACATATTTGTGAGTTATAACCTTGAAAGCAGTAAACTATTTTGCACTGCTGTGCTTTTCACATAGTGACATGAACTTTTGTGTCATATTATTGACAATATTTATTGTCATCCTGCATTGTTTCTAGTTCAAAATTGGTCTCCACCCGGTGAACACAGTATAAAGACAGTGAAACAGGGAGCTTGTGCCCTGAATTGATTACTTTTTAAGCTGCAAATGTTGGCATTGGAACTTTGTTATAAATATAAATCTTGATCTTGAAGCTACCAGGCGTTTTGCTGTTGATCGTAGAAAAGCAAAGACTTTACCAGCTGCCTTGTTGGGTAGAACCTAATGAATCTGTTGTTTCAGCAGCTGAATTAGAATTTAGTTGTTTAAAATCTTTGCCACATCACTTTAGATAGAGAATCAAGATATCATTATAAATAAATGATAAATTTACATGGAATATTTAGATAGGGAGCTCTGCTCCCTGCTTCCTTTCACAGCGTTACACAAATGCTGGGTTTTGTTTGAAAATAAGTGATATGGTGGCATAAGTACTTTCCAACTGTAAGTTCTTCTTTTAATTGAGTACTGTATTTTGTGTCTCTTCAGGACTAGCTGGAAAGATTATAAAAGCCATTATCAATGAAGGATTTCAGATCTCAGCTTTGCAGATGGTAGGTTTCCTTTTGTCTGTTTCTCTGGTAGAGGCTGGAGAAGTCCTGTGTTCACTTCACAGCAAAGCACAGGTATCTTCCTGCAGTGCAGGTGTCTTCCTTGTGCAGACTGTGTAGCAGTGTTTTGGGATTAGCACTGTCTTTGTTATATTTGCATTTTACTGCTTGATTGATCAGCTGGTCTGTTTCTCTTTGCTATTTGACCATGAGCCAAGACATTCTACCTCTCTGTGTCTCAGTTTCCCTATAGTTAAAGGGGGGATAATATTGGTCTCTTCCGGAGCAACTGGAGATATCTTTTGAAAGCATACTTGTTAAGATTAGGGAAAAGATTGTTAATATCCTTCCTCAGTTTTTAGATGCATAATTAATATGAATTTATAGGAGGTTCTTTCAAAGATACTTAAAGTATTGACACCCTCATCACCATCAAAATTTAAAGGAAATTGGCACAGAGGTTGTTCCTGAGAGTAGCCCTTTAAGACCTGCCTTTTGTATTTTCTGAAAGTCTTAAGATCTGAAATCCCCCAGTGACTTAAATACCCACCATAAATGAAGAGTAGCCCCTTTCCTTTCCTGTGCAACAAATGTATCCTCTTGTGTATCTTCGTGGCATTAGCCAACACTACAAATTAAATACTTTGTCTGCTTGTATTTAGGGTGGAAGAAGATCATGTATGTTCTTTTGCACATGGTGTCATGGGCTAAAAAGCTAATAAATGTATTGCAGCTGTAAAGGCATTCTTTTTACCTAGTGAAACTTGAAAGAGCACTGTGAATTTTTGCTAGTTAAAAAGGGATGCCTGTCTGGTTTTTTTTTCATTGAACGCAAATGGCTAACATTTCTTGTTTTCGTAGTTCAACATGGAGCGTGCAAACGTGGAGGAATTTTATGAGATTTACAAAGGTGTCGTTGCTGAATATATGGTAAGCATAAATTTGAGAAGACTGTTTAAAAATAAAGTATGATTAAACAAGGAAGTGATCACGTCTGTCCATTTTAGGACTGTGATAAGATTTTCTCTGGGAACTCGGTTTTGTCCAGTTCTAGCTTGTTACGAAATAAACTAACTCATCTCAAAAATTATGCTACTTGTCTTGTAAGAAAGGAGAGTCCTGTGTGAGAATAGTAGAGCCAAGGAATTTGTAAAATACAACAGAGTGAAAAGAGCCCTCAGATAAATTATTTTATTGAGGTAGAGCTATGAGAATATATCACATATACATCTTTGGTCAGTTTGATATTGCATTAGTGGCTTGGACCAGAATAAATATTTATTATTTTGTTTACCATGGGGCTGCTATATTTGGATGTTTTCCTAATAACATTTTGAGCTGTTCTTACATTTATTGATCTGACCTTTGTGTATCTTCAGAAAATTTAAGAAGTTTAAGATACAGCATAATCCTAGTGGGCATCTAAGATCTTCTATATTATTATGATTTGTTGTCTTGCAATATGAAACTTTTTGATGGTAGACTGAACAACAGGAATCAGGAAGACAGCTTTGTGTTTCTGTATCACTTTCTGCCAGAGGATTTTCATTCATTTTGCAAATAGTAATGAGTCTCTCTTTCACTGCCATGCTATGTACTTTGCAAGTTATCCTTTATTTATAAATGGATAAAATATTACAAGCTTTCTACTTGGTTGCTAATATTACTTCAGACAGTTTCTATTTTTACTCTGACATAACTTTTTTTTCCTTTATGATTGTTGAATCAACTTGTGTCAGCAGGATTTGTAGATTCCTCTTTAAATAGTTTAGGAGCACTGTTAGTTCGCTGTCAGATCAAAGAATACTTAGAAAATTTCCTCTGCAAACACCCTTTGTGCCAGGAACTCATATAAGATTGGACAGGCAGAGTTGGAGGTAAGTAGCAGAACTCAAATGTGGAAGTACCTGACCAGTATTTCAAGACCCAGAGAATCCTGTGATGTTGCAAAAGTCTCTGCTTCAAACCAAATTGGAAATTCGCTACTATTTTCTGCTACTTTGTGTAAACTCTGACCCCTAAATAAGTAGCAAAATTATGTAATTTGATTGGAAAGTTACTGAGAAGGGAAAGTGACATTTAAATAGGATAAGTCAATAAAGAAGATCTGTTTCAGATGGGATTTGAAGTGAGAATCTGGGGCTCTGTCCTGCAAGCCATATGTGCTTGACGCACTTAGTTGAAATTAATGGGATATCTTCATGCGCTCAGGATATTTGTGAAACAGAAAAATGTGGAAAAGCTGATCACGATGGCAGAGTGATCCAGAAAAGGCACATATGGGAACGGCAATAGATATTGTCAGTGCAGGCCAAATAGGAAGAAGTACATTTTGAAATAGGTTATTGAAGAAAGAATATGACCTCTTATGTCTGTGACTCAGAACCGTCTGTTTTGATCTGAATTTTATTTATCGTTTTAAAATAACTCAGTGCAGAAGATACTTATCCATGTATCTTATTCAGAAAACATACTCCCGTTTCTTCTGGTTACCCCTTTTCAGTCAAATAAAGGCTTGACATTGTATATAAAGCATTTTTCTGTGAAATAAGAATGCTGAACAGTTGCTAAATTGGAAAAAAAAATCAGCTTCGTTGATATCTCTTCTAATCAGGAGGTCCTACATAGGAATTTCTATACTGTTGATTAGTTTTTGTGCTGTTTTACTTTGTGTTTCCTGCTATAGCAAGACTAGAAAATGGGGAAAAGGGAGGAAGATTATTTTGTGCCAGCTCAGAATCCACTTTATTAATAAAAAATGCTTGAACTTGATCCAGCTCCTAGAATGGTCTTGGTTGACCACAAGCCATGTGATTTGGTGAATAAATCATTTGCTAAAGAAAAATTAATTTAGCTGTAACTAGGAACCTTACCAATGAGAGAAAGAGTGACTGCTGGTTAAGTTCAGCTCTGGACTTGGCGAGGCTGTGTAAGCCAGACTAAGCTCGTCTCCTACGGTCCCACCTGCCTCTGTGCTGTAGATGATGGCAGCAGGTCTTCAGTCTTCGAAGTCGTGTTGTAATGAAGGAGTCAGCAGTAACTTCATTCACGTCACTTGCACGTGGTGGTGGGATGCCAGTGCTGATACAGAAACAATAGAAAAAGGAAGCTCAAGGAAAACCACGGTTTGCAGGGAGGAATTCAGTAGATTCAACTAATGTGTCTTTGTGTATTTAGTTTTCATTGTATTTCATAAAAGGCAGGGATGGGCTTCATTCTTTTCCTACTGCTTTTTGCCCACTCTTGATCTCTGCTGTAGCTCATCCTTTACCTTTTCAGAGTTGGTGAGCATGATCACAGCACCTTGCTTGTCTTTTTCCCTGTTCTCCCTTATTTCCTGCAAATGTCTTCTCCTTTCCTCTTTCCTTACTAGTTTTGGTTCTTTTAGTTGTCCTTATTTGTTCAAAACTTGCCTGCCCAAACTTCTAGACAAGTGTGCAATTGTAAGGGCATGTTTTTTAAAAGGAATTTAGACTAGAACATCAAATAACTTCTTTCAGCTTGTGAAATCTAGGCGTCTTATTAACAAACTCCAAATTGGCACTAACAGCCAGTGGTAGTTTAAGCAAAGACCCATCTTATCCCCCACTGAGGAGTCAACAATGTCCCTTTACTCTTCAGGAGGCTCCAGTGAAAAAGTTGATTTCAGTGTAACTGAGATTCTGGTAACAGCACGCACAAAAAATACTGCCAGATCAAGGATCCTTTCCCTGAAATGGTGTGCCATATACCCCTTTTTGTTTAAACTCCTGGTTCTGTTGGCCTGTGTGTTTCAGCTTCTGTAGTAATACATGAAGAAATGACAGTGAGAACCAAAAGCCCAAGAGACATTTTAATGATTTTAAGCCATCAAATGGGTGCATATTTGGAAACAAATGTGGACTAGGTACCATGCTTCCTGGAAGGAACATTGTTAAATACGTTGTTGTCTGTGGAACTGGCTCAACATGGTGTCATTTTTCAGGCTTTTGCCCAGCAAAGTATGTTGCATTGATTCAGTCTAGTCTGACAAGGTATGGGACGCTTTTGTGAAATCCAAGTCAAGGTTAAGAAGGATGTACCTGTAAAAGAATTTAAAGTATTGTGGATACTGTTGCATGTTGTTCAGTATCCCAGGGAAGATGAATATTCAATTTACTTCCATCTCCACCATGTAAACTAACTAATGAAATGTAAAACATTTAATTTTTTTTA
This sequence comes from Penelope pileata, assembly GCA_013396635.1. NCBI lineage: Eukaryota > Metazoa > Chordata > Aves > Galliformes > Cracidae > Penelope > Penelope pileata. Next base: position 408,768 of record WBMW01004278.1, read on the forward strand.
ATGAATACCGATGGTATCTTTGCTTCACATCTTTGCTTTCCATACACCAGTATTTCTTATTTTTTCCTTTTTGGAAGTTTGGGTCACGTTTTGGGGAGGATTGAAACCCTTTCTAGTGTCCAAAGAAGCTCAGATTTGTTTCTGTCTTTTTTCTCTTCCAGGAGATGGTTACAGAGTTGTGTTCAGGCCCTTGCATAGCAATGGAGATTATACAGCCCGAACCTCCAAAAGTGTTCAGAGACTTTTGTGGTCCTTCTGACCCTGTGAGTACTTGCTTGAGTGATAGGGAATGCTAAAAAAGTTGATGCGGTGTCTATGTGAATTGAAATCTATGTGAACTGAAATATCACAGTGTGATATGGCTGCCATGTACCTACCTGCTGCATTCCCTCAAACATGTGAACATTACCTTGTTATGGAGGTGAAGTGCAAGGCTCTGGATCAGTTTGCAAATTCTCTAACAATTCCTCTGATCTTACCTAAACCAAATGATAAAATACCATGACGATATTTATGTGAAAATGAAGTCATCTGGGCAGAGATCATGATTAAAAATCCATAAATATTCTAACACAAGTCTTCAGAGCCCTGGAAGAAATAGTTATTGCTTTTGGATGCCAGTGTAAATCAAATGTTAGTCCACTGCAGTCTGTGGCATTGTCCTAGGACAAAGTCGTAAGAGGATAATCCATTTCTGTGGTTTTGGAAGGAAACAAAAAAAACAATGCAAAACTTACTGTAGTTGTTTGCTATTCTAATGATTCTGGCTTTTAGTTTTCATCTCCTGAGGTAAGCACTTGGATATGCATGATACTGTGAGCAATCTGGAGACAGGCATAGAACAAGCATGCATAGTGTCTCAAAGGGTTTGCCAATTTTTGTTAAATAATGAACACTCATATACCACACAGAAGCCACTGAAGTGAAATACCAAGATGGATGCAGTGAGATCACGTCAGATGTTATGATTTGATGTTTTAGTTCAAGACTGGGTAGGTTTAACAGATTTCATGGGAAAAAAAAGTCGTGAAGGTTTATACTGGAAAGGCAGAGCAATCCATTGAGGGATGTATAAGCTGATGGCTTCTGTGGGTAGCGCAGGAAAACAGCAACAGAAGGAACTATATTCCTGTTTCCTAAATTTCTTGCTAGTGAAATACCTATGCTGTTTGCATTTCTCCCTAAACATTTAACTGAGTGACCTGTGAAGTAAAAATAAGTATCCTCTTGTTTCCAGTGGAAGCAGGTATCTGCACATTTTGGACACTGACTTCACAGCACGTGCGCTGATGTATGTTTGAAAGACAGGTGGCTGTGTTGCATGTTTCTGTCTACTGTTTTCTGTAAGGATTTCAAGCTAATTAGTAGCCCAAGCACATAAAGTGCATGTATAGTGACTACGCCTGCTTTCAAGAGTGGTCTTTTCCTGAAATGTGTCTCTTCAGATGGTGTTGTAGCTTGTCTTTGAGGAACAAGTGATTAAGGTATCTCAGTGGTCTTTCGTCATTCACAACCTGTGTAGTCAGAGAAGCTCCTGGCTGAACTTAGTGGTCAAAATATGTCTCAAATAGAGGTAGCAGAAACCGTAACAGCAGTTGAATTATGTAACAAGGTTATGTACAGACCGTTAAGATACCATGAACTTGATGTTCTAGTGGTCAAAGTAAATATAAGTGTTATGCAGATAACATGTCATCATTGAGACATCTGGGTCCATCTGTAATTTTTTTCAGTTGTTTATATATGCTAGGTCCTGGTGTGTGCACAGCCTGTTTATGAATGCAGATGAAGAAAACTTTGTAGCTATAGTACACAATATATCTGATTGGGTCACTGGCTGCTGTTAAATAGTACCCTCTTTTCCATTTGGTGCCATTGAAATCACTGTGGTTACTCTCAAAGCAAGGTCCTGTTTAAAGTTGGTAAAGGTATTGGAGCTGCACTTACATAACGAATTACTCTCAGTCACGTGTGCTGTTAATTACATCTCAGATACATAGCAAACTTAATAATCACTCTGTATCAAATCAGGTGTTGCAACTGGATCTGAATGTCAGCAGCTCTCTCACTCTGTTCTTGATTTCGCAGGGAGACGGTTGGAGCATGCTTCAGTAAAAGGCATCCAAAGAGGGGTGATAAGAATTTTTCCAAATCAAAGGAAGACGTTGATTAGAAATAGGTCTAGTTTTGGCCAAGTCCCCAGTGTTAAAGGCTGAAAAAATAATCAGAGTTGCTCCATTTTGAGCATTAGACTTTAATAAGGTAGCCATTTATACCAAGTGTACAGTGCTAAAAATGAAATGGGACTTTGTGCTATTTTCTGAAATTTGATAATATTTTGTTAGCACCGCAAGTCAGTAAAGCTCTCTGCCAAAATATCCTTCCTTATAAAACAGCTTATAAGTACTTTATTAAAACCTCCCATGTAGTAGTGGGGAAGACTGCTACCCTGTTCTGAGCCTTTTTCTAGTAGCATCAGACCAGCCTATGAAATCTGGAAAGCTGCATGAAGTTATTTGTCTGTAAGGAGCTGTGCTAGCAGTTCTCACTCTCAAAATTACTATCCCTGACTTGATTGAAGAGATCAGCGTCACGGGTTCCATGCTCATGGTGTGCATGTCCTTATTGGGTCGTGCATGGACTAGGAGAAATGCTTTTCTGTAGATCCTGCTGCTTCTTGCGTTCTCATTTTACAGCAGCACATTGCTGATGAATGGCTGACTGGGTCGTTGCGCTCTTAGTGAACTTTCAGTGTCTTTAATCTTATATGGCTTAGCCTTCTGGAGTGCAGCCAGATTTTTTCTGCTTGTGGTGGTCTCATCTGAGGCCTCTGTACTCTCGGATGAGCTGTGGTGCTTGTCTTGTCTTCTGGTTGCAGGCCTCTACCTTAGCCTCTAGCAGGCTGCTCTTCACAGCCGGATCCCATAGTGGTTGTGTAGCTTGCTCCTGATGCCCCTTTGCATCTCAATCTCTGTCTTGGAAGGCCTCTGTAGTTGATGTGTAGGGCATAGAAATGGAAGGCTCCCTCCACCTCTACTATCATATGTAAGTATTCATGCTTTACATGTTGTTGCCGTAACTCTGTAAAATTATTCCACATGGAGTTGAGGACAGGGAGGAGAATGTAGGGGACTGCTGGGAAGAGTGATGGGCCGTTGGGTAGCTGTTGTTTCACGTGGGTCAGGAAGCAAAGGCTAGCACTTAAATCCTCAGCTTTGGAGCAGGGGGTCGATGGCCAGGGGTTTCTATCACTGCTTGAGTTTGGTGGCATGGATATTTCAATTGATTGGTGTTCGTGTATTTTTGGCCTCCAAAGCACTTAGAAGCCTTTTGCTAATACTTAGATCTGAAGCTACAGCTTCAATTTCACATCTTGTGTTGAAATATCTGCTGGTAATTTGTCATGAAATTGCTGAGGTGATTCATATTCATGAAACACCTGTAAAATACTTTAGAAATGGAATATATTGCTTTTTTTTGTTCTTACCTTTTTTTGAACTTTTTTCGTACACAAATGAAAAGATTGGTTATAACACGTGATTGAAGGAGTCTGCATAAGCTACATGCTCCTGCCTGATTGCATAATTTTTAGTAATCTTAAGAGCTTTTAGTTAGGACTGGCAGTACACTAAAGGCAACTCAAGTACATTCTGCTGTGAAATATTATTAACGTGGTGAGATGTGGTGCAATATCTCTGCATCTCGTGGGCTGGATCTGCTGGGGGATTTTCGTATACTTGCTGTGGGTCCTAACCTTCATTCTTTTTACACTGGGGATTTGCAATTTTCAACTGTGAATTTTCAATAGTCTTTTGTACTTTTGCATCAATGACAAAGAGCTGAAAGAGAGATTGGATGGTTTAAAACAAAGCGGTGAACTGGAAGAGCTGGAGTCTGCTTTAGCTCCACTCCTGACCTCAGTGTGTGACCTTGGACAAAAGGTTCAATATGTTTCTGCCTCAGTTATCACATCAGTTAAATAGGGATAACGATATGAGCCAAAGAGCGTTGTTGCTGTAAGATTTTCATTTGCCTAGCCTTCCTGTGAAAAGCTAGCACTGAAAATGATCTACACGAGAGGCCAAAAGATGTTTATGTTCAGCCATGTATTAGGAGCACAATATTTTTATATTACATCGCATAAAAACTAGTTCAGATAAAAGTGTAAAGAAATATAAAGGCTATTTTCGAGCTGCCAAGCATGCATTTTCTGGCAATACCTTCATAGCTGATTCAGTGTGGATTCTCCGTGTAGCCTGGTGAGCCTTGATCAGAATGTTGACAGTGAAGTACACAATGTGTTTCAGGAGGATTTATTAATCTAATTCTCTGATGAAGACTTTCGTATCATCAATTGGCAGCTCAGATAGCCTGAGTCATGTAGTAATAATAAAATTTTTCATTCAGCGCCAGAGCATTATCAGCTAGAGTAGCAAACAGATCGATACCAGTTACGATATCCTGCTGTCTAAGCCTGCAATGGGAAAGACATGATTGAATTGCTTAGATGTTATTCGGGGTCAGTCATCTGACTCTGTCCTTTCAGTTTTTAATTTCCCCATCAACCTCTGCAGGTCTAATGAAAATGTGATACAGACAGTGCTGAGGCCTGCTAGTTGATAGTTTCTGACTGAGCAAGAGGCTGCAGAGGGAGGTTCTTCTCTGTGGTGCTTTTGCTGAGCTGACGCTGCTCGTTCGTGTAGCCCAGGGTCTCAGTGAGCTCAGGACTTCTCTTACCTTGAGGGAGGAAGGGAATGGGCAGGGGACCTATTAAGACACTGTCTAGAGCAAGGGAAGTGTTAAGACTGCTGTACACTAATGATCCACAGCTGCAATGTGACTGTAGCCGTGAGCTGCTACCACTGCATTAGACTGTGCCAAATATATCGGTGTATGGTGTGAAATTTACCTCCAAAAACATGACAGCTTGTTGTTAGTCAGGCTCATATCTCTGTGGATGCCAAACCCCACATCTGTGGCTGTGGTTTGCTCTCCCTGGTTTCAAATGGATGGAGTCTGCACTGGCTGTACTGGAAACCGGTCTTAAACATAAATGTCATATTTATTCTTCTTTTCAAAGCTGTACACAGCCCTAGGAGCAGCTGAGAATTAAGAATCCAATTAAGAATTTTTACAGGCATGAGTGCAGTGTTAAGTTTTCCAGACATGTTCCTCTTGCTTTTGGGTGAATATCACAAAGGTCTGCCAACCCCCTGACACCTCCCCCAAAACATTTGGCTTTATCATGTGTGTATGTGTTTTACGGTTGCAGGGATGCACAATCTGGTTACAGTTTTGAGATGACTGAGCTGTTTCTTACATGCTGATTTCTCAAAGTCACTTCTTACAGGCAACAGAGTGTCCTCTGATAAGGAGAGAGACTTCAGCCTCACTGAAATATGTCTTTGTGGGGAGATCAGAACAAAAGTCAGAAGACTATTAGTGGTGGTGGAGCCTTTTGCTTGCAGATGCTGCTTTAAATGTGACTTGTTATTGCCCAAAGGTCACTGTCATATGATGGCTCTTTAGTGTCATGTGGAAAAGGAGTTTGTAGGCGCATGTTGATTTTTGATGAGTAAATGCATACGCGTTGAAAATCGCTGTTATTAGTCGTGATTGCCAATCACCATCAGGAGACTGAGTGCTGAAAGCCCTCAAGACTGAGCTCTGCCTTTTATCCAATGTGATTGACATGTGTTGCCAAGGTTACAGTTTGAAGAAAATTTTTATCTACCACTCCTTCCTTGTCTGAGGTTCCAGAGCTACCAGACTCAACAATGTCAACAGTGTGACATTTTCTGCCTAAATAAATCCTTGATGGGAGGTCACTGGACTTAGTTTCAGTTGTCACAAATTGCTGTCATTTGATAAAATAAAAAATAGATAATAAAAGGTATTGCCTGCTTTGATGTCAAGCCCACTACACCACCAAGGCATGACTCTGGGGGAGTCTGCTGCTTTCATCCAGTGGAGAGAAGATTCTGGGGACCTCTGGGAGAGGACTGAAAGTAGAGTACGTTTGTGTCTTGTTTGTGGTTGCTGCGATGCTTTTTTTGTTATTAGTCAATTGCCAAGAAAGTCTGTCTAACCTATGTAGATTTTTTTTCATAGTTTCCTTTGCTGCCTATCGTTATGATATTTTAGTATCATAGAGTCATAGAATGGTTGGTTTGGAAGGGACCTCAAAGCCCACCCAGTCCCACCCCCTGCCACGGCAGGGCTGCCACCCACCAGCTCAGGCTGCCCAGGACCCACCCAGCCTGGCCTTGACACCTCCAGGGATGGAGCACCCACAGCTCTCTGGGCAGCTGTGCCAGGGCCTCACCGCCCTCTGAGTAAAGAATTTCTTCCTAACATCCAATCTAAATCTTCTTTCTCTTAGTTTAAAGCCATTCCTCCTTGTCCTATCACTATCTGCCCATGTGAAAAGCTGTTCTCCTTCCTGTTTGTAAGCTCCCTTTAAGCACTGCAAGGCTGCAGTGAGGTCTCCCCAAGAGCCTTCTCTTCTCCAGGCTGAACAAGTCCAGCTCCCTCCGTCGCTCTTTGTAGGAGAGGTGCTCCAGCCCTCCAGTATCCCCTGATGACAAAGACCCCTTCTTAACTGTAATTTCTGGACACTTTCAGGAAGTTAACAACATTTTATCAAAAGGTTTTATATGCCCTCCTGGAAAGCAGCATTGGCTTTAGAAGCCTCGGGGTTCCCATCTGCTTTCCCATCTTTCCCTTGTGTCAGGCTGTCTCTGGCTTTGAACTGGGCTGCTTGTGCCTTGTCCCAGACTGGAATAAATAACTTGCATTATTTTAGCAAGGGAAGGGAAGATGAACATGAGATAAGAGACTGAAAGAAAACAGGGATGTGCCATAAGGCATTAAGGGCACTGGTTGCTGTTCTTCAGTGACTTGCTGTGCTGCCATGGAGACCTCCTAGCTATGCCCCGGTATTGTGTAACCTGCCAAAGAATCCCAAAGCTAAGTTTCTAGACTCTTCCCTACAACACATCGTAGGCCTAGCCATTTTTATAAAGAATTAAACCATACTTCTAGAATATTTACTTTCATGAAAACTTCATTTCTTGGTTAAGAACTTTGTACGTTTCAGTTCTGCAGATGCTTCACAGATGAATGTAAAGACATTCAGGCTGATCTGAAACCACAAAGACTAACTGTATCTATAGGTAGGTGTGAAAGACGTCTTAAAGACTGTCTCAGGGATTGTAAAGGCTCCCTTTGCACTCAGACTGAGTGCGTCTCAAAGTAGTAGGTGGGTGTTATTAAAAATACGGTGTTTTAAGCTTCTATGATGAACACAGGAGTCTTAAATGCTCTGAGTTATATAAATTTGTCTGCTCAGCCTTTAGGATGTGGATTTTTTTGATTGTGAGAGATTTTGATTCTAACTCTCCATTGACAGGTCTTGTTTTACAAAATTAATGTTTCCATATCCTGTTTGTGCATTTATCTTTCTGTTTAGATGTATGCCATGTTTTAGAGTGGTGTTATGGATTTAGTATATACGAGGCTTTTGACACTGTCTCCCATGACATCCTGATAGCAAAGATGAGAAAATGTGGGATAGATGAGTGGACTGTGAGGTGGGTTGAGAACTGGCTGACTGGCCGAGCTCAGAGGGTAGTGATCAGTGGCACAGAGTCCAGCTGGAGGCCTGTAACTAGCGGTGTTCCCCAGGGGTCGGTGCTGGGTCCAGTCTTGTTCAATGTCTTCATCAATGACCTTGATGAGGGGATTGTGTCCACCCTCAGCAAGTTTGCTGATGACACGAAGCTGGGGGGAGTGGCTGACACGCCAGAAGGCTGTGCTGCCATTCAGCAAGACCTGGACAGGCTGGAGAGATGGGCAGAGAGGAACCTGATGAGGTTTAACAAAAGCAAGTGTAGAGTCTTGCACCTGGGGAGGAATAACCGCATGTACCAGTACAGGCTGGGGGACGACCTGCTGGAGAGGAGCTCTACAGAGAGGGACCTGGGGGTCCTGGTAGATGACAGGTTGGCCATGAGCCAGCAGTGTGCCCTGGTGGC